>CM031965.1:14137189-14539689 GCA_018749465.1 Paracanthobrama guichenoti
CAGGCCAAAATCGACCTGTTCTTAGCAGAGCTCCTGAGAGAGCTGTAAAATTTATTGAGATGGTTTTTGTTACTAATACCGCAAATATATATTCTTAAGGACATCAACACCTAAAATAAAACTCCAGAAAGGTATACAATATGGGGCGTTAAATATTTTTTCTTTAAAGTTAGAAAACTGAAAAAGCATTTTTACTAGTGTTCTCTGACTTTTTGGAGTCTTGACAAGGAAGAAACATCTTGAATTTGAACATTTTTAAGGGTTTTTAACTGCCCGAGTACCTCTGGAAAAGGTATTGCACCTTAATATTGTACCAATAAATTTGTAAAACTTTATTGTACCAATAAATTTGTGATGTTACAATGTTTCATAATAATTTAGTAGTTTGTAAAATTGCTATTGGATTATTTTCACTTTATTTTATAAGTTTTGTGGAAAATGTACTTACTTCGTAGACTCGCACATAGTTTAATTAGTATTATTTTATTATGCTAACCCTAAGGTAAGACCAGGTGTTTTCTTCCGATTTGTTTTTCCACAGATCAAATGGAAAAATGCCATACTCCTGTAAGAACCTATAACTGTACCTCTTGAGTTTTTTGCCAGATCAAGCCTTAAAACGTGGTTTTATTGCAGAATCTTGTTGTTGTGAGACATAGCTTCTAGTTTACGTTTCAGTTAATAATAGTTCTGCGCTTACAGCTGTGACACAAATTAGCACTTTGGGGAAAAAGATCAGTTGGCTCAGTTTCCGTAAGCACCAGTGTATCGCCTGGGCATGAGAGGCAGAAACACACAAACACGTGTACAAGTTTAAGACTGGGCGTGCATGTTTATGATCACATATTGGGAGATGGATCTCTTGTTCTCGCTGTTGTGGGTCACACGGTGAATAATTGGCAAAAGGTGTTAGGGGTGTTACTCCACGCTGTTCACTGTGAACTCGTTTCCTGCAAAGGCCACCAGGCGTAGAGAGAGAGAGACAGAGAGAGGACAGATCCACACTCATCCGGGTCATCAGCGCCACTGTTCCCATGAGGGCCACACATAAGATATCAATTAGCCAATCAGGTCCATGCCAGTAGCATTTTGCTCACAGATTTGTTGGGAGAGTGAAATGGATGTTGAGGCTCAGGGCTGTGATAACGGCAATAGCACAACTGGAGGACAACAGTTCAAAGCAGTTCCTTCTCATTACACGTGGAATTTCCTCCATACTGATTGATATTTCAGAATATTGCTACCACGTTCTTTTTAGGCTGAAATAGCTAGTTTAGTTTAAAGCATTAGTTCACATAAAAAAATATAATTCTGTCACCATTTACTAATGTTGTTTCTGTGTAACAATGTTTTACTGTTTTCTGTGCTTTTTTAGTTACGATAAACAGGGTTTCAAGCTTTCAAAAGCATCAAAAGTATCATATAAGTGGTCCTTTGACTCATGTCCTGTATTCCAAGTCTTCTAAAGTTATACGATAGATTTTCGCAGGGAAAAGTTAATAATTTAGGTTGTTTTTCTCTAAAAATGTCTCTAAAAACGATTTGCAAGCTTTGCTTAGCACATTCATGAAAGTATCTGATTTGTGAACAAATTGTTTTATTGAATCAAATCGTTTAAATGAATCATTTAATGAATCAAGTTTAACTCACTAGCCGAAACGCGCCAATTTCACAAAAACTCCCATATATCGCAAAAAAGTTTTTACGCTCGCATGAGGTGGTTTTTCAGGCAATTCGAAGGAAATCTTTGCAAAACTGCAATGGAAACAGTTTTTCCGCATTTACAGGTCACCTGGCGCACATAAATGTGGATCATTCTTTATAGATGACGGTATGTTTGGACAGAAGACGAGACAGAGTTCTTTATTAAACTCATAAAAGACAATAGAATTTCAGGAATACTGGATTCTAAACAACAAAGAAATCAGCATCTCTTCTCCGATGACGTGATTTTCGGTGCGAGAGCAGGACACTTAAATGAGATCACAGCAGTAGAAAACCACAATCATTGCCACAATAGGGAAGAAAAGACTATTGCAACTTCTGTTTAATGACAACTGTAAGATTATCAGTGAATAATGGCTTAAATTTCAGTATGTTCATCTCACAAAGCTGTCGTACAGCTTCTAAAGACTCTCAGAAATTCACCTTTTGTGTTCCTTTGAAGAAAGAAAGTCATACCGTTTTGTAGCGGTGCATGAAAATAACGAGAATTGTATTTTCATTTTTGGGTGAACTGTCCCTTTAAGAGTATGTATGACAGAAACTGTGCTTTACACTAGCTGAGCTATGACCAGAACTTCAAAGTCACTTGATTTACTGTAAGGACCGTTTCTGTCATCATTTAACCCCAGGATTGTTTCAGAAGTGACTTCCAGAAACGTAATGATTTATATGGTGACCTCAATTACGATCAGTTGAATGA
Source organism: Paracanthobrama guichenoti (assembly GCA_018749465.1). Lineage (NCBI taxonomy): Eukaryota > Metazoa > Chordata > Actinopteri > Cypriniformes > Gobionidae > Paracanthobrama > Paracanthobrama guichenoti. The sequence continues at coordinate 14,139,615 of CM031965.1, forward strand.
GTTGCCAGAAAAGTTTTGACGGGTTTTTTTGAAGTCAGATCCGAACATCATGAATTAGTTTAAAAAAATGTGATATTGATATTCTATTTTTAATCAAAAAGCATGGAAAGGAATGCAGCTATAATCAAAGTGACGCCATTTAGCTCCTCTCTGCTAAGTTAATGGAATCTTCCTAATGTTTACTGGGACGCATCAATCATGCAAAAATCTATTGTAGCATTAGCCTTGAAAGAACAGTAATAATAAAAACGTTATAATGGCCTCAGCTTCCTTACTATAAATCATGCTGTGTGTGTTTGTGCGTGCTTGTGTTTATATGCGTGTGAATTGGGTATTGAGGGGTATTAACTTCGTAAAATATGCCATTTCAGTCTTTTCAGTCCATTGAGGCCTCAAAGGATATTGATATGATATTGACCAATGCTCGTTGTTTGCAGCTCATGTTTCTTTTTAACCTTTTGTGTCAGCTGAGCGGAGTGTATGACAGCGTGTATTTCTGTTTGACTGCAACGGTTCCGGCACCTTTGGCCGTGACTCACGGCGGGTTTCTGCTCGATAGCCACTCAACATTGTGTTGTAAATCAACTGCAAATGCATAAAAACCGTGTCAAGAGGGAGATTTACTGTAACACTGAAAATCCTTTTAAACAAATATTAAAATAAGGCAAAAAGCCGTCTGAAAGTCATTTAAGAGGTCATTGCACCTCAGTTTAGAGGCGTGCGGCGAAAGCTGACAATGCATGTGAATTTACATTGGTATTAGCATTTGATTGATGACACGATGCATGCATGCGGCTTTCATTAAGTGTATGTGGGGATGGGGGGTGTACACAACACATAGTGCCAACGGAAGTCATTCTTAGCAGTTTGACAAGCTACAGAACACTTAGGGGCATATTCTCTTTTATATGTGATATTTCAACACAAAAATCTGCATCCTATTTTCACCCATAATACGGGTTACGCTGCTATATCGTTGCACAATCCATATTTAAGTCATCTTCCTTAAGCTAACACCCCGAACTGGCCTGCAAGATGAGGAATTGCGGTCAGCACTCATTTTTGGTTGTGTTTGTGCACAAGATACTTTTATGATCCTTTTTGACACTTAACACTCCCTATTCTCATTTACTTTTATTATATTGAAAAGAGTGGCAAGGATATTCTTTAGAAATGTACCTTTTTTGTTCCATTGAAGAAAGAAAGTCATACCGGTTTAGAGCGGCGCGAGTAAATAATGAGAATTGTATTTTCATTTTTGAAACACCCCGAACTGGCCTGCAAGATGAGGAATTGCGGTGTGCAAATTGCATTCAGCACTCATTTTTGGTTGTGTTTGTGCCGTTACCTCATTTGCATAATTCTTTTAATGAATTAGAGGTTAAAACAATGCAGACAGCGCATGCAAATAAACAACGTCATCAGCGGGTAGTGATAGACAGCACAATTGGGATCTGTGGCCTAGCGGTTAGTGCAAGCATACTGGGTTTAGCCATGGCGCTCATGCGGGTGACGCAGGTTTAACTCTATAACTGTGATGGAGTTTCTTTATTTTAGACATTATTTTTTTACTTTACTATTGTATTATTCATGCCAATATCTTAATATATGATATTTTTTTGTATTTTTTTAATGAATAATAATGTATACTTATGCGCTCACACACAATACTGTAGGAGGTTAAGAACAGGGTCTTAGCCCTAGAAGCGTGCTGACCCGTGAGAGGGCCGTCTGGTGTCTGCAGGGACACTCAGAGAGTCTTGTATCCACTTCACAGCAGAGAGAGCCTGAGGAAACCTCTCCATTACACAGCTAAAAGCTAAACGCTAAGCGCTGCTCCCACACAGTGGGAGGAGAAGATAATACTTTGAAAGTCAGGGGAGAAAAAAAAACGCTGAAATTAATAAAGCTTTTTAGTCAGCATAATAAGTCATTTTGAACTCAACTGAAGAGAGCAACAAAACAAATAATATTTTGGGGAAAGAATACATGTATTTTAATGCCTTCAAGCAAAACTAATTAAAGACGACACCTCATTTACATAAATAAGCATTATAATTTGCATGGAGGCACCAGGGAATATGTGCAGAAAAGAAAGCAATATTTTGCAGTCTGCTAATTTCATTTTATTTAGGATTTAAGCTTAATAAAGATTCATTTTGGAGGGGAAGGGAATAATCAAGGGGTGGGGGTTGGAGGGTTGGGGGGGTGAATGTGAACTATCTCCAAAGATGCAGCAGCCCTTATTCAAAGGGGCCTTTCAGAGTCAGCAGAAGACTCCTAATCAGGAGTGGCACTTCCTGGCTCGACTCCAGCACCAACTCCTTGAAAGGTAAAAATTTTTAGAGCCCAATTTATTAGTATGCAGTTCCGGCATCAGTGGCTGAATTAATGGCGCTGACTGATAATGACTGTAATCGTGGCACAAATGGGGTGTTGAAATAGCAAACAACGGCCACAAGGCATGTAATGGAGCTTTTATTAATTACTCAAGCCCGGGCTCCAGCTATAGCTTCAGGATTTACAGTGGCACTGCCAGCCGGTGGGCAAAGGTGGGCCAGGTGGAATCCTGCGGTGACCGAATCAGAGCCTGTTTGGGAGTGTGGGCTAGGGGAAGGGTTATGCTCACTTTTAAAGTGTTTTATAATGCAGGACTGATTCTGCTGGATGAAAAAGATCACAGCTACACTGATATTGCGCTTTTGAGCAGCCATCATGCTCAAATCCCTGGGTAATTTGAGTGAGTAAGATATGAATGTATGAGTATGTGTATGAAAGTAAAGTTAAAAAAAAAAAATTCCCAGTTTTTTTACTATTTTAATGTAATGGTTTCCTTTATGTTTTACCTTAAATGAAAAGGTCACCACCTCATGTAAATACAAATATGTATATTACTTAAGACTGAAGAAACTCACACACACACGTTGGGTTTTCATATCTTATGGGTACTTTCCATAGAAATAATGATTTTTCTTATACTGTACAAACTGTAGTCTATATTCTATCCCCTAACCCTAAACCTACCCATCACAGAAAACTTTCTGCATTTTTACTTTTTCAAAAAAAATCACACACACACACACACACACACACACACACACACACACACACACACACACACACACACACACACACACACACACACACACACACACACACACACACACACACACACACACACACACACACACACACACACACATCTGGTTTACTACCTTTGTTGGGACTCTCCATAGATAGACGTAATGGTTTACTTGTACCAACGGTATATTCTATCCCCTTACAATAACCCTACCCCCCTCCCCATCACAGAAAACTTTCTGCATTTTACATTTACATTACAAAAAAACAAAATTGTAAGCTTGTTTCCTCATGGGGACCTTAATTTACAGTAGGTCCCCTCGGTGACACGAGTCCCCATGAGTCTGTGTGCATTCAGGTTGAAGTCCCTACCGCAATAGAAAAAACATGTGTGTACACACACACACACTCACACACTCACTTTTGACTTTTATACATTTTTAAACCATTTGAGGTTGAAAACGTATTTGCAATAATTATAAAAACATTTAAGAACTGAGTTTGTTGTTCGACTGAACACTTTGAAGATACAATGTTTTCTGAGATTCATTTGTACCGATATACCATTTTTGGCTTATGCTATGTATATATTTAATGTGTTTCCTCCTAGACTGAAATCTATGTTTAGATATTGGCTGGTACTTTGGGTGTAACTTGTTCCCAGGGAATTTTGGCTTTAGTTTCCTTAAAGAATTAGGTAGAGATGGATTTGAAGTACACAGTGAGTCACAGGTTTCCCAATGATACCAGGATTAGCTAACGAACATCTTTATTTTGCACAATATGATATAACCCAAATAAAATAGTACATATTATAGAGATGACCTGTACAATACACGTACACGTTTAAAGTCCTAGCAGAAGAGTGGCAGAACCCCAGTCACTTATGAGATGTCCTAATATTTTAGCCTTCATTGTTCTCAGCTGTAAAAGCTTGCATTGTACGGTAGGCGAGACAAATGTCAACCCATCAGCAAGAGAGGGTTGATTAAAAAAGCTCTTTATTACCCACCGATTCCTTAATGGAGGATAGACTTTAAAAATGGAAGAAACAATTAGAGTTTTACTGCGTTGTGGGCACTACTGATTTCTATAAATCACACCAAGGGTGTAAATTTCCCAATAAAGGACAGCGGCACTCCTCGCATGCGTAATCAACAAGTCCACAAGCACATTCACACCCATTCGGGGCACATTTGTCTTTCTGGGTAAAATGTTTGAAACATCTACAGAACGAAGTCGGTCATATTGTTGCTTATATTACCTGTTTTCTAATTAATTTATCTAATTAATTTTAGATGAGTTTTGCAATTTTTGCGACACTTTTACCAAAGTTTGGGACATAATTTAATGCAATTTAAAAACTTTTATTTGTCAATAAATATTACCTGTGTCGATAAGATTAAGATTAACATCAAAATAAATGGTTTGTTTTAAAATTAAAATAATAAAAAAATTCTAATGAATAAAATACAATTTTGTCATTAAAAACAATAATTAAATGTAAATAAATACAAATAATTTGTATTCTTTTTTAAAAATTTTATAATACTTTGTGTTATTTTAATTTTAAGGAAAGTTACAAGGGAAAAAAATCCTGTAATGATTGCGTGCAAACAGCATAGCTTTATGTGACATTTTTGGTCAATAAAATGAGTTATTATTTTTTTAAAAAGCATTCAAATGAATATCGGTTCAGTGGTTTATGCCGACGTTGTGTGATCTTAATTTTCATGCTCGACTAATGTTATGTTTGATAATAGTATATCAAACTTGGGATTTGTGCTTTAAAACCAAAGACCAAATTGTAGCCCTTCTGTGGAAATTGTCATAACTTGTTTATGTAGTTTGTTTGTTAGGCTCTTAGTCAGGATTACACACTAATTAGTTCTAACACTTGGGTAGCTTGTAAAACACTCATTGGTAATATGCTGTAGAGTGTAAAATGTGAATATTTTTGTTGAGAAAACGGTGATATTCATCATTTTTTGTGTTCTTTTTTCTCTTCTTCTCCCTCCCAACCCCCTCCATGTAGCACCAAAAGCACATACACCCACACAGACTCACTACAAAGAGAGCAGCTGGGTTTTATTCCAGAGAATAAAAGCAATAATGGTTGGAAGCCTTTGAAATCATTAATAGATAAAAAGAATGAATGATCACGTTACATCTGGAGCAAGAATTAAGCTTGATCCCTTCTCCTCTCAGATCCACTGTTCAGAACAGATTTAGTTGAAACCAACTTGTTTGTTGTAAATGTGCGATGGGTTTGAATGACTCGATCAACATTTGAAAAAAAACTGATTTTAAGTCAGGGAGGTACCTTGTATAAACTGTGTGGTTTGGGGGAAAATCCAGTTGTTCTAGTTCATACTCCGGCTTGAATGCTTGTGACCTAACCCTGAGATTTATAAATGTGTTGTGTTGTGTTATTTGCGGTGTGGTTTAATAGAAAGGCGAGGAAATGGAGGGAGATTTTATGTAACAGTTCAGATGTTTTTATCATGAACCCCATGTCAGCTCTACTGTACCAATGTGTTTAAACCTGCATTTCTCTTTTTCCGCAATGTGCTGAAAATTGCACAGGTGGAGACAGGTGGTGTATTGTTAGGAAAATTATTAATTTGGATTTGATAATGAGAAGTTGGCATGTTACATATTCCCTCCCTGTATTGCTGTGATTAAGCCATGCAGCTGTAGTCACAGGTTGTTATTTGCGTGCACAGATCAGCAGATATCCCAAAAATTCATTCTTTCATTTTGAGAGATGAACAGACTCTGTCATTAACTTTCTTTATTCCTGACGCAGTATCTTATCTGTCTTATCAGAGGGTGTGTTATGTTTTCTAACCCTTTCCTTATTGAACTAAAATGCCAGGTTTTTTTTTTTTGTTTTTTTTGTTTTTTTGCCACTCCTTTTATTAACCTCTGTAAAGAATAAACATGGTTTCATTGTTTTATTGAACAACGAAAAACCTAGATAAGGTTTTCCTGTGGAACAGGTGACCACGGATCTAAACACGACGGTTACCTGGCAATGCAAACATATACACCCTTTATTCCTTTGATATGCCAGGGCCTTCACATACCCCGAAGTTCAGATCACAATATGTACTTGATCCCCACCATCTGTAGATAAATATCCAGATCAGTGCAATGACAGAATTTATTCAGCGTGAATCTCTGTGAATCATGCTTACGGTAACAAGCATATGCGTAAATGAATCATCGTTCATTATTTAATATCGAGACATCAGTTAGAACGATTGGTTTCTCTTGTGCCTTTTTGGGTGTGTGCTTTCTTCTTTTCTTTTCTTTTTTTTTTGTTTTGTTTGTGAGATCATGCTTAAAAAATGTGGTGAAAAACACTTCGTGTCACGACAGGTCATCCCATCTCCAAGCATAATGAAGTGAATATTTTTATGTCAAAGCATGCAAGATACGCGTTCCTGTTGTGTTTGTTTTTCCTTGCTTCTGCTTTCTGGATTGTGGCAAAATGCACTATTTATTTATTTTTACATTTAAATGATTGTCGTTTTGTTAAATGTGGACATTAGCAAGCTCTTTTTTAATTTTTTAAAAATCAATATTCAGAGCTTTTAAATGTAAATGTAAATGTAAATTTTTTTACGTTTTTGAAAAAGGTTTCTCATGCCCACCAAGACTGCGGTGTACAGTAATAACATTAATATTGTGAAATTATTACAATTTAAAATAACCTTCTTTTTATTCCTGAGCTGAATTTTCAGCATCACTACTCCAGTCTTCAGTGTCACATGATCCTTCAGAAATCATTCTAATATGCTGATCTGATGCTGAAGAAACAGTTGTGCTACTTAAAACTGTGATACTTTTTAAGATGATAAATAGGTTTTTGGTAATATTATAAACGTCTTTACTGTCACTTTTGATCAATTTAATGCATAGCTGCTAAATTAAAGAATTAATTTTCTTAAAAAAAAAAAAAAACATTTTACTGACCCAAACTTTTGAACTGTAATGTATGTCATTTCCTCAATTATTTTTTTTTCCAGACTGAAAGTGGAGAGTGCATCAAATGTTATATCATGTAATATTTATATGTGTTAGTAGGGCGTTTGATGTAATGCTATTGATTTGACAGTATATGAGTACAGTAGGTTTAGTATGCATATCTATATAATGTGTGTCTGTGTTTGAGGTCTTCCTGTTAAATTTGTACAAGCATGTGTATGTGTGTTACATGTTTCTGAGTCTGCATTTACCTCAGACGCCAGGATCAGGAGATTATATAGAGACTATAATCTATCCACCCTTTCCTGGCACTCTAAATCAAGTTCATTCTCTATTCGGGCTCTCTTCCAAGATGGTTTTAGAAAGGAATAATTTGAGGACCTAACTAATCAACCTCTTCAGTTTGTAAGACCAAAAGTCTTTATAATGATGTCATTCTACAATGGTCACATGGACCGTGTAAATGTTGCCGATAGGACATTTGAATGTTAATATGCAATCAGTTGATAATATTAAAACAAACATAATGTCATCAGTAGTGCTCTTATCATTTAGGCTGAAGTCCGTTTTGACTTTGTTCCTGTGTGATCCGAGGCGTAGTGAAGGCCCCATCCACAGTATACATCACAATAAGCTAATTAGCAATATAATTAGCATTGTAATTACCAGCTGCAATAATTACTTTTATTTATTATGTTTTTAGGTATTTATCTGGTCTAAAAAGAAATCGGCTAGTTATTAGTCTGTTCTTTAATTTGGAATTTAAAGCCTTTGATTCTGTTGTTTTTAACTCTTATCTAACACAAAAAAAGCTCATTAAAGTGCATCAGTATTATAAAAATAACGCATTGTATACAGTATGTGATATCAGGTTTATATTGATGTGTATGAAATGAGACTGACAGGACCTGGGAAAAGGGTATTTAATGTGAGATGCCAAAATAAATCTGCTTATTTCTATTTTATCCTTCACTCTCATGAAAACTGTTTTTCAGAGACTGCACGCACTCCCCTTGTGTTTTACCCACAAACCCTTCTTTCTCTTGAAAGGATAGCATGCATAAATACACAATCTAATAAGAGCACAAGATGGATGATAATGCCTTTTTATTAACTTACGGAGTGGTTTGTTTGGGCAAATTGAAAGTCGTATTTTTCTCTCTAAATATCTAATTGGAGTTTTGACAGGTTTTACAATGAAATGAAAGTAGTTATTGTGCTGCGGAAACAGTGGTGTTTATAAAATTCTGGGAGCGATACAAGCCACTGACAGCACTGGTATAAAAAAAATACATTAAAAACCGTCACATGAACTGAATGTTGATTTGTGTAAGTGGCAAAGGGGAGGCGTTTTTTAAAAGTTCATCAAAATCTTTGTTTGGTTTATGGTTTGGTAGTAAAATATGTACCCATAACTGTTCTCTGTGTCCTTACAGGCGTCAACAGACAGCTATGTAAGAGTCTAGTGTGAACGTGCAAGCGGAGTTTTGGCAAGTAGACAGTGACCCGCCGGACCGAGTCGAACTGGAGCACTCGATATAGATGAAGGTCAGTGTCACGATGTGCCATAATGCATCTATAGTTTTAATGACTGCTTTAGTGGCCAATTATTTGACAAATAGTTATATCAGTCAACATAAAACATGTTGCTCCGTTTCTCCTTTTTTGACATATTTTCGAGTATAGACTGTAGTTTGTGAAGTACTAAGAAAGATTTGTGCCGGCTGATGTTGCCGTTTGTTTTTCGTGTAATTTATGCTGGTAAACAATGGCTTGATTTATAAATGCATGGCTTGACACTATACCATCACAAATAGCAGCTAGTTAAGCTGGATTGCAGGTGATTAGTGAATAGGAAGCAGGTTTTGGAACTGAAGAACCTCATGTTAAGTAGCGTAACTGTTCAGTGCATTTTCCTTGCTGTGTTTTGTCAGTGAAGCAGATGAAGACAAGACTATGTTTGCAATTGCCTCGATTCACCCAAAGCGTTAATGCTAACCACGGCTCGTGTGATAGCAGCGACTCTAAGCAATATTGAAGTCACACCTCTGGTTCACGAAACAACTTAATTGAGTCAAACACACGGAGAAGACCAGTCATGTCATAATACCCAGAGGCCTTGATTAATTAAGTCCTAAAAGCCCAGGAGCGTTCAATGTTCACCAGGTGCCTGTTCATCTGCCACTAGTTCCGCTTCTCACTCCATAAATACAATTCTGAGACATAAATGCAACTTTATATGGCTTGAATATATGTCGACTTTCTGCAGTTTTTGAATGTATTTGCATTAAATGAAATTGCTTTAGTGATAGTTTTTGACTTTTGGTGAAAATATACTCTCAATTTAGTCAATTTAGTTCCCAAAAATAATTTTGTGAATTGGTTGTGCTTTAGTTATTCATTATTCGTGCTTTATTTTGTTATGAAAAGATATTTATAGCGTGATTTGCGCATTCTGACTAGCATTAAGTTCGCTTTTGTGATTTTGCTGTAATAATACTGTATGTTTATGTTGTGTGTATATACACTATTTTGCCAAAAGTTTTGGGACACCTGCCTTTACATGCACATGAACTTTAATGGCATCCCATTCTTAATCCGTAGGGTTTAATATGGAGTTGGCCCACCCTTTGCAGCTATAACAGCTTCAACTCTTCTGGGAAGGCTTTCCACAAGGATTAGTGTGTTTATGGGAAGTTTTGACCATTCTTCTAAAATCACTGATTGTTAGAAAAACTGACATATTCTTTCAACTATCAAAATTTTTTATATCTTTTTTTTTTTTTTTTTTTTTTTTTTTGGGCCTATATATTTTCATTAGTGGTATGTTTTTATTAAAATAGTCAAATTTTTTGTCATGATGTGCAGTTTTTGGTCTCATCATTGATGAAATAAAAAATTAGTTTGAGGAAATAGATGATTTTGTTAACGATAAGGAGACCAAAAAATATACATCATGATGAGAATGAAACTATTTGAATTAGAATATACTGTTGACGAAAACATGCTGAGAAAAAAATAGCGCAAGACGCTAACAAGGTTTTTGAAGAGGACAAATCTAGAAAGAGCATGATTGTTTCAAATAAGACACAAGATCAAGACACATGAGCTGAAGCTGAACAATGTATGAACAACTGTAAACTGAAGCGATTCGTTAGCGAACATTTTCGTCAGTAATTTTTGTTAGATATTAGCATGCCAGGAAAAAAAGCATACAAGGACTATATTTGACAGTTCCGTCTGGGCATCTCACTGGCCCATCAAGTGTTGTACTCCTTAACTAGTCATTGAGGAGTCATCATCTAAACCAGTGCTTACAGCCTCCCAATTCCCTCTAATCCAAAACAAGCAGATTTAGCCAGCTCTCTAGACCGCTCTCCGCAAAACAAACACACCGGCCCCCTGCAGACTGCACCGATGCCCTCCTCCCTTCCTTCGCACCCCCACTGCTCGATGCTCGGTTAGCCAGGCTAAGTGAATAGGGAGAGGCGGGTCTCCATGGGTAACGGCTACCATGGAGGCACCTGGCAGGAGAGCGAGAAGGATGCTGCGTGAGCCAGCAGGCGCAAGCAGATGAGTGGGGAGATTCAGGGGCTGCGTTCTGCCTTCTTTATCCCGCTCCCCTGCCGTGCAAGGGGTGGTCACCCCCGCCAGAGGGTGCGTCTGCCAAGAACTGAAGAATGTTAGCCCTGTGGCCCTGTGAGTGGGAATGAGCAGAAAATTGAAGTTAACAAGCATGCCGTATGCTAAGTGGTGACGAGAGTCCCCAAGCTTTCTGTTAGGGCCCCGGTCCAGCCTCCATTCTCCTCTTAGAGCTGCTGCCAGCATCCATTGGCTCTGACTGCAGGCTGGAGGTGACCAGCGTCATGCATTTGTAGGCAAATTAAGACATCATGATCTCCAGGCTATACTCCAGTGATGCAGATGGATATATAATGGATTTGTGTTGTTGTGTATTAGTTTTAGCATTAGCAAAAATTTATATTTTTGTATATTTTATATCTGCTTTTTCTCTGCTGCCTTTGATTCTTTAGCATCACAGCAAAATATATTTTACCTGATTTGTGAATGTGAATTGCAGTTTGTATCGAATGTGAGGCAATAAAAAAAGACTATGTACTGAGAAATAATGACAAGGCACAATGCAAGGCACAAATGTAGTCTACTTTATGAATGAATCAACCCTTTTTTAGTGAATCAAAAACATAGTACAGCCAGTGTAGTCTGATTCACAAACAAATGACTCTTAGCGAATCAAAACATACAGTGCGACCAATGTAGTCCGACTGATGAACAGATGACTCTTATGAACCATTATGTGTTCGCTTGAAGCGGCGCTGCACAGCCGCTCAAAGTACAGTGAGAACAATTAGAGAGCAGATGGGTTTGTATGCTTTTGAATCACTCTCACGGTACTTTGACGTCATACAACGATCAGTCTGCATATATCCAGTCCTATTCGACCCATTCCGAACGGTATTCGAACCTGGGTCTCCAGCGTGGGAGGCGGGTGCGCTAACAAGGATGCTAAAGACTGCAGCTGAGGCCAGGGGAGTAAGGTTTACACACACAGCTCTTACAGGTCTAAGTCCGTTACACTCACCCCCTTAAACCTCACTCCCATCCGGGTCACAGCACCATGGGCGTCACTAGGCACTTTTTAGGGGCCCTAAAAAAGATGTGATTAACCTTTAAAACATATGAAACTGGTGGGAGGCTTCGGCTTCATCCCGTCTTTTAGTCTGCATTAGTCAGCATGTTCTTCAATCCGCAGCGGCACAGAGCAGAGCACACGTCAGAAGCAGAGGTGTGTGCGTTCATCTGAGCCTCATTGGTCTGTCACCGCTCGTCAGTGTCAAAATATTTGAGAAAACCAATCAAATCAGAGTAGGCAGGCTTTATGTTCACACAGACACTGCTGAGGCTGAGCGCGAATTTTAGCAGCGCGACTCAACGTCAAGTGCGAGATATGTAAGTAGCTAAACCATAGACTGTAAAAAATAGCTAAACTAAACATTTCATATTTGATAGCTGCTTCTTCAAGTCAGACATGTTAAACAAATGACAAAAATATTCAGGAAAATTAATAAACTTTTGTCTGATTTAGCCATTTTGAATTGAAAATAGGCCTATGTAATGTGATTCATAACAAAAAAAAGAAATATTAACAAAGCCATTTTCTTCAGAATAGGCATAAGATTAATAATGAATGTGTACATATTGTAAATTAATATAATTCCATTTGTAAAGCTCACCTTTTTTGGCCTGTATTGGGCATACGATTAGTATGTGTGCGTATTGTTAATTTAATAAACTTAGTTACCTAGCTTTCCTTGTAGCCTTCAATTAACGTGTTTACGAAAATGATTCATAAAACATATAAATATCAGTTAACCATATGTTTACTTTCTTCACTGAAGAAAAAGGAAAAACTATATCAGTAATATCTGCCCACTGACATGGTTTTTAAGCTATTGTTGTCAATTGTTTTAGCCTTCAGAACATCTTAAAATGCATGTATGTAGATCATAGAAATCAAAATGTTAAAAAACTCGACCCGCTCCATGCGGTCTCTGGCTTGGGAGGCAGGCGCGCTAACAAGGACGCTAAAAACCGCAGCCGAGGCCAGGGGAGTAAGGTTTACACACAGAGCTCTTACAGGCCTACGTCCGTTACATGTGCAGTGCCGCTATTGTTTTAGTGAATTAAAAACATACAGCGGAACTAGTGTAGTCCGATTTACCAACAAATTACTCTTATGAATCAGTTGTTTTTAGTGAATCAAAACAATCAGTGTGACCAGTGTAGAGCGATTCAGGAACAAATGACTCTTGTGAACCAGTTATTTTTAATGAATCAAAATATACAGCACAACCAGTGCAGTCTGATTCCTAAAGCAAATGATTATCATAAGCCAGTTTTTTGATGAATTGTTAAAAAAAATGGTATCAGAATAAAGTAGCGTAAATGTAAGCAAAATGAATATTATAACTGAAATATACCCAAATAACTTGAAATCAAATATGAATCAAATTTAAATTATTTGAATCACAAATGAATCCAATTGAAACCCCAACCCAACTAGGTTTTTTAATTAAATGCTCAAAAGATGTATGTTGGTTTCCACACACTTTTTAATGTAGTTTGAATGTGACAGTGAATAAGTGATAAGTGACAATGATTTCTTTTAATATGGACCAATTGAAATGCATAAAAACTATTTTTTTCTACACTTCTTCCAAGCATTGTTCTTTTGTGAACAGTTACCTTACTTTTGCACAATGGGCCAATATCCTGTTTTTCAGCCAAGGATATTGTGCAGGACCACTGTGGTCGCGGTCAGTCACATGCCACGCATGCATCCTTCTGTAGCGGGCCGCCCCACCTCCTCTTCTTTATGCTGCAGTGTGCAACCCAAGGGAGCGCTGTGCTCTATGTGTATAATAAGGGTAGCTGATATAATGAAGGTCATTGTAATCAGAGCTAATGTGCCAGGGAGTCGAGACACTTCGGCTTTATTTGAGGGTTAGGCCCAGCACCGCTGTCCTGGGGGGAGGAGGCTGATAGTGTTATCAGAACTAACCTGCTGCTAATAACGACACGCTCCTCTGTTCGTGTCAGCATCGGTCTGAACTTTCACTGATATCTACAGTGTGGAAGTAGGGAAGCGGATTGAGCTACTGAACGCTTCACATCTTACTTAAATCCCCTCCCTAGGTGTTTGAAGGTTCGCTGTTTTCCCCCCTCTGTTTATTTTCAAACAGCAGAAGGAACGTGCCTAGTCTGCTTGATGTGCACTTATAGGAATAGTTCATCTTAAAATAAGAATCTTTTATTATTTACTCATTTACTTTACATGGTTTGGAAATAGCATGAGGGTGAGTAAATAATAGAGAATTTTCTTTTCTTTTTTCCTTTTTTTTTTTTTCAGAATGTGAGTCAGCGCTCGTTTGTTTTCATCTGAACCATGTAGAGTAAGTCATTAAATAAGAGCCTACTCTAGAAAGTGAGGCTACCTTTGCCCTTTTCCCTCTCCTCAATGTTCTAACTGAAGTTAAATGATGGTGTCCCACAGTGTGGTATCATGGTCTGAATGGACCCCTAGGTGAATGATATATGGGATTTCTTTTGTCATTGAAATCTAGGCTGTATGGATATCAGAATTCTCTTTGTGCATTTAGCTCATATGCTCTTGCAGTACAAGCCTTTGATCTTATGCAGAAATATTTTTATCGAACAATGTACATTTGCATACGTCCCCTTCAGTGTGCAGTCATTTTATTTAATTGATCTACACTGTAGAAATGTTTTGTTAACATGAAAACATGCTTCATTCAGTAATATCTAAATAAATAAAAACTTTTCAAGTCAAATATTTAATATAATAATATTATTAAATCAACATGACTACATCACATTATACTAGTGAATGACATTTCATAGGATTCAGCAATTACAAAAGCAGCTTCAAATAATATTGAAAAAATGTATAAATGTATAATTTTGTTGTTAAATAATTCATTATTTAATTTGATTAAAATAAGCTTCTTTGCGACCTGTGAAAATGTTGGCAGGACAAGCAGAGCATTTTTATTTTGTTTATTTCAATGAACGCTTTACCGTCTTCCAGTCTTACTCCTCAGTGCTCCTACATGAACATCAAACTGTACATTCGCCATGAACTCATGCGTCTTCAAAAAACAGGGGATTTCCTGCTGACAAGCCTCATAAAAAAGGATGAAAAAGAGATTGGCAGAGGCCCTAGTCTTCCACTTTTCATATTTCCCTTTTAAAAAGTGGCGCACTGGTTCTGTGAGAGACATCAAAGGGGCCGAAGGAGGACCAGGGAGCCTCTATTCACTTTTCCACCTCCATAAAAGCTTCCCATATCTAACCCCTAGTGACTGGCTGGCCCTATCATTCAAATGTCCCAGCGCTCTTTGTGGCTTCCCCAGGACCACAGTGAAATGATCTCTTTTGTTGCGCATCATTAGTTCCATCTGTTGTGAGAGCCTGGCTGTCTGTTCCGGGGGCAGGCCGACGTGATGGTGGCCGGGGGCGACGCGAAAGGGCCGCGTCCCCGCGACTCGTGTCCCGACCTCGTCCTCCTCCTCCTGGAACATTGAAGCTCCCTCTCTCTCCCTCCTGCTCTCTTTCCTCATAGATGACAATCTGTCTGTCACTGCTTGCTTATTTATGCATCTGGAGGAAGGCAAAGCAGCTTGCATGCATTTTATTAAAATTGGGCATTTTACTCCATATTATATTTCATATTAAGCACCTAAAAGAAAATAAGGATTACAGTGTGTTTTGATGTGTTTCTGTTGCCGTTTCACTAAATGATGATGTCATAGGAACAAAAAATCTTTTTAATAAAACTAACACAATATAGAGATTCCATTAAATAATATTCATGCCCACAGGCCACAAAGTTTGTGTATGCATGGTAGTATATTAGACGAAAGAGTTGAAGGGAAAAAAAACTGAAGCTTGTGGGCGGATGCGAAGTAAAAAGAGATACAAATATTGTTCGTGTTTTCACAACACTGTATTAAAGTGGCTTTGGCTAGTGAATATTCATGAGGATAATGAAGTATCAACATAAAGCTGGACAGCAAAATTGTACTCCAAAGTCAAGAGGCAAACGTCTCAATTATTTGGTACATAACTAAAGGCTTATGCAAATGTGCAGTAAAAACAAAATTAAAACAGCTTTATTCATATTAATGAATTCAACATCTGTTTAATCTAATTTCATGCTGTGTAGAAAAAAAAAAGAACCATTCTAGTTCCATAAACTCTGTCCGTTTTGTGTTCGTATAGGTGGTCACCGAAGTCTTCCAGTTCAGGTTTTTCTTGCATCATGGTGACTGTGATGCACCAAACAGATGTAACATTTTCTCTTGGCAAGGAAATATTTTATTCATGATTTACATGAATGATAAATCTTGTGAAAGTCTTCGTGCTGATGGGCATACGCAATTTAACATCTGTCTTCCTCAGAATAATTAATAGAGCAGCAGAACACTGGGGACTGAGGACTCTTCTTCTTGTTCACTTTCTGTAATTATTGTCAAAAACAAAGCAAGCCTAGATTTGCATCTTGCAGTCAAGTCACTGTTCTATTGCCTAACAAAACAACTTTTAAAGTGATTTCCAGTTGTACTCAATTTGGAACTTTTGTTTTAACCAACTGTTTTCTTCTTCTATTTTTAACCTTCAAGTTGTGTTTGAGGTTAATTTAATAACTTGAAAATAACAATTAGAGAATCAGATTTTCACCGATTACATATATAAATGGTGAGTTTAATAAATATTTTATGGAGTATCTGTCTGTCTGTATGTCTTTCTCTCTGTCTGTCTGTCTGTCCCTCTTATACTATGTCAGCGCATTAATACATATATGCAGACATGGTATAAGTGGAATAATTCAGGGCTATGTGTGCACTACACAATTTAACATGTATATTTTGTAATGCACACCTAGCTGTAAATTCTTTCGCTTATACCATGCGCTGAGATGTTATAAGTGTGGGACAATTCATATATATATGATGGATGGATGGATGGATGGATGGATGGATGGATGGATGGATGGATGGATGGATGGGTGGGTAGACAGACAGACAGAGATAGATAGATAGATAGATAGATAGATAGATAGATAGATAGATAGATAGATAGATAGATAGATAGATAGATAGATAGATAGATAGATAGATAGATAGATAGATTATATTGAATATATTGAATCATTTTATACATATAATATTTAATATTTTATTAATATTTTTAATATTGTTATGATATTAGTTACTATTTTTTTAAATATCACTTATGTTTGAGTTTCCATTAGGACACATATCTTAGTGACCTACAATATAAAATGTGAGTAAATGAGGGTTGTAGTTAGTTGTAATTTATTTTTCTGGGACCCCAAACATGAAAGAGTGCAGTCGGTCTCTGTAGAACAGAAGGGTTAAAATAAACCAATGATGGCTTTAACTGTTTTAAGTAATGCGGTTTGTTGAGGCTGCTACCACACCCGTTTTCTCTGAACACGGTCCCTGGTGTTTGAACAGGATTGGCTGAGGTCCATCTGGCTGTGAGTTCAGCTCTCTCAGAGCTGTTTGCAATGACGGGCCTGAGGCTGGTCTCTTTTGAAGTGAGCTGTGAGTCGGATAGGCCGGTCGTGTTTTAGCTCACCGGTTTCAGTCCAAGCAGCAAGCCACAGAGGTCATCTGATATGACCTGACCTCATATGTAACACTTTGGTCTAAAAGTGAGCTAATCCTTTCCTGTGGGACCAATGTAGCGTCTGGCTAATGCTCACAGAGCCGAAATAGAGGGAGAGAGAGTGAATCGAAATACATGGTCTGCACACTGGCTTCAGGACTCGACTCCATTGGATAAGTGACTCTGTTGCTATCGCCCTGAGTGACACCCCGTTGCCCGAGAGCCAAAGTGCTGTATTTGTTGGAGCCATTATGAAATAAAAACCTAGAGAAAAAGGGCCACTATTTGGTTTGAATTGATTCCCTGAAAACTCCAGCAGTGAATATGCTTTCATTTTGATGGCATTACCACAGACAAAATGTGTTGTGTCAGTTCCACCTCTCCATTACTTTGTCCATTAGAGTGAAACTGGCTGATTTTATTTCTCACACTCTATTTTCTGTGATAAAATGGAAATTCAAAAGCTTATTAAGTTCTGAGTGACATCTATATCGTGCGCAAACGGGAAAGTAAGTCGACTATATCTAGTTTCAGTTCATTTTTGCTCAATTTCCCTTCCGTGATCAAATATTTCACTTTTCAGGAGGGTCCTAATGGGAGTGTCAGGTTCTAGTGGGCTCTCCTTCCTCTTTCCCTCCCATTATCAGCCGTATGGCTGTTTCAAATTTCTACCTGTCAACAGCCAAAGAGCAGGTCTCAATTTTAACTGATTTCTTTCTCGCCACAAGAACTTTAGCACTGAGTGAAAGCACTTCCAGCACAAAATGGGATGTTTAAATGCCCATATCAATTTATTCTGGAAAGGGAGAATTTATGCTAAGACAGACTGTCTGCTGGATTCGGTTCCTGTCTTGTGTGTGTAATTTATACATGTACAATATACTGTGCTGATAGCTCGTAATCGTTTCCTTCGGATACTCAGAATTGTTGAAATATGTCTATGCTTCATAAAGTTGGGAAAAACATCAGCTTTAATTGTATTGCATTTGTTTACACTTTCCTTAAGGGTAGTTTGCCCATAAATTAAAAGTCTGTCATTATTGACTCTGTAATCTCATGTTTTTCCAAGCCTGTATAACATTTATTTGTCTGTAGAACAAATTTTGGGGAACAAATTGCATGGAAAAGGGCAACCAGAATCAAATATGTAAAAATGTCTGTGTTTGTGTTCTAAAGAACCCATAAAATAATATGTAACAGTATTCTAAATTTTAGGTCAACTAATTCTTTAAGTGAAATCTTTTTTTAAATGCCTAGTTCTGTCATGAAACTGTGCAGGCTGATGGGTCCTTAACGCAAGCTGATGATATGTACAGCGTTAACTACTTGGCACAAGCTGATTGGTTCGTGTCGCATCTGCAGCCAATGACCTTGCTGCTCAGTGAGCTTGCTGCTTTAAATGGCTGGTTACCATTCACTATAGCAGTTTGCAGCGCACTTTCAGAGTTCGCCTAAAACCCTCCACCTTCCCCAGCTCCACCTGTATAGATCTGCTATGGGTAATTAATATATGCTATTGTGCAGCAGCAGTATGTCTTACATACTCACAGCAGTGTATCAGCTTATGTATTGGCTGTAGAAAGTAGTTCCTGTACTTGCTCTGCAGCAGTAATCAACAGCAGTAGCGTAGTAGATCTATTCCAGCTAGACCAAATACATTGTTATATTTGTTACAATGCAAAAAATCTTCAGAGAGTTGTCATAATAGAAATGTATATTGTTTCAATGAAGTTTACCTAAAAATTAACATTCTCATTATCATATCATCAGTTACTCACTCTCAGAAAACCTATTGATATTCATGGGACAAAAACACTTTTAAAATATCTCCTTTTGTTTTTCACATTGAAGTTATTCACCTTATTTTGCAATGTGGAAATAAATACAATGACATACTTCCTTCTAATGTGTTAAGCTTCCGTTTTGCTAGCCGGTAGGTAAGGAGCGATGTTGATGGTAAATATTTACCTCACCCGCGGTGTACAGGTGCTGGTCATATAATTAGAATATCATCAAAAAGTTTATTTATTTCACTAATTCCATTCAAAAAGTGAAACTTGTATATTATATTCATTCATTACACACAGACTGATATATTTCAAATGTTTATTTCTTTTAATTTTGATGATTATAACTGACAACTAAGGAAAATCCCAAATTCAGTATCTCAGAAAATTAGAATATTGTAAAAAGGTTGAATATTGAAGACACCTGGTGCCACACTCTAATCAGCTAATGAACTCAAAACACCTGCAAAGGCCTTTTAAATGGTCTCTCAGTCTAGTTCTGTAGGCTACACAATCATGGGGAAGACTGCTGACCTGACAGTTGTCCAAAAGACGACCATTGACACCTTGCGCGAGGAGGGCAAGACTCAAAAGGTCATTGCAAAAGAGGCTGGCTGTTCACAGAGCTCTGTGTCCAAGCACATTAATAGAGAGGTGAAGGGAAGGAAAAGATGTGGGAGAAAAAAAGTATACAAGCAATAGGGATAACCGCACCCTGGAGAGGATTGAGAAACAAAACCCATTCAAAAATGTGGGGGAGATTTATAAAGAGTGGACCGCAGCTGGAGTCAGTGCTTCAAGAACCACTACGCACAGACGTATGCAAGACATGGGTTTCAGCTGTCGCATTCCTTGTGTCAGGCCACTCTTGAACAACAGACAGCGGCAGAAGCGTCTCGCCTGGGCAAAAGCCGTATACCAGGAAGTTTTAGAGCACTTCATGCTTCCTGCTGCTGACCAACTTTATGGAGATGCAAATTTCATTTTCCAACAGGACTTGGCACCTGCACACAGTGCCAAAGCAACCAGTACCTGGTTTGAGGAACATGGTATCCCTGTTCTTAATTGGCCAGCATAGAAAATCCATGGGGTATTGTGAAGAGGAAGATGCGATATACCAGACCCAACAATGCAGAAGAGCTGAAGGCCACTAAGAGAGCAACCTGGGCTTTCATAACACCTGAGCAGTGCCACAGACTGATCGACTCCATGCCACGCCGCATTGCTGCAGTAATTCAGGCAAAAGGAGCCCCGACTAAATATTGAGTGCTGTACATGCTCATACGTTTCATGTTCATACTTTTCAGTTGGACAAGATTTCTAGAAATCCTTTCTTTGTATTGGTCTTAAGTAATATTCTAATTTTCTGAGATACTGAATTTGGGATTTTCCTTAGTTGTCAGTTATAAACATCAAAATTAAAAGAAATAAACATTTGAAATATATCAGTCTGTGTGTAATGAATGAATATAATATACACTTTTTGTATAGTTTCACTTTTTGAATGGAATTAGTGAAATAAATCAACTTTTTGATGATATTCTAATTATATGACCAGTACCTGTATTATACTATAACACAGTGGAAGGATGAAATGAAGAAGTGACCTGGCATATCTTATGAGGACATTTTTAATTATTTTGTGTTGTCGCTCGGAGTAGACGGTCTTCGATGTGCAGCTCGGTTAACAAATCTCTGCATATGATGTGAGTTTGGGTTGCTTATGATGTTCATCTGGGAACACAATGTGTGCTATTTCACCAGATTTGTAACGCAAATCATCTATAAACCTACACCAACACAGGTGAATGCATCAGTATGTTTCTAAATATGCAAACTGTTCATTCAGTGCAAATTTCAAATAAAAGTTTGCATGTTTTGATGTCCACATATTCTTGTTCAAGAAATTACAGTGACTGTAGCATTTCTATCATAAAGAAGTGGCCAAATATTAGAGGGATGATCTTCTGTGGGTCTGCCATTAAGAAATGGAAATTTGGGTGGTTTCTTTAGTTTTAAGGCTTTAAACCAGAGCCGACGAGCTTCTTCACCCTTGTGCAGATCATAGGGTGCCCCACATCCGCATTCAACTCATGAGTGTAGATGCTCAGAAATGTTCTTTTAATAAAGTAGGGATGGGACGATTACTTGTTTCACAATAAACCACGATAAAATGTACTGACGGTTAGTATTATCATTTAAAATTTCATTATCATTAAAACCGTGTTTGATTATCGTGATTTTGAAAACTCGCAATAAATCCTGTCCAGCCAGCATCAGTCTGAAGCATCGCGCAACATTGTTTTTTGAATGAGAAGAAATGACGGAAGGCAGTGACAGCGCTCGGGAGAGTTTTCAGCCTTCTAAAAGGACCAAAATCTGAGTTGTCATATTTTGGCTTTTACAAAAGTCCCGAGGGAAACTTAATCGAGGATGGTCACCCTGTTTGCAGAACATGCAAAAAGAAAGTCAAATCTGCCGAGTCGTCTTCGTGACCATCACCCACTGTTGTATAGCGAACCCAAGTTAACGTTGACCTAAATACCAAAACTACGTCTGGGAAATAATTGGACACAAAATGTTGTTTTGAGTTGAAATATTTTATCTCACTCTCTTGAAATTAACGTGAAGCTACCGCGATGAAAGGTTTGCAGCAAGTGGCTTTGAGCCAAAGACGAACAAACAAGTTCAAACAAGACTATTAAGGGCATTTAAGGGATAATAATCAGGGTTTGACATTAACTTTTTTGCTCACCAGCCACTGTGGCTAGTGGTTTTCCAAAGTTACTAGCCACTCAGCATTTTCACTGGCCACAATTTTGCTGTTTGGAAATTACATTTTATATGATTAAAGTTGACTTTGGCATGCTTAAATTACTTGATTTTGAGTCATTTTACTTGATTTAGAAGATTTAAAACCCTTTCAAACTTTCAACGGCAGAGTGACCACCCAAATCAAGACTACATTGTATATCAGCTGGTATGTGCAGGTGGGCAATATGAGCATAGGCTAATATGAGAAATTGAATATGATATGATATGTTATTTTTTGTTAGGCTATATAAAAGAACAAAGAAGCAAATTAGCAAATTACAAAAACAATAGTAAATTTAAAAAATATTTTTTCAGATACAGTAGGTTTATTTAATATGTATAAGTTTATTTAACATCTGTAGCCTAGTTGTTTGATTAACATTAATGACAGACAGGTATTTAATTGACAGGCTGCTGAATGCATGGATGCAATATTCTCTACCACATATCCAGTTATTACCCACCTGTTTACGTATACTTAAGCCATAACCGACTGTGTTCATGCGAGATACTCCACACGATGGACATTTTGACATCTGTGTGCGCGTGTATTTGACTATTCAGGCGCAAGGAGAACTATTTGCGCATTTGACAGCGAGAGAATGCTTCTGTTGTGTATCATTTCATCGTGATTCCACCTATCCCGCCTTCACTAACTGCAAGTTAATCGATAAAGAATTGTAACTGAATTGTAATTTTGTGATATGACGGTCTTGGCATTTAATTTGGCTGTAGGCTGAAATTATATTGAACCCTCCAAAGTGGCTAGTGGGAGTGGCTGCCTTACCCGCCACAGCTGAAATCTACCCGCATTTTGTTAATGTCAAGCCCTAATAATAATGTATAATCATTGTACACTTATTACACAGATTTTTTTACCGCATAAAAATTACTGGGACATTTTGAATTGAGATTAATGTTTTAAATCTTACCTGTTTATAAATTCATTGTGTACAGTGTACAAAACAATTATCCAGACAAGATAATCACAACAATATTATAGTAGTATTAATAGTAAAGCCCTGTGATTTCATTTTTAATACAATCAAAAACGGAGAAGAAGGCAAGTTGCGTTTGAATGAAATGAGAGAGCGCGTCCATTGGGATACACCGGATGTTCACGGTGTTATAATGCATTGCTATTGACGACGGTCATTATAAGGAAGGAAATGCCACAGAATAGAATCTTGCTTAAAAAAGTGCATAGAGCTGCTTGTTTTATGTTGTTTGTTAATTTTCAAATATAAAACTATAAAAGTTATTTTTGAACACTTTCATCTCATTTTAACAAAACCGTGATGATATTGATAATCGTGATCATTTTGGTAGCTATAATCGTGTTATGAAATGTTCATACCGTCCCATTCCTACAATAAAGCAAGCTCAGGAGATGCAGGCTGTCCTCCAAAACTACTCCTGCTAATAAAGCCATTTCCCTTTGGTTGCCCTGTGGGAGTCTGTATTATTTTGGGTTTTTTATTTAATCTTGTTGGGAGGGTCTGGATTTTTTTTTTTTTTTTTTTATGGAGTGAGGCATATTGCAGGCAAAATGAAAGGGTATATTTATTTAAACTTCAAACGTCTGCTTAATATAATCTGTATGGCAGGTCATGCCAGTTTTAGCCCCTGTACACAGAGGCGTGTTGAGACTTTGACTCTTTTAACAGGTTTTATACTAACTTATTACATATTGCAGTACTCAGTCGACCGCACAGAGATTTGTAGATGAATTATGCACTAGAAATAGGGTCTTAGGACGGGCTTCTGTACCTTTTGACCATCACTTGCCGTTCTTGTCAAGTCCATTATTATATAATCGATCCAAAAGAAACCAAGTAATGCTGTATCAGTACGAAGAGCTGCATTTGGAGTTTCTCTGTATGATTTACTGTGCTTGCTTTTCGCTTTGCACTAAAGATGTTGAATGTTTTCTTTATGCCTTGATCAACTGCAGTTTGTTTGTGCAAAGAGTAATAACTGTTGTGTTAATGTTTTTTTTTCATTTATATGATTTATTTACTCATAAAAGGCCAAATGTTTGTGTGCACACTGACATTTCACTGAACCCACTTTTCCTTCAAAGCTTTAGTTTTTTTTTTCTCCCGTTTTTTTGCACCATCATATGAAGATAATTGTACTTGGGCCAAGAGCGTATTGGACCATTAAACCACTGCCTCTCCCAGTAAAGCAATTCTCTTTTGTGTAAATGCATTGGAATTACTTTCAGGGGGCGTTGCAGAAGGAATATGTGAAAGGCTACTTGTTCTCCTAATGATTCTTTGTCCTTTTAAAAGTCATCAGGCACATTTATAAGTGGATATGTACAAGGGAAGAGTTGCCCCTGGAGACTGAGGTCATCTCTACCTCCTTGTCCAAGGCCAGGAAGTAAGTTTGCGTGAATGGACCTCTGCCAGCAGAGGTTGGTCATATTGGTAATGTAGGCTGTCCATCTGTATCCTGGCACATGAGCTGTAATGACTGAGGTGAGATAAAGAAGAGAGCGTCAGGCTAACACAATAGAGATGGAGAGCCGTGTGCAGTGTTGTGTAAGCGTATTTTGATGGAAATGTTTCATAATGTAGTCTGGCAAAATAATTTTCTTGGGAGTGTCCCACAGAATCATAATCCTGCTTTGGTCATTTTCAAAAGCACTTTATTATGGCATGTCTTCTGTGGCTTTTGTAAATGTTGCCTCAGAAAGTGACTAAGAAAGAGGGACTAAGAGTAGAAAAATGCATGCAAATACTGTTAAAACCAGATAAAATCAACTGGTCTTTAATAACAATTAAATATATTTTTCTTAAAAAAATCAAAATAACATGAAATACATTTTTCCTAGCCCTATTCTAATCTAAATGACTGCAGTCTCACAGATGGTTTGAAGTTTAATTTTTGACATTTTCTATCCACATGGCTGGTTCCAATTATGTGTTTAGTTTGGTTTTCTCCCTTTGATTTCATGACATCTTTCTAGTGCTCTACCCTTCAAAAATCTTCAAAATCACTCAAACTAAATCACTAAAACTTTCATTTTTAAACATTTGATTAGCGATACTAAAACAGACTAATGTGTAACTGAGAGCAGCAGCAATCTTTTTATAATTTATGTTAAAAATTATTATTATTAATC
Organism: Paracanthobrama guichenoti; assembly: GCA_018749465.1. Classification (NCBI taxonomy): domain Eukaryota; kingdom Metazoa; phylum Chordata; class Actinopteri; order Cypriniformes; family Gobionidae; genus Paracanthobrama; species Paracanthobrama guichenoti. The sequence continues at coordinate 14,164,656 of CM031965.1, forward strand.
TTAAGTCACAGTTTTCTTAGAGCTTTTCAGATGCAATCCATTATGATTTTAATTCTAAATCCTGTATACACTTTTAATTTGATGCTGTTTGGGATGCATCGGAAGACATAAAATACTTTTCAAGGACTGATAGAGAGACACGTGGAGTTCATTAAATTTTGCTGACATTTTAGCGGCTAAATGGCAGATAGTTACTGTCTCTGGGGGCTGCAGGCTTTTTCATATCCTTCCCCCAATGTCACTCCCCCAGCTCACCGTGAAAGAAAGGAAGAAAGAAAGAAAGAAAGAACGAAAGAAAGAACTGAGTTTTGTTTTTTTACACCAGCTGTGGTTTGAACGGCGGTGTGTGCTGTTTTTGTGGTTTGAGCGACATTGGACACAACAGGCGGCAATGAAAATTGTAGGTGAATAGGTCTATTTGAGTTGAAAATTCAAGGAGAAAGGAATCCATCTGGATGATGAATAATTTAGATGGCTCAAGTTGGTTCCTGTTGCTGTTGTGTTTGTGCTCTCTCTCTCTCTCTCTCTCTCTCTCGTCCTCTGCAGACACACGACCCCCCCCCCCCAGCCGACATGACTCTGGAGGCTTGTTCTTGATGCTCTGAGGTTACACATGCCACTGTACGTGTGGGATTGAGCGACTAAACAACATAAGCCTTCATACACAAAATCGGCCACATGGAATTTTTCACTCAGGAGTGTCAGGCCTAATTCTTAACATTTTGATTTACCTTGAACCCTGCTGTCTTACTCAATATGTATGAGATCACATGTAGAACTAGATACACGTTTGTTTTGTTTTTTCCTGAAAGGCTACAGAGGAAATTACCACATTAAAAATTTAAAACAAAGAAACATTACAATGTAAAATATAAAATAAACAAAGGGATTTAATTTAATAAAATGCAATAAATTTATTTGAACTGTATTAAAATTATTATTATTATAAATAATACTTTTTATTACAAAGTACTTTTCATTGTAGTATATGTATTGTTTATAAAATACACAATTATGATTCTGCACTGTTGAACCCAAACTTGTTTTTACTAGTGGTGTCAGATGTTTTAGACCCCGCTCTATATGACTGATATGTTTTCATACCGTATGTTAACATCCATTAGTGATCATTTAGAAGAGAGAGAAAAAAAAACTCTTTATGCTTTTCCAGGGGTGACAGAAGTAGAGAAGTTCATCAACCTGAAAAAGATCAAAATGCTAATTAGAAGACACGCACACGGGCACACAAACACCGGCGTGTTTCTGCCGCAGCGCTGGCGTGTAAAGGAGCTTACGGCATTTCTCTTTTAAGAGGAGCTGAATGAGATGGGGGTGTTGGGAGGGTTGATGTGACAGGCCCGTGGAATCCCAACCTCTCTCTCCTGGCACCTCGCACTAATCAACCCCTGTAATTTATGCAAAAAATATGATTTATATTTAATTTCACTACACTTGCATTGTTAATTTGAGATGTAATTAACGCGTCGCCACGGCAACTAATTTCTCAATGCCGTAAATTATCACCGCCTTTTCATCAAAATTCAGTTACTTTGGCTCCTGTGTGCAATGTACTGATGCAATTAGGTTACCAGGGCAACCCAAAAGTGTTCATTTTCTTTTGTATAATTGCATTGAGGCAGAAGTTTTTATAACCTAAAGTCATGTTGAGGTTTTTAGCGAACAAAGAGCACATACACATTATAGCACCTCTACAAAAGGGACGTAGTACAACAAATATGCCCTCTGCCTCTTTCTCTCTGTCGCTCATACACACACGCACCCACAGTGTATAATGCAGTGCGTTGACTTTACATCTATATCTGATTAAGTTTTCCCCCTTGGGCTGTGTCTCTTTTTCTCCAAGTGAGGCAATCTGTTTGTCAGATGTGCATGGATCTCGCTGGCCTGCATGTATATCAGGCACATATCTCTAGCACATCTCCTCCACCCCTCATCCTTTTGTTCCTGGCTGGAATATTTTAATGAAGTGGATCTAATTTGCTCTCAAGACTGAGGCCACCAGCACGGCTCTTACGAAGCATGCCCGGTGGTGAGGAGTAAATGGGCACGAGTCTCGTGCCAGTCTGGCCCGTCTCCTGTGTCCACTCATGCCTGCAGCCTCTAACCCCCCTTCCTCTGTGTACCAGGTCATTGGCTCCTAAACTCTGGTTAACTGAAAATATAATTCAATTTGCATTTTGAGTCTTTTTAGCATCAATAGTTATACTTTAACTCTTTCCTGGCCAATTTCTGTCATCTATGACACAATGCTTCCATTCATTCATTAACGGACATTTCCGGCTTTGTCATGACAGATGTGTCATAGTGCTCCCCACCTTATAACAGTGAAAACACGTCACTGTTATAAGGTAGGGGGTGCTATAACACATCTTTTGAAAGAGTATAGAGTCTCTGGATTAAAACAAAGGTGAAAAAGCAGCAGAAACAAGCGATAGCATATGTAAGCAGATGCATTCGTAAAATAATGCGATCACAAACATTAAATAGCATATAGATCAAAACTGCCTAATGTTACCGACTGAAATGTCTCCCCAGGTGTAGGACTGTGCAACCTTAGGGGGTGTTGATGGATTTGATATACTCTATCTATGTTTTTGATCATTGTTCTGAATCCGATCTAGATATAGTCTTTGACAAAAACGCGATTTTCTCAGATTTGTGCTAAAAATGTTGCTTTGTTCTTTCCTTTGATATATTTTATGTTCAGATATTCATGCAACAAAATATTCTGAGGGCCATGAAATTTTGTGAAAATGATTTTTTTTTAAATGCTGGTGGTGGCTTGCAACTTTTTAAAAGAAATTCTGGCGTTAGAGTTAAATCAAGATGACTTGTGCTCAATATCTTTTCAGAGAATATATCTTAAATTAATTTTATTTTTCTTACACCACTGGGTAATTATCTAACACTATAATAAATCTCTTGTATAAACAAGAAACAATAGCACATTTATCTTTGAAAATTTATATTTTTGCTATTTTATTACAAATTATTTAATTTGATAATAATAATAATAATAATAATAATAATTATTATTATTATTACCCCCTCAGAAAAAAGGTACTGTCACTGAGGAGGTACCTTTTTCAAAAGTTAATAATATGTAGCATTTAGATACTAATATATATAAAAGGTGTACCTTTTGAAAGGGTACATCCCTGTGATGGCTTTTGTACCTTTTTTCTGAGAGTGTATTTTTGTTGTTATTATTATTTATTTTAAACATTGATTTTTGGCAGTGTATACACATCCTCAGACAGCTGTAGTTTGACTCCAAAGCCGTGCTGGCCATGAACCAACAGCCAGACCAACTCCACTTTTCTTAACCTCATAATTAGCTTTGGTTTTCCTCTCTTTTCTCCACATTCTCAACGAGCTCTGTCAGTGTTGTTTGTCCAGCTAAACCAAAGTTAACATTGTTTTAATAAAGGATAAATACTATATTGGTGTTAGCATATTTTCCCATTAAACCTGTGTGTGCACATCCTCTAGCTGGGTTTTAACCTAATCACAAGAACATATTTTCTTTACAAGGTCTTTATTTTCCTTTGACTGAATCTCCCGAAGCATCGGACGCAGCTGTCAAGAGTAACCCCGGCATGTGCTTAACACCCTTGATATTTCTGTTCTGTTTGATTCCGTGTGATTTTACCAAGGGATTGACTTGCCGTATCCATGTCTCAAAGTGAGTGGGGATTGGGAAGGGGGGGTTAAAGAAATCTTCCCCTGCTCCATTGTTCCTGCTGACAGCAAACAAGTGATTACCATCATTCACAGAGACAGCGTATTGCGAGAGGAAAGAGGCGATGGCCTCCCAGGACCCCCCTTCGAAAAACGCGGCCCCTTTAAAAGCATGTTCCTCACCACACCGGAGACACGTTAGATGCTGTATCTTTACTATTGAAGCCCAGTACGGAGAGACAAGCCAACGGAGGAGATCTGTTCTTGTTTGAATGAAGTGGCTACAGTATAATTACTACTGCTACGTTTTGCTCTTTGATCAAATGCTGTTGTTCTTTATGCCTGACATTCTCTCCATATGTGTCAAGGCATGCAAAAGTCTCTTGCTGCAAAGTACTCATGAGATTTAGCAGGGTTTTCACTTTAGTAAGAATTATTTCAAAGTACTCTCAATGCAGTTTCATGTTAGAAACCGGTCACTGCTATAGGCAAGGTCACCTGAATATTTGAGAGAGACACTTATTTTATGCATATGCTTGAATCATTATTTCCATTAATCAAATTTTAAAAAGTCTGGTATTCTGTGTGATGCCTGGATGTTTGCAACAAATAATAAAAAGCACAAGATGATTTGAGACTTTGAGAACTGATTTGTGTCCTTTATATTAAAAGAATAGTTCATAAAATTAATTTTTATTTACTCACTCTATTATTCCAAACCTGTGAAACACAAAAAAGAAGAAATTTAGCAGATTGTCCAAGCTGCTCTTTTCCATACAATGTGGATTAGAGAGTTTAAGCTCCAAAAAGGCCAAATATTACCATAAAAGTGATCCATGTGACTTGTTGCTATATTCCGAGTCTTCTAAAGTCATTCAGAAAGAACAGACTGCAGTAATTAAGTTATTTACTAAAAATCTTACCTTGAAAATGTTCTATGAAAAGAGCAGCTTTGACATTCTACCTAACATCTTTTACGTTCAACAGAAGAAAGAAAGTCGATGGACATGAGGAGGGTGGTTAAGGTGAATTTTCATTTTTGTTTGAACTATTCCTTTGAGAAATAATGTGCGTTTGAAGAACGTTAGTTTTTGTGAAATATGTAATGGAAACACACCTATGAAAACTGGATTATACTTGTTTACTTACTGGAGTCTGAAGCAGTATTTGCTTTTGTCACATTTATTCCCATTTTACCAGCGCAAGGGGCCCAGGAAGACGAGTTACCAAGGAACACAAAATTTTAATTAGTGTATTTTAATCATTCAGGCTTTTCAAGCTAATCCACAGACCCCAGAGAATTCCCAAGATGCAGCTCTGTGCTGCTTTACCATTTATTGTTGAGTCTATTATAATTACTGTTAGCAGGTGGGGGCTGGGAGGCCTTTATTATGTTTTTCCATCTTTATTATAATTACTTAAAAAAAAATTAAAGGATGCTGTTTCATTAAGTTTAGAGAGGATGCCATTTCAACCCTTCCTTTTCTCCCTTCATCTCATTGCTCTTCCTGCCTCTGCATTCGCGTTAATTCTCTGATATTTATACATCGCACAGCTTTATATGAAACACATAAAAACAACAATAAAAAAGCAAAAGCAGAATGAAGAAAGATGGACTTATTGAAATGCTTTTCTAGGGATGCTTTGTAAAATCCATCTAATGCTCTGAAAACTCTGCGTGCATGCATCCTCTAAAATCCAATTGTTTCAGCTCGTAATTGGAGCTCGATCAGAATACGCAGGCAGTCGTTAGAATATATTTTCTTCATTTTCCCACTCAGCAGTGAATAAAGATAAGAAGTCACCAGTGAGATTTTAAGCCCCGAGCTTTGGGTGTTCTACAGGGATTTTTGGATCTGCTTGAATTGTATTTTACGTGACTGTCTTTGCAGTTATCTGCAGTGTTATTTGATGAAAGTCTCCTCACAGTCAAGAGGTAAAGTTCAGAGGGAGTTTTTTCTTGGGCCGCTCTGTTGATGTGCTGTCCTCATTGGACAGGTTTCATGGCAAATGATGTGAACAAACACTTCTTATGTGTGAAGTGTCCCACTCTGCTCCGTCCCCTTCACTCGTTCCCATTACACTAGACTCAGTCCTAAACTGCGTGTGTACGCAGAAATCTATACTTCACTCAACATGCCAAACTTACCATTTATTCTTTATATTTCCCAACTAGATTTGTATTTCTAGTGTTCACAAAGCAGGGATAGAATAGTGTGGCAAATGTTGTAAATGTGGCTTTATGGATAATTTTACACATAAAAGAAAAGACCATTTACAGTTCAGTGTATATGTTCATGTAAGAAAAAAGACTAACTAAAATCCATATGCAAATAGTACTATGATTGTTTCAGATGGAGAAAGTTGAAGGGACATTTTCAAATTTGAAATCTTAAAGGGACAGTTCACTCCAAAATAAATATTCTGTAGTCATCAAAATCTCCAAGCTGTGTTTTTCTCGTTAAATTATACAATGATAGTCAGATAAATCACATTTTAAAGTTTAGAATGTGTAAAATTTTTTATGTTTTTAAAAATAAGTCTCTTATGTTCAACAAGTTAACAATATAAATGATTCATTTAAGTGAATTACAAGCAAATGGCTGTGGTCTGTCATTGAATCTGAGCAGTGAAATGTGATTGGTTGGAAGTTTCTGTTTTAGATGACTAATGTAGATCTACTGCCTCATGTTTTGAATTCTTGCGTGTCCAATGTGTATTTAGCACCAAATCATGGGGCTATTCTTGGGCCCCTCTGAAAGCCAGCAGAAAGCACTAGCAGCGGTCCGCTGCTAAGGCTGGGAGGGTTTTTTTTGGTATTTTCATGGAAAATTCCACATCTCCCTTCGAGCTATGTTTCATAAGAAGAAATACGTTTCAGGACAGATCCCCAAGAAAAATTAATTAATGGACCTTTGCAGTGAACGAAAGGCCAGCACAAGGCAATTATAGTGTCTTTGTGAAGTGTCAGGATTTTGGAATTATAGAATCACACTGGATTGGCAGCAGTAATTATGCTAGAAAGAAGAGCTCACCTTTACTGATATTTAACAATTTACAGCTTAATTTGTAGACCTCAGCTTTCCTTCCAACCCTAAAGCCTGTAATGATTTTGTAAGGGTTTAGCATTCCTCAATCGATTCCGTCTTTGGATCATTTGTGTTTAAACTATGAATCTAATGGCATTCTTGCTGTTGCAGCCATTTACACACTAGCATCCAATCTGTCTCTCAAGTGAGTTATTCATTACAAGACTTGCCTCTTTTTTTAAATTAATATGACTACATTAATAGTCCTTGAGAGAGTCCACAGAGAATCCAATCCGGCAAAAAACACAATAAAGCTCTTTTGTTTTTTGTTTCTTTTTTTTTTTTTTTTTTTTTTTTTTTTTTTTTTTACAGAAAACCGTGGAAATGAGGGTCTTCCGTATTGAAAAAAGCCACCTGTCTTATGTGGTCTGTCTGAGCCCAGTAATGGACAGATGATTTAAGCACAGCCTGTTTTGGGTGGGGATGTTCAGACAACAGTCTGTTTGTGTTTGATGCAAGCTTCATTATATGAACTGTGTGGTTGGCTTATCTCCTGTTTTTATAGATTAGGACCAAAGGAGGTTTTACAGACTTTATTCTTCACAGAGAAACTTGTTAACTACAGCAGTTGTTACTCCAAAGTTGAACTGATGAAACAGACTAAACTGCAGTGTTTTTGTAGTGTTCTGTAGTACAAAACATAAAGTATGATTTTTTTTTTTATCTTAATTTTTTTTTCATGATCTTAAAATGTTTACATTTTTATTTCATTTTTACTAAGAACTTTAAAATCTTAAATCTGGTCATTTTAAGCGTTCGATCGTTCATTCATTCATTCGTTCGTTCGTTCATTAATTCATTAATTAATTAATTCATTCATTCATTCATTCATTCATTCATTCATTCATTCATTCATTTAGTTTGCTTGTGTTCTTGCTCAAAATCTGTCATGTGTTAATGTCCGTCTGTCATAATATGCCTTTGTTAAATTTGGTAATTATTTACAATCCCATAGAGCCGTGCAGTCTTTTATTTTGTTTGTTTGAGAATGTCATCAGTTTATTTTGGAATTTTAATTTGGAATTCTGCCTCAGAATCTATATATAATATACATCTATATAATATAAGTTCCCCTTCAGTCAGTCACATTTGATGCTACGTCGATACTGATGTATAGGGGTCTCACTTCAAGATTCAAGATTCAAGATTCAAGAGTTTTATTTGTCACATACACAGTTATATACAGAATATACAACCGACAGTGAAATGTAAACAGGTCCGCTCCATGGACAGTGCAAATTCACAGTTAAAAACACAAGAGGAAATTATATAGAAATAGGAAAAAAAAAAGTATATATATATATATATATATATATATATATATATATATATATATATATATATATATATATATATATATATATATATATATATATATATATATATATATATATATATGTCTATATCTGTAGAATTATAAATAATCAAGTTCAAGAGAAAAAGGTAAATAATAAGGATAAAGTGGAATAAAATAATTGAAGTAGACTGTGCAGTGAGTAAACTGTAGACTTATAAATATGTGGTTAACAAATGTATAAAGAGTATAATGTGCAGGTTTATAACAGGTTGTTACACAGTAACAACGAGAACAGAAAGTGCAGTGCAATGTCAGTGTATCGATGTTTATCCTGAAGTGAAGTCACGTGACGTTAAGTTCAGGAGTCTGATGGCCTGGGGAAGAAGCTCCTCCTGAGTCTCTCAGTTTTGGCCATCAGGCTTCGAAGCGCTACCAGATGGCAGCAGCGTGAAATGAGGGTTTGCAGGGTGATTAGAGTCCTTGATGATCTTGGCAGCTCTACCTTTGCAGCGTTTGGTGTAGGCGTCCTGCAAAAGGCGAGAGAGCTGACCTGAGATACGCTCGGATAAGCGCACGACTCTTTGCAGGGCTTTGCGGTCATGACTGGTGCTGTTCCCATACCACGCTGTGATGCACTGAGTTAAAACACTTTCTATCGCCCCTAAATAGAAAGTTTTCAGGATAGCTGGTGAAACCCTGAATTTCCTCAGCTGGCGCAGGTGGTACAGTCTTTGCCTGGCTTTTTCACCTGTGTCTGAATGTGAGCAGTCCAGGTCAGGTCCTCGGAGATGTTTACTCCCAGGTACTTGAAGCTGCTCACTCTCTCTACTGGTGACCCGCTGATCATGAGGGGGGAGTATGTCCGTTGCTGTCTCTTCCTGAAGTCCACAATCATTTCTTTGGTCTTGCCAACATTCAGAGAGAGACAGTTGTCCTGGCACCATGATGTTAGATGCTCCACCTTGTCCAAGTATGCCGTCTCGTTGTTGGAAATGAGGCCCAGGACAACAGTATCATCAGCAAATTTGATGATAGAGGTGGAGCTGTGTGTGGACAAACAGTCATGCGTGTAGAGAGAGTAGAGCAGGGGGCTCAGGACACAGCCCTGTGGAGCTCCCACACTCAGGGTGATGGAGGTGGAGGTGGACTGGCCTATTCTCACCACCTGAGGCCTGCCAGTGAGGAAGTCCTCAATCCAGTGGCAGAGAGAAGGATTCAGGCCGAGATCCAGGAGTTTGGAGGTTAGCTTGGTGGGAACTATGGTGTTAAAGGCTGAGCTATAGTCAATAAATAGCAGTCTTACGTAGTTCCCACTTTTGCTGTCGATGTGAGTGGAAGCCCACTCTCCTTCGCGTAGTAAGAAAACGGGCCAATGAACATTGGCAACTTAAATTTGCATGGCAAGCCTCTTCCCCGGACATACGGGTATATAAGTTTGCCAGCAACTCACTCATTCTGCTCTTTGCAATTTGCCTTCGCATTGAGAGGAGACACTTCTACAGTTGGAGAAAAGACGCATTCAGCGCTTAACCCTAGCCCACGTATTGCACAGATAAGTGCAACGATTTCACTCCTGGGTGCTTCAACACAAAAGAGCAGTTTCCCTAAAAGAGTTAAGCACGGGTGACGTTGCGTCTTTTTAAAGATGGACTTCTACCTGTGTGTTTCTGTATCAGTTGTTTCCTGGCCCTGTCTGACAGCCACAATCTCTGCCTCTAGGGCCGTAAAAACACACTGAGGCAGCATTCGTTGATGACTCATGTTCTCTGTGGAACATGACCATCGCAATATTAAGATTGAGACTCCAATACCATGAAAAATGTGGAGTCCTCTCTGTTATGCCGAGTTCAAACTGCCCGATTTTAGCCCCGATTTTGACTCAACGACAGGTTTTGCGAAATTGCAGACAAATGCCCAAAATCATAGGCAAATCGATGCGCATTCACGCGAGTGACAATCACACAGTGTGAATTATCAAAGACGCGATCTGAGAGAATCGCTGACGAATCGACGACGCCCATGAGATATTTGGCATGCTAAATATCTGGACCTGACTGCGATTCAAAAGCCTGCTCTGTGAAATGTGTTTGACTGAAAGTGACATTGGCGATGACCTACAGCCAATGAGAGAGCAAGATACAGGGCAGCGGGAAGTTAGGGGAGGAGTTATAGACCAGAATATCAGTATTTTAATAGATATATTTTATAATTATATCAAACAGAAACAAAGCACAAACATTTGCTTGATCAGCCACAACAGCAACACATTGCAAAATGATTTATTTACCTCCAACTCTCTTTGCAGAACACTATCCTTGATCCCTGCATCTCCCCAACCATTTCCTCCTCCATAATCTTTTTTATTTTTCTCCTTTTTGCTGCAAATCAGCACACAGACATGTTGGATCGCAAGCTTTCTGCAGTCTATATTTTTAAGAACAATTCAAGTCTCACATGAGAACTCTGGTCTGACGCACACGTTACCTCGCGTTGTTTCCTTGTTACTTCTCGCGAGTGTTTGGTTGTGAAACGTAGTTTGCGGACGGGACAGAGTTGTCGGCGATTCTTCCTCTTGTACAGTTATGCAATGTGAACCCCCCTGTCAGCAGTGATCTGACGAGTTTGAAAATCGTGCAGTCTGAACTCGGCATTATTCTTGAGGGTGGGCTTGAGTCCTCCGGGAATAAAGAGAGGTTGAGTCGGGCCCTGCACCACTCTCCTTCTGGGAGAGTGGCACAGGTTGAGTCGGGCCCTGAGTTGATGGCATTCTTTCCTGGGCCTCCCTGAGTGCTCGCAGTTCAATTTTGAGATTTGTTGTGCGAGGGACCTGGTACTCACGGGGACCTGGTACTCAGGCACCTCAGCCATCTGGGGCTTCAGGTTACCTGGGAAAAGAGCAAACTCTCCCCTGTCTGGAGTATCTCTTTTCTCTGAGTTGGATTTGGTCAACATGACAACGCATCTCACGAAAGAGTCAACTGAACTGCCTGAATTCAGAAGCAGGACAGTGGTTCCACTGAAACAATTTCAGAGGCTCCTAGAGCATATGGCATCCACAGCCACAGTCATGGCACTCAGATTGATACATCGGATGATCATCACACCAGTCTGTCACACACTTTCAGCCCATGATTGGACCTTGCCTTTCTACGGGCTGTTTCTGCAGTACAAGCATGTATTGGTCCGAACGGACAACACTGCGACAGTGGCATACCACCAGGTACCACCAGGGTCTACATTCATTTCGCAACCTGCCTGCCATCTCTTCCTCTGTAGTCAGCAGCGGCTCAGGTCACTCATTTACGTTGCGAGTTAAATTGTGCAGTTGACGCGTTCTCATGATAGCTCACGCTTTCGGAGGAATGGAGACTCCACCCCTAGGTGGCCCAGCTGATCTGGAGTCGATTTGGAGACGTGCAGGACCCTTAAGGCAGAGCTTAAGAACTATTCAAGTCTCACGTGAGAAATCTGGTCTGACGCACGCGTTATCTCGCGTTGTTTCCTTGTCACTTCTCGCGAGTGTTTGGTTTCACATCCATCAAGAAGGTGTAGGACCTGCAGGCATTTTCGGTCAACGAAAAGTCAGTGACACTCACGTAATCCTGAGACCCCAGCCTGGATATGTGCCCAAAGTTCCCACCACTCCTTTTCGGCAGCACTTGCAAGTTTGGTGGTGAACTTGCAAGCGCTGCCCCTCAAGGAGGCACACCCAGCCCTTGCTTTGCTGTGTCCTGTTCGCTCCCTGTGCATTTATGTGGACCACACGCAGAGCTTTAGGAGCTTAGAGCTGCTCTTTGTCTGCTTTGGAGGTCAGCAGAAGGGAAAGGCTGTCTCCAAACAGAGGTTGGCCCACTGGATAGTAGATTCAAGATACCAAATTCAAGGCAAGCCTTGCCCCTTCAGAGTTAGAACTCACTCTACAAGGAGCTACAGGCTGGGCAACATCTAATACCTTCACGAGATTCTACCTTTCGTCCCACCAGGTATGGAGGTCTGTTTGACTTACATGGGGCACTGTGAAGGGTCAGCGGTTGTGGCGCTTTTTTTAGGGACCCCAAAACGTCAGTATCGACGTAACATTGATCGTGACGGACTGAAACGGAACATCTTGGTTACTCTTGTAACCCTCGTTCCCTGAAGGAGGGAACGGAGACGTTACGTCCCTCCTGCCACAACCCTGTACCACCTGCTGAATGCCGGGATCCCGTCTCGGCTGCTCAGCATAATCATGAATGAGTGAGTTGCCAGCAAGCTTATATACCCATTTGTCCGGGGGAGTGGCTTGCCATGCAAATCTCACTCACCAATGTTCATTGGCCCATTTCCTTACTACCTGAATCCCAAGTGAGACCCCAATATGTCAGTGTCGACATAACATCTCCGTTCCCTCCTTCAGGGAACAAGGGTTACAAGAGTAATCAAGACGTTGTCATAGAGCTATGTATTTATTTAGTTGTTTGGAAGGTAAATCAACAATATGCACAAAACCTTTTTACAAGGTCAGTTAAAGAGGCACGTTTTTTTTCTGACCTCCAAGTATGTTCTATTGATTCATTGATCCCCCACTACCAAAAAGAAGCCCTGATGTACCTGAAGTAATCTTAAAATAGACTTAGATCACAGGCTGGTTTTCAGGAGTAAAAAGCTGATTCACTATATTGTAGCATATTCCTCCCACTCCTTTTGTAATGAAAATAGTCTATTTTTCCTGTCTTGGTGATTGTGTCAAACATTTAGTGCTTTCCATAATGTACTGTTCCATAAGTAAGGAATACGGTAAAACAATTAGTACATTAGTGCCAAGTCTCATACACTACAGTGTGATTTGTGATGTAGATGTTTTTCTGTGGCACCTCAGGGAAGTGCAGAAAAACATGCAATTAGCATCGGTCTCAGCACAGGAGGGGCTGTGCAACATGGAAATGCAGAGAGTGGCATATCTTAAGCAAGGACTGAAATCTGTCATAGGAAGATGTTTGTCTGCGTAGGAGTTTCTCCTGGGACCTTAGACCCAGGTGTGACACCTAACAGGGACATTTCAATGTGAACAATTCCATCACCTTGCTATTGAAATTATCGTTTATTAAGCCTGCAAAGTATGCTAAAATATACATTTAAAGCCAAAATGATATCAGAATGTACCTATTCAGATGTATTTTTGTAACATGTTTTTGCTCTTATTGTGCATTACTCATTGAAAAAAATGCAATCTTTCATAAAATTAATGTTTTATTTTGATTAAACACTTTTCCAGTGCATGGCTAAATATATATATGAACATTTTCTAGAGTTTACCTGCTGACTGTAAAACAACGAGATCTGAAATTCCCCCATGAATGACCTGTTTTTACATCAACACTGACCCCTCAGTTACGCACTGAACTCTGCTGGAAAGGTTAATGTTGAAATCTGGAGTGAATTAACTTAAAATTGCTTACAATGATCTTAAAATCCTGTGCTGGTTTTGTTGTGGCTGTAAATTAATTTCAACAGGGAGCTTTGGAGTCCTTAAAGAGACAGGGCCAAAAAAGAACAGAAAAACTGAGAAGAAAATGAATGAGTGGAAGAGTGGGCTGTGTAATGCTTCTGGCTAAGCCAGTCCATGTCTTAAATGAAGAGAAAAAGAAATTAGGCTTAACTGAAAACATATGGTATTGCACTGGGGAAGAGGTCTGCTTAAGAGGATCGTGGCAGGGTAATAAATAGAGACAGGAAAAGGGCACGTGTGGCGGTTTGGGTGCAGGATGGGAATTTTTTTTTCTCTTTCAGGGCAGTGATACAGGCTGAGCTCCTTTAAAGGGGCCAGTAGTGCAAAGTGAACCGTCTTAATCACGGTGCTCCTCATTGAACATTCGAACATTCAAACACACACACACACACACACACACACACACACACACACACACACACACACACACACACACACACACACACATATATATGCAACTAGGCCTTAAAGTGGCGTAAGCCTCAAAACCCACACAATGCCATATTTCCTATTAAAATTGTATGTCTCTAATTATTACCATTAAACTAGGCACCCTTGTTGCACCCTATGTAATTTTGTAATTATAATTAGGATTTCTTGATCTTGTCTTGTTCCTTGTTCTCCCTGATATGACTGCTGAATTGAAATGCGTGTCTAAGTTTAATAATGACGCCCCTCTGGATAAAGATTCATACGGCACCAATTATTCTCTTTTCTCAGCAGATACATTTTATGTGGATTCTTCGTGATGTTGTCAACCTTTCTTTGCTGGGTGTAGAATTTATTAATCTTAATTTTTCATGATGCTTAGATTAATTGAATTCAGCAACCCTCTTTCTGCATTTATATTTTTTATTATCCTGCCTTTTGGATTGGAGTATAATGCATTCATGACCAATATTGTTCCATTTAATATTTAATCTTTTAAAATGATGTATTGGTCCCACTTTATATTAGGTGGCTTTAACTACTATGTACTTACATACAAAAATAAGCATTATTTGCTGATATTGAGGTGAGATACGGGTTAAGTTAGGGACAGGTGTGGTGGTATGGGTAAATTTAAGGGTAAAGTTAGGGACAGGTGTGGTGGTACGGGTGAGTTTAAGGGTAAAGTTAGGGACAGGTGTGGTGGTACGGGTAAGTTTAAGGGTAAAGTTAGGGACAGGTGTGGTGGTACGGGTGAGTTTAAGGGTAAAGTTAGGGACAGGTGTGGTGGTACGGGTGAGTTTAAGGGTAAAGTTAGGGACAGGTGTGGTGGTACGGGTAAGTTTAAGGGTAAAGTTAGGGACAGGTGTGGTGGTACGGGTAAGTTTAAGGGTAAAGTTAGGGACAGGTGTGGTGGTACGGGTGAGTTGAAGGGTAAAGTTAGGGACTGGTGTGGTGGTACGGGTGAGTTTAAGGGTAAAGTTAGGGACAGGTGTGGTGGTACGGGTAAGTTTAAGGGTAAAGTTAGGGACAGGTGTGGTGGGTACGGGTAAGTTTAAGGGTAAAGTTAGGGACAGGTGTGGTGGACGGGTGAGTTTAAGGGTAAAGTTAGGGACAGGTGTGGTGGTACGGGTGAGTTTAAGGGTAAAGTTAGGGACAGGTGTGGTGGTACGGGTGAGTTTAAGGGTAAAGTTAGGGACAGGTGTGGTGGTACGGGTGAGTTTAAGGGTAAAGTTAGGGACAGGTGTGGTGGACGGGTGAGTTTAAGGGTAAAGTTAGGGACAGGTGTGGTGGGACGGGTAAGTTTAAGGGTGAAGTTAGGGACAGGTGTGGTGGGACGGGTAAGTTTAAGGGTGAAGTTAGGGACAGGTGTGGTGGGACGGGTAAGTTTAAGGGTAAAGTTAGGGACAGGTGTGGTGGTACGGGTGAGTTTAAGGGTAAAGTTAGGGACTGGTGTGTGTGGTGGTAACGGGTAAAGTTTAAGGGTAAAGTTAAGGGACAGGTGTGGTGGTACGGGTGAGTTTAAGGGTAAAGTTAGGGACAGGTGTGGTGGTACGGGTGAGTTTAAGGGTAAAGTTAGGGACAGGTGTGGTGGTACGGGTGAGTTTAAAGGGTAAAGTTAGGGACAGGTGTGTAGTGTAAAGTACGGGTAAGTTTAAGGGTAAAGTTAGGGACAGGTGTGGTGGTACGGGTAAGTTTAAGGGTAAAGTTAGGGACAGGTGTGGTGGTACGGGTAAGTTTAAAGGTAAAGTTAGGGACAGGTGTAGTGGTACGGGTGAGTTTAAGGGTAAAGTTAGGGACAGGTGTGGTGGTACGGGTAAGTTTAAGGGTAAAGTTAGGGACAGGTGTGGTGGGACGGGTAAGTTTAAGGGTAAAGTTAGGGACAGGTGTGGTGTGGTACGGGTAAGTTTAAGGGTAAAGTTAGGGACAGGTGTGGTGGTACGGGTGAGTTTAAGGGTAAAGTTAGGGACAGGTGTGGTGGGACGGGTAAGTTTAAGGGTGAAGTTAGGGACAGGTGTGGTGGGACGGGTAAGTTTAAGGGTGAAGTTAGGGACAGGTGTGGTGGGACAGGTGTGGTAGGGACAGTGTGTGGTGGGACGGGTAAGTTTAAGGGTGAAGTTAGGGACAGGTGTGGTGGGACGGGTAAGTTTAAGGGTAAAGTTAGGGACAGGTGTGGTGGTACGGGTAAGTTTAAGGGTAAAGTTAGGGACTGGTGTGGTGGTACGGGTAAGTTTAAGGGTAAAGTTAGGGACTGGTGTGGTGGTACGGGTAAGTTTAAGGGTAGGGTTAGGTGTAAGGGAAGTGTCAACAGTGTAATTATAAATGTAACTACAGAAATTAATTACAGATGTAATTACATGCAGGTATTTTAAAAATGTAAGTACAATGTAAAAACATGTATGGACACAATAAGTGCATTGTATCAAATGATAGTGCATTGTATCAAATGATTGATTTAAATCTTTAAGTACACAGTAGTTAAGGCCCCTAATATAAAGTGTGTCCGATATATTTGTATATTAGTGAATAAAATTAATATTATTAGTAATAATAAATAAAATGAAATATATTTTAATGTATTTAATATTTAATAGTCATTTTCTTTGCTAATAGTATTTGTTGGTCATTGTTGGAGTGAGCTGTATCACATGTATTTAAATTTACAGATGCAAGTCCACAATTATATGGTGAAAAAACATCCTTTTGAATGTTTTTCAAGCACATGTTGTGCTTGAAGGAAAATTTTGCTACAACATGTGATCTTGTAGAAACTGAAACAGCACCACAAATGTTACAGCTTATTGGATGTTTCTTCTGTTAGACATGTTACACTTTTAGGTGGAGTGTATCTTCTGTGCAACATAAGTAGCAGAACTGCAATAAAAACTGAAAACTTAGTGGAAGCTGCTCACCTTTCAGTCTTTAATGTATTCACTGATGCAGTCATGGAGACTGTAGTGTCAGCTCCTTTTTAGTGCGAATCTCCTCTACATTAAATGTGAGCCCTTATAAGACCCAGAGGGGCTCAGCAGTCTATTTTTCAATGATGTTGTCAGACATGTTGCTGGTTCCCCAGGAGAGAGGCAGAGTAATCAGCCTTTTCATCTCTAGAGGAGAAGAGCCAGGTTCAGTGTGACGCTGTCACTTCCACTGGCCCAGCCAAGACTCACTCGTCTGCGCATACGCTCCTCTGCCCTCCTTCGAAAAACTGCTGGCTTCAGAAACTAACATTAAAACAACACCAAGTGTGATGTTTGTTTTATGGGATGCTCCAATTTGACATGTGGAATGATTTAAAAGCAGAATATTGCAGATCTGCAGCACATTAAGGGATTTGTTTGTTTTTAGGTTCTGAATCATGAGGCTGAATGTACCACTTTTTTCTTTTCTTTTTTTTTTTTTTTTTTTTTTTTGATTGAGTATAGCTTCGTAGAATTCTAAGAAAAACACATTTGGAAATTGAAAACTATATATTTTTTCAGTTTTGCAGATGGATTAGAAATTGTGTTTTGCTTGCTTTTAAGGGAAAACACCTGAAACGTATCACATTTGTTTGTTTTTATTGTTATTAGAAGCAGTTTGGAAGTAAATTGCATAATGGGAACATGGCACCTGGGTTTATAAATGCAAGTGGCTCCAGGCTTAATACCTAGCCAAATGCCAGTTTAGCTGAAGATCAAAACCAAGACTTGTTTTATTAAAGAGCAAATTGCCTTGATGGCTTTAATTCACTTTTTCTTTTCAAAAGGTTGATTCACAATCCCTTTTCTGTGTGTAGGTGTTGGAACAATTGTTCTGTTCGGCGCACCTCCCTAAAATAGCAGACGTACCAGGCTTGTAAGAAAATTAGCGAATTTAATTTCCTTGAGTAATGGAAATGTCATGCACCATTTAATAAAAGTCCATGAAAAAAGGCAACATTCTATGCAGTGCAGATAGCTGAGCCCTGTGGATTTGAAAGTTACACTGTTGCTTCGTTTGATGTTTTCTCACAGTTTTGTTTCTTTTTTCTCAATTTGATTTCAAATTAATCTGAACAGCTTCGATGTAAATATGAAAATGAAAGTTGTTTGGTGTCCCCCCGAAACTCACAGCGCAGCAACTTGAGCGCCCAGATAACTGCTTCCTTTTAAAGCGTGAATTATTCTACCTTTATGAGTTTGTCTCATCTTCAAGGTCAGAAATGTAATTTTTGCTCTTTCAAAGGGTTATAACCTTAAAAGGGAGCCTACATCCCAGGTGATTAATGAGAGACTCCTGCATTTGATGTTTCAACGCTGACATTTTAAACTTTAAATATTTTATATGCACACCTAGAAAAAAAAAAATGAAGATACGCATTCATGTGGAATAAACGGTATTGCGGAGAAGAAAGGCCTGGCCGGGTATCATTTTAATAGAACAGTTAGAGTGCAATGGTTTTTCTTGGTGATTTTTATTTGAGGTTTTTATGTGTGCGCAAGCTGATTTAAAGGCACACTAAATCATCTGGGATGGGGAGTAGTGGATTATGCATTTAATCAAGTAGCAGGCCTTGGAAAAGTGGCTGGCCGAGCCACTAGGGCATCGGCTTTAGGCCCCAGAATGTTTTGCTTGTCCTTTGAGTCTGCTTTATGAAAAAAAAAGAAGAGCCAAAAGCCATTTTCACCTCCATCTGAGGTGAAATAAACTCTGGCCGAGATGTCAGAGAGGGAGGGAGAGTATCCTCCAATGCACCGGATTACTTGTGCTTCAAATTTACTGTAGGATTTTCCGCTTTTTCATGATGCACACGAGTCTATTAGTTAGCAAAGAATGGAATTGGGCCGATCTACTTGTTATTAAAATTTCTCACTCTACCACATTTGTTTTGAAAAAGCTTTTAAGGGCCTGGAAGAATGCTCAAGCCTGTGCCCATCATCACATCTAATACGTTTTTTATATGTGGCATAATAAAAGCCTGGAGAATGGAAACCTGCTACCTGGTATAAGAATACTGCAGTTAGCCATAAAAGCCATAGCAATCTGCCTTTCACACAACCGCTGCCTCAATCTTACCATCATTCAGATATCCCAATGAAGACCATTTCTCGGGACTATATCACAGGGTCAGAGCCAGATTTGCAGCTCTGTGACATGTCCAACAGTTGCATCCAGACGTGCTCGCGTTTGACGACAACTTCCTAAATATGAGAAGACCGTGTGCAGGGCTTAGGGGGGTGACGGTACGCAATAGCACCTTGTTTGATGTAGGCCGGTTGATGGGTAAGACCACAGTGATTTCTTGTTCATAATACATTCCCATTATTGCTGGTCCATTGAAAATGAATATGTGCTTAATGCTTGATGACTTGCATTTTCCTGCAGGACAACAAAGCTTTTAGCTCACTGGTTAATTTATACATGACAGTGCTTAGCCTGACACTGCTGTAAAAATGCATGAGGCCTTCATTACAGGCAGTGGCCGCAAATTAGCGGGAAGTAAGATAGAAGCTACAGAAAGTTCTGGAATGTTCCACAGTGATGTATTATGCTTCCAAGAATTTCTGTTTGCTTAGATTGATTATCTAGGGAAACCTGTTTCCACCTCGGTTTCGCGTTTTAAGAAGTCATATTGTGAAATATAAAACCACAAAGTCATAAGTTATTTGAAGAGTTGTTTGAGTACAGTATATAGACAAATTATAAGAGATAAAGTCACATTCTGAAACACAAAGTTGCTATTGTGAGATAAACTGTACACTAGATTTAAAAAAATGTAAGGTCAGTGAGATTTTTGTAATGTTTTTGAAAAAAAGTCTCTTATGCTCACCAAGACTGCATTTATTACTTCAGTGTCACATGATCTTTCATTCTAATATGCTGATTTGGTGCTCAAGAAGCATTCCCTATTATTATCAATGTTAAGAAAAATTCTGCTTTTAAAATTATTTTTATCTGAAGTGAAAATGTGCTTTCATATTTATCAGAGCTAAATGATAGCCAGGGGTCAAAATTTGGTGGCAACCTTTATTTTTTAGCTTTTTTTTTTTTTTTTTAAATGGTAACTTTTGAAACATTGCCAAATAAGTTATCACTGAATATTTGGTTATATCGGCTGTTTGTGAGCCTTATAAGATAAGTAACATGCACTTTTTCTGTATACGTACTTTGTTCTTTATAGAGCACTTAGAAAGGCAAAGGTGCATTTAATAGGATTTACAAACAAACATTGTATATCAGGGCCAGGTTTGTCTTCTCCTTCTATTTGGTCCTGGGGGGGATTAAATCCGTCAATCACATTGACTGACGGCTCTCAAATCACATGTTTGGAGCAAAGTGACTGATTTTTGTCGGCCCTTGTCGGATAGAGAATGGCGTTATCGGAAGCACCTTGTTTGGAGATGCGCAAAACTGCTAAACCCGCAATTCATGAGAGATCTGTTTACAATCTGCTCTGGCCGCTAACTGCTAAGCAGTGTGCAGCGGAGCATTATGGGCCGCTTCAAGGAGAAGACCGAGTGATTACATCCTCAAATAGCTGCCTTGTCTGTTCTAACCTCTTTAGAGGAGAAAGAACATAGTGAGCTGAAAGATATTATCTTTATAGCACACACACCCCCGTCATGCACAAGAAATGGTTTAAGTCCTGTTTTAGGTGTAATCGTGCTGTATTTTGTTAATATCATTGAGGTATTCATTCATAAGAAAAAAAAATTCTTATCCGATTCATTTTTTGTGTTATATACTCAATCTTGTGCCGTTAAGTCATTTGTCAGTGGCAATTCGATGTCTGAAGCTTGACAGCTCTGCCGCTGCTGCTCCATTGATAAAGTGTCTTTTTCAAGACCATTATTTCCAATCTTCCAATTACATGCTAGTTAGTTTTATAGACTGAGGCTGGCTTAAAAAACAAGGCTAAAACAGCTGCAAATTGATCATTCTGAACTAATTTGTTACTTTTCCCTCTCAATGTAGAATCCTTGAGGGTGTTTGCATTGAATGCACACATATTATCAGTTGGATTACCATATTAACCCTTTGCTTGACTGTGGTGCTCTGTTTCCCAAGCATTTTTTTGTTTGTTTTCAGTCAAATGCAAGAAGAATAATAGGGTTCTGTTGCTTTAAAAGTGACTTTGTGGGGAGGCCACATCTTATGTCTTAAGTCAATCACTGTATATTGTGCATTGCTTCATACATTAAAGCTATAGGATGATGCAAACAGCAGATTAGATTGCACTGTCCATTAAATGTTTTTAATAGTGAAACTGCATTAGAGATTTTATTTTTACAGTAATAAATACATCACTTATTGAAGCTTTTTCCCAGTAGAGGCCAAACAGCATTAGTACATTGACCATTAGGATACAGGAAACACACATACATCTAATGTATATTGTGTTGGCTATAAGAAACAAGCATTTTTGAATGAGTTTTCATGTAGTAAACTGCATTAAATTGCAGCAAGGTGTTCTATTCAGGTCGAAACAGAGAGCATTACAGAACAGGGAGAGGACTGTTTATCCCAAAGCTCATGCCGCTCAGTGCCGGCCGCTCTGATCTATACGACCCCTTTGTAAATAAATCTTCACAAAGTGCAAGCACGAATTTTATCTGAAATGTGGTATTTAGGAGATTCAGAGTGAATGATGATATGTGACAATCAGTCACAGCAATTAGTGTAACTGTTAAGAGCCCTTTTTGTTTTCTCTCACCCATACAGAATGTCACAAATAAATCCTCGCTTGCATTTGCATATTAATTGGATCGGAGACGTCAAGCATCTTTCATTAAGCAAAATGATCTGCATATTTGGAGACATAAAATAGTTTATTTCGACGTGGGAAAAGAAGTCATTGAAAATTGACCGCACATATGATGTAAACTTTGTTGATGGAGCCTGACAGCTTAACCCCTTAGGTGCCAGGCGTAACCGTAGTGATGGCCTATTGTTATTGAGACAAAGCTGTAATTGCAGTGTGCAGAATTAGGCATTGTAGAAGCCTAAATGAGACATCGCTCGGACGAGTTTCGTATGTTTAAAAATGTCTTTTCGGTGCTGTTGTTTAAAGAGGGTTTAGTCTATGTTTTTAATGTCAGGGGAGGTGTATGAAAAAAGATCAAGCCAATCAAGCACAGGGCATTTCAGGTTATCGCAATGTAAGTCGTTCGTCGATTAGACGAGTTAATGTGCAAATTCAGCGCAGAAAGAAAAAAAGACATTATTTCGAGTGATTAACTTATGATCTTCGGCTCACAATGGAATGGCAAATTATCTGTTTCTTTGTATCGCCCTGCATAGTTTGTTTAACCCTAGCGTTCGGCGAGCCAATATTCTCTCCCTTTAAATGTGTCAGATGAAAAGCAAATATAATGGAGGACTAATTTGAGATGGCAAGCGAAATGGACCTGGAGGGAAAAGAGTGTTGTGTGTGTCAGACATTGCAAAGCTTTTGTTTTCTGCTGCTGCCTTCCATTCTAAAGGGAAAATCGACACTGGTTTTGGTTCGATATGATTAAGGAAGAGAGAGGACGGTAATGGAAGGGCTGTGTATCGTGGGGTCTACATGGTTAGGGGCTAGACTTGTGAATAATTTGATTAGGTTGCAGGGGAATATATCTGAAGGATTATGTAAATAGCCTTGCCCCCATGCAGAATTCTTTTGAACTCCTCAGAAGTCGCATCTGCCGGGGTCGGCTGCCAGACAGGACGGCCGCCTTCTCGTTGGCTGATTCCTCTGTGTTTCAGCGAAGTGTTTAAAGGTCATATTGAGAACAAACAACGCTGGCCCTGATACAGCTTAAAGGGCCTCCGTCTTAAATGACTCAAATTTATCTTTTGCCGATTAAAAATGAATGATGATTACGAATGCATAAACATTCACCCGCAAAGATGCCGCTTTAATGCGTTTATTGTCCTAGAATAATTAGTCTTCATCATCATCTTAGCGCATTTCCAGCTTTAATACTCTCTTTAATGCAATGCATGGATATTCAGAAGCATTTTCCACTCTCTCGTTTCACCTCTTTGATTATGAGATTTTTCCCTTGGCCTTATTTGGTGCATTTCTGGGTGGGGATGTGTTTGTATGGAGCACTATGGCAACCAAAGTCAAGGTGACCAAGACCATGTTGAACACATTAGATTAGCAGAACACAGAAGCAGAGACAATGCAGCTTGCACAAAATGCAATTTATCTGGTGCCTGATTGTGGGCCTTTCAGAAAGTAGCCCCGCTGTCCTGCCTGCCGGTGGATTTATTGCAGAGTAAGTCTTACCGCTCCTCTCCCCATCTCATGTTGTGCCTGTGTGCTGCTTGGTTTGCTGAATGACTAGCTGGAAGAACATTTTGGCCAGTAAAGGATTAAAGAGAATATGTGTTGATGATTCTGGGACAGGAATGTCTGTGAACAGAGAAATTTAGTTCAGACACGTTGTGAGCGCCTGGGATGCATCTTCATCCACTTTTTTTCCTTATTAAGAAACTTTCTTGAACTGAAATGCACATTTTTTGCTCTTGTGTTAGACTGTTTATATTGTCGCTAGAGGAGTTACTATGCAGAGCAACCGGCCATGTTTATCTTGAGAGGTGAAAAAAAAGAATGCAGTGTCAAGACGGTTTGTGACTTAATTTATACATACAGGGATGCTCTTTTGAATGAGAAATGAAGCAGTTTAGCAGATAAAAAAATGTTGAATACATGTTATAAATTTTGCAGGTGTTTTAAAGCCACGCACGCAGAAAGCTTTTTTATGAGAACTATATCCTTCTTAGGATTTGATGTATTTGATTCCTGAGAGGCAGAGGCATTTGATTTGTCTGGTGTATGATGATCAGAAAACATTTTTCATATCAGGTTGAATCTTACAGAAACGTGTACAGGTTACATTTGACTACAAAATCAAAAGGGGGAACAAATTAAATCATATTTGCATAAAGAAAATGAAGTTGACTTTTAGGCCCATTATTATTTTGTTAAATATTTTCATGATAATTAAGCAAATTTCCCCCCAAATTAAAATTATCCAGAATTATTATAGTGTCTTATTTATTTATTTATTTCTGTGTGTGTGTGTGTGTGTGTGTGTGTGTGTGCGTGCGTGTGTGTACGTGTATGTACATGGTTTTTCTCTCCCGGTGGGGACTTCAACCTGAATGCACACAGACTCATGGGGACTTGTGTCACCGTGGGGAAATAAATTAAGGTCCCCATGAGGAAACAAGCTTACAAATCATACAGAATGAGGTTTTTTTTTAATTTTTTTTTATTTAATTTATTTTTTTTATGTAAAAATACAGAAAGTTTTGTGTGATGGGTAGGTTTAAGGGTAGGGTTAGTGTAAGGGAATACAATATACAGTTTGTACAGTATAAAGACCATTACGTCTATGGAGAGTCCCCACAAATATAGTAAACCAGACATGAGTGTGTGTGTGTGTGTGTGTGTGTGTGTGTGTGTGTGTGTGTGTGTGTGTGTGTGTGTGTGTGTGTGTGTGTGTGTGTGTGTGTGTGTGTGTGTGTGTGTGTGCACGCATATTTTTGTGACCATATCAGGACACAAATGTGTATAATGACATGGGTATGGCATAGGTATTACAAGGAGAGGGTGACTTATGAGGACATTACCCATGTCCCCATTTTTCAATAGGCTTATAAATCATACAGAATGAGTTTTTTTGGGAGAAAATAAAAATGTGCAGTTTCCTGTGATGGTATGTTTAGGGGTAGGGGTAGTGTATAAAAACCATTACGCCTATGGAATGTCCCCACAATTCACAAAAACGAATGTGTGTTTGTATGTGTGTGTGTTTTGTGTGTGTGTGTGTGTGTGTGTGTGTGTGTGTGTGTGTGTGTTGAGTATAAGTGGGTCTCATTTTTTTCAACAAAATGTAATTTCTTTTTGAGCTTGGTCTTGTTCCTGACAGGCTTTGTGAGGTTCACCCATATAGTTTATTGTCACAGGCAGCATCAGGACCCACGTGAACAATTTCCAAAACAGCTAAATGCCACTAATTTTGGCAGCTGGTTTCAAGCGCAGCTCCTCCCAGGCAGCACGTTAAATATCAGTGATAATTTATGCTCCCCTCTGTGCTGTGGCCGGGGCTGCACTTTGCGTTAAAGCACATGGCTGTTAAGAAGGGAAGTGTTAAAGAATGCTTCATAGAATCTGCGCTGTGGCTTGCCAATGTTAAAAGTAATCGCTTTGGCAGACGCTATATTTGAAACCTTCAAACGCGTCTAACTTTACATAAAGTAGAAAACCCGAGAACTCTTAAGCTCAGTGTTCTCTGTGTTGCCAAGCGCACCGTCTGTCCCTGTCTTTCAGCCGGTCCGATCAGGGGTGTAATGCACGAGTGTCTTCCTGTACGTGAATATGCCCCACTCGCTGCTGCATGAATTCTGGGACGGTTTTACACTCTCTCTCTCTCTCTGTTTCAGTCTGGGGTTAGGGTCTCTCTGTACTATCGGTGGCCTTGCACCGGCTGTGGAATGTACGGCACAAGTCATTGCTCCGGCAGGAAGGGGGGAGCATACTGAAAAGAGTTTAAAAACACATTCTGCTTATGGATATCTCAGTTGTTGGGCCTGAGAAAAGCAAGGTCTCTGCTGAAGCGCTCGCAGTGGCTGAGTGATTTAAAGGAGACAGCTGGATAACAGCATCTTTTCTGCTAAGAGAGCTCATTTTGCAGTTGCTGTATGGTGTTTGAATTTTTAGTGTGTGTTGGGTGTGAGGTTTAAACAGGAGGGGGAAACCTGAGGGGGACTTTCTGTTTTGTTAAAAACTGGAAAAAAAGAAGGAAAAAGCAGGAAATTGCAACCAGGAGACAGGGCTACATTTATCTGCTTCCTTTTCAAAATCTCAAGGAAAAATGGAAAGGAAAACAAGATTTCTCAATAAGGGTCAGGGAGCATTTCTTCTGATTGGAAAATAACGGAACTAACCTTGGAGAAAGAAAAGAATTGATAGAGAGTTTGGTAATGGGTGCTGTATGTTTTATTTAGGCCTCAGTACACACTGTTCTCAATGCACTGTAAACATGTCAAACTTTTCAACTTTAATTGCTGTGTTAAAGAAGTAGTTCAACCAGAAATTGCAAAACTTATAGAGAGATGGCTACAGGGTTGATTGAGCATTCCAACCTTCCCACATAGCAACCAATGGTGTGGATTTGGGGGCAGGCTATCTGTTCAATTGACCAATGTCAGTCATAGAGACGGTGATTTAAGCAATTGATTTATTTATTTTTGTTTTTTTTCATTTGGTCACACTAGAGGCACAGATTGCATCACCTTTAAAATGTAATTATATATACTTAAGACATTAAATTGATCAAAAGTGACATTAAAGACAGTTGTAATGTTACAAGATTTTTATTTAAAGGTGCCCTGCCACACGTATTTCATTACTTTTATGGTAATGTCTGAAGTTCTACCATGGACAAAAAATGCCTTGGTTACTTTGTTTCAAGCCATTCTAGTGTGGTATAGAAAGCCTGCAGGTAGACTCAGCTTGATTTGTGCCAGTTCTCATTAATATTCAACAAGCTATGCTGCTTGACTCTAATTGGCTAACAGCTAGCCAATGAGAGCCTGGCTATCAGCATTCTTTACCCAGCGCTACAAGTAGAGGAACTTTGTTTACTATCGTCTAGAATCGGTGCAGAAATGGCTTCTTCAGGTATATTGCCATATATATATATATATATATATATATATATATATATATATATATATATATATATATATATATATATATATATATATATATATATATATATATATCCTTGCATGTATGCTAAAACTGTCACTGAGCTAGACAAATTCTGTGGGCGCGGTCTCAACTGGGCAAGCTCATGAATAGTAATGAGCTCAGGCAACACCACGTCAGACTGACCAGCTTTTGTAAATGTCCTGATTTCTCTGCTTGTTTCTTTTCAGTGGCTAGAGCTGACAGAGGAGGTAGCAGTTCATTTTCACATTCACGACATAACACAAACACATATGGACCTAACATAGGTTTTGTGTGGCAGGGCACCTTTAAAATAAATGCTGTTCTTTTGAGCTTTCTATTCGTCAAAGAATACTAATAAATGGATTTCCACAAAAAAAAAAAATAATTAAGCGCACATCTGTTTTCAACAATAATAATAATAAGAAATGTTTCTTGAGCACCAAATCAGCATATTAATATGATCATGTGACAGTGAAGACTGAAGAAATGGCTGCTGAAAATGTAGCTATTTTAAAATATGTTAAAATAGAAAACACTTATTTTAAATTGTAATAATATTTCACAATATTACTGTTTACGGCAGTTTTGATCAAATAAATGCAGCTTTGGTGAGCATAAAAGACTTTCAAATGGTAGTGTATATATATTGTTGGCCTAGCCGAGAGATCCCTCCATAGTCAGTCACCACATGTGAGTATGTGTGTATATAATAACAAGTAATCCTTGTTAGAAGTCACCTGGATAGTTGTTCATGCTTTGCAGCCATATGTGTGTGTGTGAGGCAAGATATAGAGGTATTATTACCCCTGAGAGGTGAAAGGTCAAGCATTAAGCAAACTGCCTGCTTAGAGCTGTGCACTAGAGATCTCACTCCTCTGGCCCTGAAAATACTCTAGTGACTTGTCTAAATAATCAGGCAGTCCTCTAGCATAGATAACAGTACTGATAAATAAACACCAGAGGCTGAAGCTAAACACAGACAGCGCTATAAGAACACACGGCCATGCAGTTCTTCAAAGCGTGGGGATTTGTAGCGTGTCAAGTGCTCGGACCCGTCTAAGGGGTTAATTTGTTTCTCTGGTTAGTGCTGCATGAGACTACCTTTGGTCCAGAGTGCTTTTCGCCTATTATGTTTTTTGACCTTCTAAAAAGGAACAGTCGGTTTTGACCTCATTCATGAAAAAAGGGGAAAAACAATGGGCTGGGTGGGTGAAGGAAGTCACATCGTATCAAAATGAGATTAGAAACTAAAGAAAGAACATTAAAAATCCACCCTTAATAAATACACAAAACCACAGTAAACCTCTTGACATTTAAATAAATTGATTAAAAAAAGCATTAAAGAATGTAATTTGCAAGATTTGTCCTTTGCAAGATGCCAAAAATAATTTTCCATTAGATATATCTAAACATCCTTAAAACAATAAAGTTACTTGAGAAGCAAAATTATTTGTATATTTTTGTAAAGCATTGCTACCTAGGTTGTTACTAAGGGTGTAATTATGCATCTCTATATCGAGATATCGCTATATAAAAATGCAACGATATGTATTGTGGATATAAATTATATGATTCGAAATAGAGTTAGTTTTAGGCATGGCTCAGCTTACTGTATTTAATATAATTCACCCAAAAATGTCATGTAGGCCTAATCACCCTCATGTCGTTTCAAACCATAGACTGTAAAAAAGATGGAAGACGGCCCTACACTATCTTCATAGAAGAAAAGTGAAGCCGCCAATGTCTGAATTTGGCGCTGACATCTTGCGCTGATTTGGGATCTGCGTCTGCACAGTAGTGACCTCGGGACTCGAGTCTGCGCAGTAGAGAGCAGGATGTAGAGCCGCCCACACTCTGTTAGTACTTTTTACTGCAACTCATTATGTCTGTGTGAAATAAGCCGTTATGGAAATGTAGAAGTTAAAGCTCCAATCTCCTCCCGAAAATTATGAAAATAGTCTGTTGGTGCCTCAGTGACAACTTCGCTCAGAGAAGCTGTCAATCTCAGCTGTAAATCATGATGTCGTTTTTATAGCATCAAATACTAAATCAAAACTAAAACCAAACGTATTTAAAAAAACAAAAAACAAGCACTTGAACTTACATCAGCGTGATAAAAATTACCTAAAATGACAGAAAGTGTCATTTGATTGTTTAGTTTGTCTCATGTCCTATTAGAATACATGGAGGGGGTGGGATTTATGAGCTATGTTATGAGCTTCGTCTTCATTTTTCAGGATGTGTGCGGCACACTTTTCGTTCAACTTCCAAACACAAATGAAGATGTTTTTTATGAACCCTGAGAGATTTCTGTCCTCTATTTAAAGTCCATTCCTCTAAAACTTCCAGAAAAATGTCATAAAGGCATCGTAAAAATAATCAATCGAGTGGTCTAATCTAAATCTTCTGAAGAGACACGATGGCTTTATATGATGAACAGATTTACAACGATGCGCATACTGTAGTAAACACTGACATTCAAATGCTTGCGTGATGCGTGAAAACAACATGAGAGTGAGTAAATGCAGTGAACATTTTTCAGGATGAACTAACCATTACTAACCATACAGTTTGGGAATAGTCATTTTGACATGCTTTCTTGCGATTAGAACTTTGGTTGATCGACTGAAGCGCATAGGTGCGCTGGAAAGGCAAAGTGAAAGCGCAAACATCATTTAAATCACCAGATCACATTTAGTTTTAGTTGTA
This sequence comes from Paracanthobrama guichenoti, assembly GCA_018749465.1. Taxonomy (NCBI): domain Eukaryota; kingdom Metazoa; phylum Chordata; class Actinopteri; order Cypriniformes; family Gobionidae; genus Paracanthobrama; species Paracanthobrama guichenoti. Next base: position 14,194,064 of record CM031965.1, read on the forward strand.
TGATTATTCAAAGCGTTTTAGAGCATTAATAGTGGGAGAGGCGGAACATAGTGATCACTGGGAGAGTCTGTGTACATGGCCTGTCTGTGTAAGAGATCCAATGAATGCCTGCATTAAAAGCGCGAGTACTCCGTGAGGAAAAAATGAAAGTTTCAGTGACGTTGTTACATTAAACTACTCTGTATAATGTTGAATATAATGTATAATAATGCAGTGGGGGAATATTTGTGGGTCCTGATAATAATAAAATAACTCTTATTTTGGTTTAAAGGTTTAAAATATCATGATAGTATCGTATTGTGAGTTCAGTATCGGGATTTGTATCGAATCGTGACAAGATTGTATCATTACACCCGTAGTTGCTACTCGAAACCATCTGTTTGTGATGGAAAATGTTTTATAGACTCTGTCCGTTACTGGGTTCAATATCAGCATTTTAACACTATGTGCTACTTTGTTACAGGAAAATATACTGGGATCTGTGGGGGGCAGAAAGAAAGACAGAGACAAAGAGAGCACATTATCACACATAGTCAAAAGATCTCCAAATGCTTCAGGTCCCATATTAGGTAATGAATCTCCAGCAGAAAGCAAGTTAATGAGAAATATATTGACATGCTGGTGTTACTGTGGACCTGTAGCAAGAACAGAGTAACAGAGTCTGCTTACGGCTGTTACACTGTGTGCTAAAGCCTGGACATGAGATGGACTGAAAACAGAAGCTGTTTTATAAGACTTAAGTTTGAAAGAGAAATATTCATTTTTAGCTTTAGCTTTAAAGTCTTTTGAACCCATATGAAATAAACGTCACAAATGAGATCTTTAATATCTCAGTGGTTTTCACAGATGGATATCCTGCTGTAATCTCCTGTTGTATCTGCTCTAGACTTTCAGGTAAAATTGCAACAATGTCAGATTTGCTGAGATACCAAAGTCTACAAAAGTCAGAGATATGAACTCAAGACAAGATAATCGAGGATAATGTTATGCCAACGCTTGTCTCATTTGTTTTTATTAAAGGTGTCATGAACTGGCTTTTTTTTATGCTGTTGTATAAAAGGTCAACTTATGACGTTTGCGTGGTTTTTACATTCAAAAACATCATAATGAATAAGTAATAGGCTATCTCCTGCAACGCTCGGTTTTTATGGGCGTGCCGCACTGAAGACTTGGAAGTAAACGCCCACGGCTAGGATTGGATAAGATTTGCATATTTAATAAGCTTCAGCTTCCTCGTCAGTACATGTGGGAATTGTTTTGAAAGCATGTAGGAAAATGGCAACTGGAATGATTCGTCCCACAGGGCTCACAAAACGTCTTTATCAAACAAACACGATTTATCTCTCATCCACCCGCAATTGATTGGAATGTTATTTTTTTATTTCTTGGCCTGCCTGATCGGTGGATATTACCACGAACCGTGCAACACACGCATGCGCCAAGTACGTTGCAGACAGCATGATCAAAACTTCCACAATTGTATTTTTCCTTCAAATATCAGGTTAAGAGAGTGAACAACACACATCAAAAAAGGAATGTTTTTTCACCATTTAAGATTGGCAGACCGGGCTTACGTTTTGGTAGCCCGTCTGGAAAACACATAGCCCCGGGATGTTGGGCTTTACGAGCCCTGGCCTATACATGTCCGAGTCTGATCCCGAATTGCAGTGAACCAACAACACCACAAATAAAGGATTCTTTAGCCTTTGACAGCGTGCTAAGGTATGTTCTGTTAGAAACGTACACATAATCAATAGCTCTATATCAAACGATCTGTAACAATGCAATACTATCACATATAAAAACATTAGTTTTACTCACATTAGTGTTGCTTCATTCATTCATGTAATCTCATCCTGTCTGCAAATCCAGTCTCTTGTTTACAAAGAAATCCGTTATCAGAAATTAAGGAACAAACATGGAAAATCTTACCCACGTGAGCTGGATATTCATTAAAAATAAAGTTCATCCATGCATTCATAATATTGGAATCCGAATTAAGCTTATGCAGCATGTTTATTGCTTAGAAGTTTGATCCGGTTTAGCTCTATGTAGGCCTATGTCTTGTCAGGTACGAGTTGTGGGCGGGGCTACAGAATCAGGCGTTGTTCATCTTATGTTGAGGCGGCGTTTCAGCATACGATGACGTCAAGGGTTGACGCATTCTGAGATCGAGCGTTTGCTGGGTCTGGTAATAAAAGATTTTCTTTGACTAACAAGGAAGTTTTCAGCTCTGAAACTTACAGGATATTCTTATTACCATGACATTTTATATATCAAAAGCTCAAGGTAAAGTTGATTTCTCAATTCATGAACCCTTTAAGTATTTCTCCCGAGGAATTTTAGGAGAATCATCTAAAATTAAGGGTCTCCATTATATCTCCTGAGCTAAGAAAGAGCAATCTTTGAGCACTGCACATTTAATTTAGGAAGAGCAGACAGGTTGTTATTTAATATATTGTATTTTTGGTAGCTGAAAAAGAAAAGCAAACTTAGAGCCAACATAATTTGTTCAGTGTGTTTTGCTGGCACGCGGACAGGAGCTCTCATGGCCACACTTGTGGAGAGATAGCTGTCTGTTTTGTAATGCACCTTACTTGAATTTTGTTCTATTTTTGTCAAGATTTTCTCTTCTAAATGGAGGAAAGAGAAGCCGGAGCGCTGCATGCGTCACGGCTTCTGTTTTAGGAAAAGTGACACTCTGCCTTTACAGACTCTTCAGAGCGCTGAGATAAGGAATTTAGGGGCTTTATCTGAAATGCCACAGTTTAATTTAAAGGGGTGAGGCACTTAGGATCTGGCACCGGCCTTTCAGTCTAGTGATAAATTTGCAAGAAAGTGGAAAAGATTGGAGCCCGGAGAGCAGATTAGTGGGATACAAATATAGAAGTGACATTGTAGTGGGTATTAGTCAGGTGCTCGTCTGAGCGAGTGGCCGGCCTCTGATAGGCTGGAGTTTATGGCTGCTGAACGATTGATTGGTGTGCCAGATTGATTGGGCCAGTGAAGCATCGGTCGTTTGTGTTTCCCTTAACTACTGCCTGCCGCCTCTCCGTTTCCTCCTTCTTCTGTCATTTTTTTTCACTCCCTGATTCTCTCTCCCTCTCTCACTCTGCAACAGTTGGTGTGTGTTCATCTTGGCTGTTCTCCATGGCCTGTTTGATGTGGTTTCCAGAAGTCTTGATCTGCAGTCCCTAGCTACACTTTTTGTCATCGCTAGACCTGCTGTCTCTTTAGCCTCCATTGACTCCTTTTAACCTCCTCCTGTCTCCCTCACATTTAAACAGCTGTTTGCCTCCCCACCATCTCGCTAAAGATCATAACGCTCCCGTTTTCCACAGAAGTCACCTCTCAATGTTTCATTCTGGTGAACTGTGCTGATTTTAGTTGTTGTGTATGTGAGGAACACTACAGTGGAAAAACCATCGAGGCTCCGCCTCAGACAGTACACCCACAACCCATTCACTGACCATCTGATGCATATTGCACACAAAACTGACAAGCACAATCTGAAAATTGCAAGTTCCAATCTGATTGGACTGACACAGTGAGAACTTATGAGGAATAGCCAATCACTTTGCTGATGTTTGCCAGATTAGTGATATCAAAATGTAAAATACTTGTATGGGTAAAAAAAAAAAAAAAATATATATATATATATATATATATATATATATATATATATATATATATATATATATATATATATATATATATATATATATATATATATATATATATATATATATGGGGTTAGTTAAAGTTTTACTAAATGTTTTATACATAAAACATATACATATTTTATTTACCCATGCCATTCTGTTATTGTGGGATAGTCCATTTTAGATTTTTGAAAAACAGTCACTGTCTTCCTGCCTAAATTAACAGTTCTTGAGTTGAATAAGATTTATTGAGGACCACTAAAAATCTGGCTATAAAAGACAAAAGTCCCGTTAATGTAAGGTATGTGGAGGCCATTTCAGGAATCCCCCATGCAGTTTTTTTTCTATGTAGGCACTAGGCAACATATGAATGATTTGCTCTCCCTTAATGTCTCTAGCAAGACAAGGCTAGGTAATAAGTGTTTAAGGCGTTTTGTTGATGTTTTGGTGCTCAACCTTTCCACGGTCAACTAAACTGATGGCTTTCTGCTACCAGATTGATTTTTGTTGTCAGTAGATATGGCTGAGCGCTGAAAATATGCGTAAGCTCAGCCAAATCTCTCACCAACGTCAACCGCTGCTGATTCTCAAAGTGCCACCGAGGGTTGTGTTACTTGTGGGCATTTTATCAAGCCTCCTCAGACATGCAACTCAGCACTACATTCCTCTCTGAAGAGCATGCCATATTTTCCATCCAGAGAGAGAGAAAGAGAGGGTACAGAGGGAAACAAATGGCCATAGACAGGCAGTGTTGATTCAGAGGGACGTTCGGAGAAGAGTCACTGACCCTACATGGGCACCTTTCCTGCATATACCAGCACGTATAAGGTAAACTGATAGCTGGTTGAAATATCTCCCACTTACATAAAAGAGACAAAAGTGCAGACGGTACAGACATGGATTTTCTCACAAAGCTGACGAGGTTGCGCTTTGGAAATAAATAGTCTATGCCAGGCGCATTCAGTGGGTGTTGTGTAGAGCGCGGGTCACCCTTCCTAACGCCTGTGTGTTTGTGAAGCAGGAGCCCATTGTAAACAGAAGGGGGTCCTGGTTCTTTATGGCTGTTCACACATACACTGTTTGGAGTTCTAATATATGCTTCTGTTCACACTCAGTCTAGTTATGAACAAGAGTGACAACTGCATTCTATAACTCACAGACTTCCTGAAATCAGAACTCGGGATTGAAATTATAAGGAATTTTACAATTCACAGTCATTGTCTTTCCAACAGCGATTCCTGAACTTGGATGAATCATTCAGGCTAGTTCATTAAATAAGGTTGTGTCACTTTACACTGTTATTGAAATATCTTTGATATTTGCTTTAGTTGTACTTAGAAAAGGAGTTTGACTTTGTTATTCTTTCTGTTGTATGAACAGGACCATTTTTTGGTCACACCTGTTACTAAATACAAACTTGACTTGTTGTCAATCCCAAACACATTACCACAAATACACTTGAATATGAACATGGGGTTTACAGGTGTACATCTAAGCTAGTTTGCTGGTCTAGATGATGTCCCAGATGGCATACTCCCAAAAATTTTCTAAAACCAGCAGACTAGATCCACCTGACAAAGCTGGGATATCAGCAAACCAGATTTGACTGGTTTAAGGCAATCAGGGCGGCTCCGAGAGCCGTGGGAACGGAGCGATTAATGAGTGTTAATGAGCGTCACATGCACGGCATACTGGTCTCGAGTCCCATGGAGGAGCTCTGGAAAGATAAAAGGACTTATGTTGTATAGACTGTCATCCGTGTGGGGCTGCCGCTTTACTTCCGTTTTGTTCTTTGTTTATTTTGTGATTAAAGTTTTACGTTGATTTGATCTTTACGTCAAGTTTATGTTTGCCGGTTCCCACCTCCTTCTTCCCTGAGCCTTTAGCTTTGCTACACAGTTGTTTTTGTTTTTTTGAAAGCAAGTATGATCTGAACTGGTTTATGTAGTGATGGGGAATAGGAAGTGATATGTAGGGTCCCTTTCCTACCCGGAGGGGAAGACCCAAGAGTAGGCTCTCGCTTTCAGGCCAAGCTAACATGTACAGGGAGCAGACACTACTGTCAGATCTCCCTCACCTCTTCCTGTCAGCCAGCGGCTACACGCGGTCAGGCTGCCCTGTGTGTTGGATGCTGTTGTTCTCTCACACAAACAGACATGGACACACAAATATGTTGCTATGCGCTGAAGTACATGATGCATATGTATCTTTTCTTTCTCTTACATTCACTCTCAGACAAACACTCTCAGACAAGGGCACTGGGAACTCTGGCTATTTTTAGAATATTATATTACTCTTACTATTTCTGCAGTGTGTAGCAAAGGGTCAAAGTTTAGTTGATTTGCATGAGCCAGTAAGTCACTTTTTGTAAGAAACACAAAATTAAATATGTCATTATATTGTAAAAAAAAAAAATGTGTATAATATAACTTATATATTCTCAGCCTTTTCAAATATTTTTTTAACAGAAAGGTCTGAAGCTCATGACGCAGGTGCACGTGGGGTGTCTGAATCCACTTTTGCTAGTTTAACGGTCAGCACCCCAGACGCATGTTCCAAAAGGGTTGTATCTAGTCTTTTAATGAGTCATGGGTGTGTTTTGAGCATAACGTGCAATAAACCAATCAGAGTCTCATCTCCCATTCCCTTTAAAAGCCAGCTGCGCTTGCGCCATGGCGTATTCACTATTTACATAGTGGAATTTGCGAGCGGAAAGACTGAATACTTCTCCAGAGAGGAAACCTTATTTAAAAATGTTTGTGTGCTGATTTGCATCCCTGTGTGTTTAATAAGCAGAGTGTATTCACGTTGTGCACCCACCTATATATTACTAACACGGCCTTTAAATAACACAAAAAATACTGCGCTATTGACTTTAGACCAGGTTTTTGTTGGTCAGTGGTGCAGTGGTTTTCAGTTGCCTCAAAATAGCAACACACCAACAATGCGCCTGAACACACCTTGTTTTCAGACCAGCACACCCATGGACGAACAGATAGGCGCTAATGCATTTGCTAATCAAACAACATGGCGCTGGACGTGAATAGGGTAACTGCGTCGGGCTGAAACTCCTGGCGTCGCATTGTGCCGGGTTTATGATAGTGCCCGAAGATTGACTTCAGTTGTGCCAAACAGTAGTGTAACTATACATGAGTGTGGAGATTTTAATAGATTTCAGTAGTATTTCAGGATATCCTGCAGTGAAACCCACACTTTTGGCCCTGATATCACTGGCTTCAACATCTGTGGAGAGAGACACCTCTGGATCCAGTCCTGTCCTCATAAATCGTATTGGACCAATTCCAGTAGATCTTACTTACTGCCAGCTCACATTAAGTATTGCAGCCTCTGAAAATATTTGCTTCGTTTATCACAATGTTTGGCGAAATTAGATTATATGCACCCTAAAAGGCCCAATTTAGATAAATTAAACTGGCATTTTCCTCTCTTCCTAGTCTTTGTGCGCAGTCATGTTGGAACAGGAAGGGGCCATCCCCAAATTGTTCCCACAAAGTTGGGAGTATGAAATTGTTCAACATGTCTTGGTATGCTGAAGCATTAAGAGTTCCTTTCACTGGAACTAAGGGGCCAAGCCCAACCCCTGAAAAACAAATCCCACACCATAAACCCCCCTCCACCGAACTTTACTGTTACGAACTCCCCTGTCTAGGGTAGAGAAGTAACAGATTAGAAAATAATAATAATTAATAAAATACGCTGAATGCATTGAAAGTCTCCCGTCCCAGCACTGATTTACCACTAGAACCATAAATCGAGCAGAAATATTTATTTCAAGAACATAGGAAAAACAGTAACAAAGAACAAAGATGTTCCTCTCTCAACATAAACAGGAGAAAAAGATATACAAAATAAATGGCACCCAACTCCCTAGTTCTTTGCTGTATGTAAAGACATTCAAACAACTAAACAGCCTGAAAAAGTGTCTTCGAATTAGTCTTTATTTTTAACTCAGGCCAGCAGGGAAGCATTTAAACCTGATTACTTTATAGGGCAACTCTGCTTATTGGATGCTGGGATTTTGGAAATGTATTTAAATGCATAAGGCCTAATAAACAAATAACAGCAGCATTGATGCATTGTCTAATTGATTAACAAGACACACATCTGATATGATTATGGGGCCATACAGAGAGAATAAACATATTTAAAACACATTAAGTAGCATAATTTCTTTATTTTTTATTATTTATAAATACAAAATCTGGTGAGCTATTACAGTATTTCTGATTTAGACACTGAAACGCTTTGTTTAAAAATAGATATGTAAAAAGATGCAAGGACTTGAGGTGTTATTGGCTCTTGTCATAGCGATCTGAGCGCCGTCACAGTTTAGCTCCCCTTGAACTGGGCTAATACTTGTCTATTCCGATTAGGATTAGTATGTGTTGTACTGACTCAGGCAGAGCCAGGAAGGCTTATAATCTAATAAATCTAGATAAAAAACACTGAGATTGGTTTACTGAGGAGAAGGATTTAGCGCTGACCATCTCTGAGTGACACAGGGATTAGCCAGGCTTTCTGTGCTGCTCTCTACAGGCAGAGGGCGGCCACAGGAAGCGGGAGGGGGCGTGGAGACACAGCGAGATGACCAGGGCTTTATATTGCAGAATAGACAGTGAGTTTAACTGGTAGTGACAAGGTCAGGGTAAGGCTTGTACAAAAAGGCTTTGTTCCATAGGCAGATTAAAAGGCTCTTGCCCAGTTTTTATACTTTTGGTTCTTGTAGGACATGTGTGTTAATCCAGACAGGATAGCACTGCTGGCAGAAAGTGTTGCGAGGCCTATGGGGAATAGGCAATTTTTGACTGTATATATTAATTATGAATAAACTTTTTTGAATATTTACCATGTGTAGTGGGAGATTTAGTTAAAGTGTTCTGGATGAACTTTGTTTGATATTCTTGTTGAGTGATCCATGTATTTCCTTTCCCTCCTCTGACTGTTTTTATGTGAACACTTCCATATTTGTGTCTGTTGGCTATGTGTAGCTGTGGCAACAGTCCAGGCCTGGGCACGTTACAGGACTCTTTTTTTTTTACCTTGGGTTTGACTGTACTGTTTGTTTTGATCATGTATTATTTGAAATGGTGGTTTAAATAATATATTATTGTATGATGTCCTGTCTCATATAATACTGGAAGTAGAGGTGAATAGTACTTTACACACACACACACACGTACAATATATTGCCAAAAGTTTTGGGACGCCTGCCTTTACATGCACATGAACTTTAATGACATCCCATTCTTAATCTGTAGGGTTTAATATGGAGTTGGCCCACCCTTTGCAGCTATAACAGCTTCAACTCTTCTGGGAAGGCTTTCCTTAAGGTTTAGGAGTGTGTTTATGGGAATTTTTGACCATTCTTTTAGAAGCAATTTTGTGAGGTCAGGCACTGATGTTGGACGAGAAGCCCTGGCTCACAGTCTTGACTCTAATTCATCCCAAAGATGTTTTATCGGGTTGAGGTCAGGACTCTGTGCAGGCCAATCAAGTTTCTCCACACCAAACTCGCTCATCCATGTCTTTATGGACCTTGCTTTGTGCATTTGTGCGCAGTCATGTTGGAACCGGAAGGGGCCATCCCCAAATTGTTCCCACAAAGTTGGGAGTATGAAATTGTTCAAAATGTCTTGGTATGCTGAAGCATTAAGAGTTCCTTTCACTGGAACTAAGGGGCCAAGCCCAACCCCTGAAAAACAAACCCCACACCATAAACCCCCCTCCACCGAACTTTACTGTTACGAACTCCCCTGTCTAGGGTAGAGAAGTAACAGATTAGAAAATAATAATAATAAATAAATAAAATACGCTGAATGCATTAAAAGTCTCCCATCCCAGCACTGATTTACCACTAGAACCATAAATCGAGCAGAAATATTTATTTCAAGAACATAGGAAAAACAGTAACAAAGAACAAAGATGTTCCTCTCTCAACATAAACAGGAGAAAAAGATGTACTAAATAAATGGCACCCAACTCCCTACAACTTTCTTAAATTAATGTATTAACCTTAAATATAAAATATTAAAGAAATAATAAAACAAAACAAACGTAACTTGCCCTGTAATCGGGTTAAAGGAAAATAAACATTTTACAATCAAGACAACATCTCCTTGTCACAAACACCAGTGAGATATCTTACATTGTATATGAAAAACAATGGAGAAACAGAGCTCATGTCTGAAACAGGAGGCAGGGATTCTTCGCAAGAAAGATGGAGGGGAAACCTCCCGCACTGCAGAACTGGTCGACTTTTATGGCAGAGCAAATGGTCGCAAGAGCGAATCAGCAACGGGACACACTCGGGACACTGATTAACAACAGGTGTCGCTACTCATCGTAGGAGAGCAGAGAAAAATATAGAAAGACACAACAGGCATACACACCATTCATTCACAAGAATACGTACAATGACGTAACATTACACTTGGCATGATGCAGTCAGGCAAGTACCGTTCTTCTGGCAACCCTCAAACCCAGACTCGTCCATCGGATTGCCAGACAGAGAAGTGTGGTTCGTCACTCTAGAGAACACGTCTCCACTGCTCTAGAGTCCAGTGGCGGTGTGCTTTACACCACTGCATCCGATGCTTTGAATTGCACTTGATGATGTAAGGCTTGGATGCAGCTGCTCGGCCATGGAAACCCATTCCATGAAGCTCTCTATCCTTGAGTTAATCTGAAGGCCACATGAAGTTTGGAGGTCTGTAGCTATTGACTCTGCAGGAAGTTGGTGACTTCTGCGCACTGTGCGCCTCAGCATGCGCTGACCCCGCTCTGTGATTTTAAATGGCCTACCACTTCGTGGCTGAGTTGCTGTTGTTCCCAATTGCTTCCACTTTGTTATAATACCACTAACAGTTGACCGTGGAATATTTAGTAGTGAGGAGATTTCACAAATGCACTTATTGCACAGGTGGTGACCTATCACGGTACCACGCTTGAATTCACTGATAACATTTACTCATGACTATACAACCGCATTAGCTAGGGAAAAAAAAGCACTTTTTTAATTTTGATTTAAGTTAAAGTGGAATTTGTTATGTCATTGTTGACATGACATATGTTATCGAAGCATAATAATGAGAGATTTTATTTTCCCCGATGATGTATATAGGTTCTGTACTGTCATGACTAGAAAACAGCTGCCCAGGGACATTGCCAAGATATTCACAGAGTGAGACTTTGATACTTTTCACTTTATCTCGATAACCTTTCTGTTATCTGACATTTTTGTTGGATAAATTAATTTATGGGTGACAAATACATGTGTGAATAGGGTATTTCTAAAATGCCATTGGTAAATGAACACTTGCTTATGATACTGCATTTTTGTCAGTCCTGTTGAATCAGCCATCAAAACATACACTCACCTAAAGAATTATTAGGAACACCTGTTAAATTTCTCATTAATGCAATTATCTAATCAACCAATCACATGGCAGTTGCTTCAATGCATTTAGGGGTGTGGTCCTGGTCAAGACAATCTCCTGAACTCCAAACTGAATGTCAGAATGAGAAAGAAAGGTGATTTAAGCAATTTTGAGCGTGGCATGGTTGTTGGTGCCAGGCGGGCCAGTCTGAGTATTTCACAATCTGTTCAGTTACTGGGATTTTCACACACAACCATTTCTAGGGTTTACAAAGAATGGTGTGAAAAGGGAAAAACATCCAGTATGCGGCAGTCCTGTGGGCGCAAATGCCTTGTTGATGCTAGAGGTCAGAGGAGAATGGGCCGACTGATTCAAGCTGATAGAAGAGCAACTTTGATTGAAATAACCACTTGTTACAACCGAGGTATGCAGCAAAGCATTTGTGAAGCCACAACACGCACAACCTTGAGGTGGATGGGCTACAACAGCAGAAGACCGGGGTACCACTCATCTCCACTACAAATAGGAAAAAGAGGCTACAATTTGCACGAGCTCACCAAAATTGGACAGTTGAAGACTGGAAAAATGTTGCCTGGTCTGATGAGTCTCGATTTCTGTTGAGACATTCAGATGGTAAAGTCAGAATTTGGCATAAACAGAATGAGAGCATGGATCCATCATGCCTTGTTACCACTGTGCAGGCTGGTGGTGGTGGTGTAATGGTGTGGGGGATGTTTTCTTGGCACACTTTAGGCCCCTTAGTGCCAATTGGGCATCGTTTAAATGCCACGGCCTACCTGAGCATTGTTTCTGACCATGTCCATCCCTTTATGACCACCATGTACCCATTCTCTGATGGCTACTTCCAGCAGGATAATGCACCATGTCACAAAGCTCGAATCATTTCAAATTGGTTTCTTGAACATGACAATGAGTTCACTGTACTAAAATGGCCCCCACAGTCACCAGATCTCAACCCAATAGAGCATCTTTGGGATGTGGTGGAACGGGAGCTTCGTGCCCTGGATGTGCATCCCACAAATCTCCATCAACTGCAAGATGCTATCCTATCAATATGGGCCAACATTTCTAAAGAATGTTTTCAGCACCTTGTTGAATCAATGCCATGTAGAATTAAGGCAGTTCTGAAGGCGAAAGGGGGTCAAACACAGTATTAGTATGGTGTTCCTAATAATCCTTTAGGTGAGTGTAGATAAAAGAAAAATATACTCAGTCCACCTTTAAACCACTGAAAAATTCTGTTCTGGTGCTGGTGTTTTAAACTGTGGCCTGACATTCGGATGGTTGTATTTATTAACAATTCAAAGAGTTGCTCACTATCTTAAGCAGAAGATTTTCAAAGGCAAAAGAGCACAGCCCCACCAAAACGCTTATCCTCTTTCCTTGGGAGACAGTTAGCAATATCATCTGGCAATTAAGAAGAAAACGAGAGAGAAATGGAAAAGCCAATTACCTCTCAGAGTTAGCTAAAGGCCATTTAAACAGTGTGCCCATGACATAATAATGTTTATTGTAAATATTATAGTCAGAGCCAGAGTGAGCCTGGCGTGAGAGGGAGTGAAAAAATGGCATCAGTCTGAGACAGAGAATAATTTATTAAGATCTGAGATGCGCCAATTATGTGGAAAGGACCAAAAAGAAAAAAAAAATCAAACTCTCCAGGAACCGCATACATGATTGCAATCTTGATTAAATCCCCCTGGATCTAATGAGTTGATTTTCTGCTGTTAATATTGCATTGGCTGATGATGGATTCGTTAAGATAATGGAACGGAGCTAAAATATAAATGACTCCCTGTCAAGGAGCAGATTTTTGTCATTTTGCGCCTGACACCTCCACCGTGGGGATTTGCTAAGGCTCTTTTTTGAGCCCAGATTGGCCAGATCTGGAATACTAATTTTCTCCTGCCAAGACTCATGATGCCAAAGCATACCCCCTCCCACACGCTTGGTAAATATCCCCTTTTTCATCCGAATAAAGGCAACTAGGATGAAACATTACATGTGCATATCTGTTCCATACCAGCTAATAAAGAGCATTTACAATCCAAGATGTTTTCAAGGTAAACATTTTCCTTTTTTCCCCCACCTTTGTTGTTTTTCATATCGTAATGATCCACAAAATAAATGTGTGAGTGGATGAAAGCCATTGGGTGCTGATGAACTGGTTGTATTGACTTGTTTCTGGAGATGAATAAATGTTGCGGCCCGACTCAGACGCAGACCTGGGCTGCTGGATCCGCCTCACTTCATATTAAATGGCCTGTCACTTAGGCCAACAAGATACATGAAATGTGCTCCATGTAGCATATTGATCTCTCGCTTTACTTGACTCACACAAGCAGGTTATACAGATGTGTAGATGAAAGTTAATGCAAAATGCATCTCTCTAACCAAGACTGGGAATTAGTGGAGATTATGCACTGGCGTTGATAGCGTTGAAACGGAGATCATGAATCAGAGTGAAGGTGGATAGTTATGGTAACATGGCTAATCAAATGTGCCAGGGAGGTTCTCAATGGAAATGAAAAAAGTTCAGTAACGGGGTAATGCATGAACTCTCAAGGCGTAGGTATAACAAATTGCTCTCTGTGAGATTAAAAAGCATATTAAAGTCAACATGAAATGCAGTTCATAACCCATTTTCCCACGTACGTATTTCCTAGTGAAACAGGATATTTTATCTATTGGGAATTAATTGCATGTGTTAGAGGGTGAGGGATTTGAGTTCGTCCACCCCTGCTGGTATATGCATGAACTTCATGAACTATGCATCTGCTTCTAAAAACATCTTTCTCCGCAGTATTTATTTATGTTTTATTTTTTTACCAGGCTCCCATATTTTTTTCCTCAGAATAATGTGTAATAAAGGACAAACAATAAAGGCCAGGACCATGTATTTAGAAAATGTATAGGGTCAGTTATGATTTCATGTCAGCTACGAGATGAGCTCACTTCCCAAACGGCTTTGCCTTTTTTCCTGATCGTCTTAATCGCAATTGTGGTCGGTTTTCATGCTCTCTCTGACCTCGACTCCCCCTCCCGACCCCCTTCTCTTTTTTTCATATTACCGGGGAAACAGTGTGATAGAAGATCACCCCCGGCCCTTTCTTCCATGTGTCACTTTTTTTGTCTCGTTACATGGTTTTGCTAAAAAGTTCTTTAATCAATCAAGTACGAGGCAGAAAATAGGCTTTGTCACGGCCGGGCCCGGGGTCGTGTGATGCTCGCTTTGCGCGGTGACAGCTCCTCAAAAGGGCCAGAAAGGAATATTTTGCGGGGAAAATAGTGGTTTCCATGGTGCCGGCACTTGTTGCACATCGCTCACCATTCTTTGCTCCCACGTGAGCGCCAGATTTCAAAGAGATGGACGACAAAAATTAGGGCAGGAGGGCAGGGTGGGGTGCAGAGGTAGCTGCCCCTCGGCCCAGTGTCCTCCTCTCCAGCAGGCAGTGGAGAATAGCACCGAGGAGTGACAGCAAAAAGGGGGGCCTTCTCGCCTCTGTCAGATCCGCATAAGCAGCGCTATTAAGTAAATGTTCGATTTTTCATTGTGCCACAGCCGTTGAATAGAGACTCAGAGGGGAGTACGTAAAGAATGAAAAGGTCTGAGCCAGGGAGGAAAGGCTGCTCGCTTTAATGGCTCCCAAAGTATGTCATCTGAATCATGTAATTAGCGATTAGCTTTTATTTGGGCTGAGCCTGCGTCCACCAGAAAGGGTTGCAGAGTTTCTAATTTTATAAGTTACAAACACAGCCAGGAAATGGAAACAATGGATCGGCCGTAAATCCTAACTAAGAGGACAGAGGATTGTTATCTCAAGCTGTTTTGTATGCTACTTTGAATGTGTATGTTCCTGTTTTTAATTATTAAACCTACAGGTCCTCTGTGGATTCGCTGGGAGCAGCTAACTTCGTTTTCAGGATAGGAAGCTGTCATGTAAGAGTTTTGTCATGCACACAGGCTCTGGGGCTTTTAAGAAAATCAAGTTCTATGAAGAAACAATCTTTAATCAATGTTTTCTTTAAGGTGTGAGAAGCACATTAACAGAACTTGCTCTCCTGGTTTGTGCTTAGAAGTATTTTTCATACCTGATTTGATCTGAGCACAATCTTATGGCAAGACTGCTTTCACCTTTCAAAGCTTTTCTGTTTGTAAAATGACTTAATAAGGTCAGGGCTACTTTAAACAATTTGCAATTTCCATAGCATCATCATCAGGCACAATAACAAACAAGGTTACTGCTTCCCTTCAACACTTCGTGCCATATACATGACCGTTTTTGTGTTTCTAGTGCTGGGAGAAGTGCGGTGCTCATCATTTTTTGTTGGTTTAACAGGTGTCGCGCCTCCCGTGCGGGTTTGTTAAAAAGTACACCGCTCTCTTGATTGAGTTACTTAACTAATAAGACTAACTCACGGCAGTTAACTGTGACAATGAGCGAAAGGTAGCATCTAAATGTCATGTTTTCATGTCAACTGTCCGCTGCATAATTTCCCTGCCGAACGAAGCCCAGTCGTATGTGTCGAGCTAGTTTGTCTTTGAGATTCTCGGCAATCTGCTGTCAGTCTTCAGTAAAGGTTAAGGGGGTGCTGGGATATCTTCCTTGATGGCGTTTTATCATGCGAAGCATGCCCTGTTTCCTGATGAATATATTAAAATTATTACTGTGCAAACAGACTTTCTAATTACTGACCTGCTTGCCATTGTACTCTGCGTTCTTTCTTCATGTTTTTTTCCCCTCTCTCTCCCTCGCTCGCTCTCTCTCTCTTTCTTCATGCCTTGTTTATTTATCTGCACCAGTGAATACAGAATAGTCAGAGCAATGTCATTTCCATCCACATGAAAATGATTTTGAAAATGCCAATCTTGCCTATTATACAGTGTAATTACAAGTCTGTTTTTTTATCGTATCTTTAACCAATGGGGAGACCCTTGAGAGGGTAAATATCTCATCTATGCTCTGTTCCAAAACCTAGCGAGCTGCCTACGGAGGCGGCATTGTGAGGGGTTGCAAAGGGTAGGTAACTTAATTATGCTGCCTTGTTTTAGCCAAATTCTAAGGCAGCATCATGTATCATTTGCAGAGAAGGCAATCCCAGAATGCACTGTGATAAGCTCAGTGGAAAAAATTAATTCAAAATTGCGGACGAAGTGAGAGAAATGTGGATATAAATGAACTTTTTCAGTATAATTACAATGGAAATTGATTCTTTTGAAATTGATTGTTTTATCCAATATTTGTATGTTATGTATTGTTATGCTATAATAAGCAACATATTAACGTCAAACTCAAGTTTAGTTTCCCATGTGGAGCACTATTTGTGTGGTTTGTAGAGCTGCATAGATTTTAAAAGGATAGATTTTATTTCCCAGATAAGGGGAGATAAATTTTGATAATTAGTCTAAACGTACATT
Organism: Paracanthobrama guichenoti; assembly: GCA_018749465.1. Taxonomy (NCBI): domain Eukaryota; kingdom Metazoa; phylum Chordata; class Actinopteri; order Cypriniformes; family Gobionidae; genus Paracanthobrama; species Paracanthobrama guichenoti. The sequence continues at coordinate 14,210,563 of CM031965.1, forward strand.
TCATTAAAGAGCAAAAAGTATCTCTAAAAAGAGTTTAGTATAATTTAAATAGGAGTATTGTATCATATTTGTGTGTTATGTATTTTTATGCTTTGAGTTTCACGCTGTTAGCTTAGCAACATGCTAACATCAAACTCGAGTTGAGTCTCCCTTATGAAGAGTTGTTTGTGCAGTGTGTGGCGATTTTGGCTGTACCAAATTAGTGACTTATCAGGGTTTGTGACAATTAAGATGCTCCCTTAGAAGGCAGCTGCCCATGTAGGCAGTTGGCAGCAAGGCAAATTTTGTAACATTCATTTTGATATGCATTAAGTTAATTTGTTTAGTAGTAAAACGTTTCTGTAAAAATTGTTTAGTCTAATTAAAAATGGAATATTGTACCCAATACTTGTGAGTGTTATGTATTCTTATGCTTAGAGTATAATGCTGTTAGCTTAGCAACATGCTAACGTCAAACTCAAGTTCAGTCTCTCTTGCTTCTTGTTGATTCGCTAGAGGTGTTGGCCGTTCCAAATTAGTTTCTTATGAGGTTCCATGATTATTAAGATGGTCCCTAAGAAGGCACTGTCTCTGTAGGCAGTAGGCTACAGCGGACAGACCTCAACATTTCATGAGAATTTAATGTGAGAAAATGTTCTGTTTTTGTTGTTTTAAATATGGGAATGGTTTAATTTGTAGAACTTACCCAGATTGATGTAAGACACAGAATTGGACAGAATGATAAGATAAAACATGTATTAAATCACACATTACATGACTGCACCCAAATGGGTATAGGTGTGTCTCTTATATTTGCAGGAATGAGGAATACCACACTTTCTCATGTCAAGAAGGAAAAAACTTGGCAAACATTATCAACGGATCATTATAAATCTCAAACATGCACTTGATTAGCCTTTCTATTATGTTTGTGTTCTCATCACATTGGTGAAGAATGTGAGATATGGGGAGGTTGGAAAACAGTCACAATCCTCTCTTTTTCTGGCTGTCTTTTGTTCTGTTTCCTTCTCAGCAGATTTCTCATTATCCAAAGGCATAAAATGCAACATTTTCTGTTCAGTCTTTTATAACATACACCCTGTCATTGGCGTACGTATGACGTGAGCTGGCGTGTGCGCCGTTCCAAACGTGTTATTAAAGTCACCTATTTACCGGCACATTCCGCCCGCGCCACTTCATGCAAAAGGGCAAGCCTGTTGTTTACTCTGCGCCGGAGATGTTGCACAGGGGTTTGATCTGGGGAGTTGATAGGAGCGGCAATTTAAAGAGAGGACACTGCAGCTCCCAACAAAAACAATTAAAGGAAAATGAAAGGCAGCCCCTACGGGTTAAAAATAGAAAATTAGCAACATGGATGCTGGAATGCACGGCTCTCCCTCATCCCAAACTTACGGGGCCTGCATTGTTATGTGCGATCAGATCTGCCAGTTCCTCCTCTAAGCTCCTTGTCACATTTTGACTTAATGAAGTGCAACTTAGAAGGGAATTGGGTTCATCATGCTAGTCGCACGATGCTCCCTTGTTGTAGCAAACAGGGGCGGCGTGGGACCAGAGCGCTACAGCGCGAGTCGTTATCATTCCGGTCAGTCTGTTTAACACAAAATTAAACAAAGAACTAATTAGTGCCTCATGAATTAATAACTGCACTGTTGCCGAGTAGAAGTTAGGTTGCTGAGGGGAGATATAAAATAAGTAGGAAGATCAGGTTAGAATTATTATTACTTTTTCGGTTGCTTGTGCTCTCAAGGTTAGAAAACTTTGCAGTCTCTCATTTAGGTGTTTGTATTTCTCTCCCTCTCTGTGTGTGTGTGTGTGTGTGTATTAACTTTTTCTTCACATGATAGCTGAACTGTTGGCTGGGCTTAAAGACCCCATGACATTGCTTGATTGCACATTAACATGTCCATTTTGAAACAGGAAGTTTGGGCGGGCCTTATCAATGTCATTCCAATAGGCTTTATTTACAACAATAAACCACGATTTGCTACTTTTTAATTGGTTGCAGTTTTGCAGATGGTATTAGGGGGCAGAGTTTTGGACAAAGCATCTGATTGGACATAAATCTGTGTAGTGCAGGATGAGTCATCAAAAATTTTGGTCTGTTTTCCCCGAAGAGAAAGGAATTTTAAATGTGTATATTTGATAAAAGTTAATTTTTAGGAATACACTAGCATATAGATGGACAAAAACAGGTGGACTAAAAGCCACAAAACTCTCTGTCTTTCTTCAGTCGAAAAGAAATTAAGGTTTTTGATGAAAACATTCCAGGATTTTTCTCCATATAATGGACTTCAATGGGCAATGGACAGTTTCAGTGCAGCTTCAAAGGGCTTTAAACAATACCAGACGATGAGTAAGGGTCTTATCTAGCGAAACAATCGGCCATTAAAAAAAAAAAAAAAAAGTTTAAGTTTTATAAGCAGAAATGCTCGTCTTGCTCTGTTCTGTGATGAGCGTTCGTGACGTCACGTAATATGCAATTACGTTGAAAAGGTCACGCTTGACGTAAGCGGAAGTACCGAGTCAGTGTTTACAAATGTGCAGAAGGAGGACCATATACACATATTCAAATGTCTTTGTGTCAGTTTATAGTTTTAAAATGGCCATTTCGTGTGCATATCCTGGGTGTTTTAGTATTAGAAAGCCTAAAAGAAAATTTTCAAGCGTGACCTTTTTAACGTAATTATGTGACGTCATGAACGCGTATCACAGAACAGAGCAAGGCGAGCATTTGTGCTTATAAAACCTTTTTTTTTTTTTTTTTTTTAATAACCGATCGTTTTGCTAGATATGACCCTTATGCATCGTCTGGTATCTTATGACTTTAACTTCACTACATTTGAAAGACAAATATTGTACTTTTTACTCCACTACATTTCTGTCAAGGCCCTCGAAGTCTAAAGTCGTTTCTGTAGCAGCTTTGAAATCATTTTTTTCTTCTTTAAAACGGTGTTGTGGGTTTTTTTTTTTTTTTTTTTTTTGTTTTTGTGCAGACAACCTATCAGTAATCACTTTTGTAGGGTCATGTGAAGTTTCCCAACGTTTTTTGAACACTGATCAGTTTATAGCAAAATAAAAGAAGCCGGTTCCACGGCGCAGTGTGTGCACCCATGGCCATACTTGGAAAGTATGTTTCAGTTTTCTGAAAAAATTAAAGATTAGTTTAGTTGGCAGACACTTGATGCATATCTCATAAAATGTAAAAAAAAAAAAGGTAAACGTCTGGGAGAAAGAGAAGAGCAGACGTATGGATGAATCTGAAAAAGCATGATGATGTGAAAGAGAACTCCAGTTTTCTGTGTGCGTGTATTCATTGTTTTTTTTTTATGGGGGGGTTGCACTTGAACAGACCAATACACACAAAATGGTATTCACGTAAACAAACTTGATTATGTGAACGTAAACAGTTGAGAGAATATCGAATGTGTATCAGTGTATAGGATCCGTGCATTCAGCCTTACTTTTGATACTTAAGTACTTTTAAAAGCAAGTACTTCTGTACTTTTACTTAAGTAAAAAGCTGTTTTTACAACTTTCACTTGTAACGGACTAATATTTGACCAGTAGTACTTTTACTCAAGTAATTGAGTTGTGTCCACCTCTGCAGATTAGGCTTGTTAAAGGTGAAATTAGTAATTTTCAGTGTTCACCTTATTGTAATATGCAGATACAACTATAAATAGGTTGATTTCTGCAACAAAAACAACAAAAAAGTATACACAAACTATAAAAACATTACTTTGTTTGTTTGAGCATCCCAACCAGCCGACATGGGAACACTGGTTCAACCAATCACGTGAGTTTGAGGCAGAGCCTACGGTATGTTTGACCAATGGTAGACAGGGAAAGTGTTTTGAAAAACTGTTTTTAATTAATTATTTAATTAAAGCTAATTTAACTGTTCCAACTGGTGTCAGCTAGTGGAACAAAAATAACACATACCACTTTTAAACAAACATTAAAGTGATACAGTTCAAATTCAACACATTTCAGTGTCTGAAGTTGGAATAACTAAGAATTACTCTGCTGTGTGCTCATCTCATAGCGTTAAACAATACTTATCTCTCTCTCTCATCCACGCTCAGTTAGGCTTTGCTGTTCAAACCACATATATCACCAGACATCTCATCATGGATGTTTGCTTACAGAGGAATCAGAAGAAAGTGGTCACAGTTGGCTTGGCTTTACTGCCCACTGTAATATGAGTGTTGTGCTGGCCTTGGTTAATGCACGCCGGCCAAGGTCATAGTGGCTAATAAAATCCTCCCTCAATCAGATTTTAGGATTACTGATTCTAAGTAAATTATCATCGGCAAGCAGCGTTAGAATATTTGCGAAAAACTGGCTAACTGATGGCACACCTGCTCTCCTGGGCTCAGATGAGTATATAAGGGGGGGTTTCTGGTGGGTTTCTGTCACCTGTCAGTCCCCACCAACTGCGACACCATACAGTAGCATTCTGTGTGTACGCAGTGGGTCACAGTCACGATGGGGGCCGTTTGAGAGCCTTTTGTTCAGTCAGCACTGAGTTTCTACACCCAGAATGCTAAGGGGGACAACATATCTTCACATTTAGACAACTCAGCCAATATACGCTCAGTGTGGATATAGGGGTATTAATGGAGTGTTTTATGTAATGCCTGATAAATAGATGTTTGGATTCTATTTACTCTAAAGTGTTTTTTTCTCTCTGTCTTGCAGATGAAGTAAGCCTGTGAGTGGAGTGACTTTTTCCCGTCAGAGTGTGTGAGAGAGAGAGAGAGATAGAGAGAGAGGTAAGGGAAGCATGCATGATGGTTCATGTTTAATCATTTGAATCCCCATCCCCCAATAGTTATTGTCAAATATTGTCATATTTTTATTTATTCTAAGATTTATAGGAACAGTTTTTTAAATTTCTTAAAAGGGATATTTAAAGGGGATATTTTACCCTAAAATTAAAACATTTTGTGCATTCTGTGTAACAAAAAGAAAAATGACTATGTTCTTTTCCGTATAAAGTCAAAGGGATCTTGCCAAAATGGCAAAAAAATATTTATGACGACTATAAAACTATATGCTAAAATAAGTGTTTTGTATTGTAATATATATTTAAAAGGTAATTCCAAAAAAACATTTCTTATTATTACAACAGTTGTGCAGCTTAATATTCTTTGATGAATAGAAAGTTCAAAAGAACAACATTTATTTGAAATAGATTTTTTTGTAACATTATGTCTAATATCCAAATGTCTTTACGGTCACCTTTGATCAATTTAGTGCATACAAAAAAATATATATATATATATATGTGTGTGTGTGTGTGTGTGTGTGTGTGTGTGTGTGTGTGTGTGTGTGTATATATATATATATTTTTTTTCCTTATTTAGTTTTCAAGACAGTGCTGTAATTTATCTAACTTACTCCAACTTTGCAATGTTTGTTAAATGTGCATGCAGCTTAGCATGCGGTTTTCCATTATCATCATATTTACTGCTTGACAGCTGCCATCTCAATAAGCATAAGATGCCACGCATGATTAATACAGCTCATGGAAGTTTACGGACAAAGTTAAGAGCATAAGGATTTGCTTCCCTGGATGAATGACAATGTTTTCCATGGCTTTGCCCTCGGCTCCTGAGTCAGCAGCAATCTCAACGGAGAGGAGTGATGTTGTGCGTTGTCTTGTGTCAGTCTCGGGGTCATCCTCATGTCCAGGGGGTTTTGGCCTGACCATGATACGAGGCTCAGAGAAATCAACACCCCTTTGTCCTGCCAGTGTCTTTCAGCACAGGGCGAAATACACACTTGCAGCATCAATCACGGGCAAACTATGTCTAAACAATGTCTCGGCAGCCACCGGCAGTCATGCATGGCTGGGCAGGGAATGGAGAGAGAACAACACAGATCATGCTCTTTGTGTCAGGCTATATGTGGATGAGATGTTCTCCGATTTGAACATCTTTGTTCTTTAGAGTCTTTTTAAATCTCATTTTTCTCCTTAGATAACAGTGTTTGACTTTGCTGTCAGGTGGGGGTGGGCGGTAAGAGTCACAGTAAAGTTGTATATCGCAGTTTTCATTATTTAACAATTTATATATTTTTATTGAAATATTTCAGAGTTGTAATACATTAATTAATTTAATAATTCTGGCTTCAGTTCAAAAACGGGTTCATATTATGTAACACTTATAAAATACTTTAAACAGTAATGGATTACAAAAATGACTAAAGAGCCACTTTTGAAGCGATATACCTGTACTAGTTATACTAGTTAACCAGTTAGCATGTCGCGTCAACACAAGTCACGCTCATTATAATCAACAAAGCTGTCTATACTGGAAACTCCTGTAGCATTTTCTCCCATAGATTTAAACAGCAAAAGAAAATCTCTATCGTTTGACACATTACTATCATTGCATGGTATATACCGTCATACCCAGGCCTACTATCAAGTTAAAGTGATGTTTTTCTGCGTCTCGGCCTAATAAGCCAGATGCTTTAGGAGTCCCTTTTCGCATTCAGACCTAGGACAGTGTGCCAAGCCAGGCAGCCCCAGCATCATGACCCAATTCTCTCCTCATTGCAAACTGAATGGCTGGAGTATAGTTAGCTTAATTGGGTTTTGATATATTTAATTCGGCTAATCAGCCAAACTGGCTCCAACATGGGGCCTTGCATGCCTTTTCCCTTCCCGAAAAGCTCCCAGAGACCAGGCGGGTGCAGCGCAGAAGCCTCCCAGAATGGATTCCCTCTCAAACAGTGGGAAGAAAATTAAACTGCCAAATTTGTTTTTGTTGGTTCAGGCCTTCTGCAGGGAGTTGGAAGGCTTTTAATTGCACTTGCTGTGAAGAATTGGATGAGCTGTTTTTAAGACAACAAAAAGCAGGCTCCCTCTCGCTAGACCGCCTAACTGGGCTGTTTTCAGAGATCACTTGGGTCAAATGTAGTGCAAAGACAGATTGCGGAGACTATTCTCTCTTATTTAAGTAATTACAGACATTGATATATTAAACCCTTTTTTATGAGTGCTGAGTTAGCAAGTTAAATTGTCAGACTTACTTTTTTTCCTTTGGCATATAAGTCCAAACTGTGATAGTAAAAAAGCTATCGTCTCTTTTGTATGCCGCCCACTATTTACTTTTTCTCATTTTCCCCTCTATTTTTTTGGCCTTTGAATTTTTTTCCAGTGTGTCAAAACAAGAAGAGGCTACATGGAAACGGCAGCCCTGTGTAAATATTTATGATGTAACATCTCCATGTGAATAGACTTTCCCTCTAGCCCATCCATCAAATCCGCCACCTCCTCAAATCGCCCCCTCGACCCCCCCGACACCCGGCCGCCACTTAGGCCGCAGGAAGCCAAGACAGGAGCATCGCGTTCCCCTCGCGCTCAAAGTAATTGTTTTTCTTTTGAACCGGGGCCTCCGGGCCACCACATCTTTTGAGACTGTGGTCTCTTGCCTTTCATAAGCCCTGAAACTTCAAAGCCTATTGGGTTTTTTGTCTCAGTGGTACGTCCACTGGCCCCCAAAATGGTGCGACAGGGAAATGTGATGTAGGTCAAATTACAGCAGTTGCGCTTATAAAAAGAGAAATTTCTTAGCATGTCGACGGAAGGCCTTGGTTACCTCTCATGCTACGTAGATAGCTCAGTCCAAAGTTAACACATGCCAAATGCAAAATAGGATGTGATGGTTAAATGTCACAAGTAACTGTAATTAATAAGTAAGACTGGTAATTTGCTTTAAAACATGGCTTTAATTGAAATATAAGACGGATTCTTTCCTGAATTAAGCCAACAAAAAACATACTAGGAATAAATATAAATGTTATGCATAATTTTATACATAAATGTATACATTTAATTGATTTATTCATTGTAATTAATAATATAATAAATATAATAACTAATAACTATAAAATAATTATTAGCTAGAAAGTTTTCTTTATTCAGCCACCATTTCCAGTTAAAATTAATACACTTTTTTTGTGTACATACATGTTTTTACATTGTACTTACATTTTTAAAAATACTTGCATGTAATTACATCTGTAATTAATTTCTGTAGTTACATTTATAATTACACTGTTGACCCTTCCCTTACACCTAACCCTACCCTTAAACTTACCCGTACCACCACACCAGTCCCTAACCACCCTTAAACTTACCCATCCCACCACACCTGTCCCTAACTTTACCCTTAAACTTACCCATCCCACCACACCTGTCCCTAACTTTACCCTTAAACTTACCCGTACCACCACACCAGTCCCTAACTTTACCCTTAAACTTACCCGTCCCACCACACCTGTCCCTAACTTTACCCTTAAACTTACCCGTCCCACCACACCTGTCCCTAACTTAACCCTTAAACTTACCCGTACCACCACCAGTCCCTAACTTTACCCTTAAACTTACCCGCACCACCACCTGTCCCTAACTTTACCCCTTAAACTTACCCGTACCACCACACCTGTCCATAACTTTACCCTTAAACTTACCCGTACCACCACACCAGTCCCTAACTTTACCCTTAAACTTACCCGTACCACCACACCAGTCCCTAACTTTACCCTTAAACTTACCCGTACCACCACACCTGTCCCTAACTTTACCCTTAAACTTACCCGTACCACCACACCTGTCCCTAACTTTACCCTTGAACTTACCCGTACCACCACCACACCTGTCCCTAACTTTACCCCTTAAACTTACCCGTACCACCACACCTGTCCCTAACTTTACCCTTAAACTTACCCGTACCACCACACCTGTCCCTAACTTTACCCTTAAACTTACCCGTACCACCACACCTGTCCCTAACTTCACCCTTAAACTTACCCGTACCACCACACCTGTCCCTAACTTCACCCTTAAACTTACCCGTACCACCACACCTGTCCCTAACTTCACCCTTAAACTTACCCGTACCACCACACCTGTCCCTAACTTTACCCTTAAACTTACCCGTACCACCACACCTGTCCCTAACTTTACCCTTAAACTTACCCATACCACAACACCAGTCCCTAACTTTACCCTTCAACTCACCCGTACCACCACACCTGTCCCTAACTTTACCCTTAAACTCACCCGTACCATCACACCTGTCCCTAACTTTACCCTTAAACTCACCCGTACCACCACACCTGTCCCTAACTTTACCCTTAAACTTACCCGTACCACAACACCAGTCCCTAACTTTACCCTTCAACTCACCCATACCACCACACCTGTCCCTAACTTTACCCTTAAACTTACCCATACCACAACACCAGTCCCTAACTTTACCCTTCAACTCACCCGTACCACCACACCTGTCCCTAACTTTACCCTTAAACTTACCCGTACCATCACACCTGTCCCTAACTTTACCCTTAAACTTACCCGTACCATCACACCTGTCCCTAACTTTACCCTTAAACTTACCCGTACCACAACACCAGTCCCTAACTTTACCCTTAAACTCACCCGTACCACCACACCTGTCCCTAACTTTACCCTTAAACTTACCCGTACCACAACACCAGTCCCTAACTTTACCCTTAAACTCACCCGTACCACCACACCTGTCCCTAACTTCACCCTTAAACTTACCCGTACCATCACACCTGTCCCTAACTTTACCCTTAAACTCACCCGTACCACCACACCTGTCCCTAACTTTACCCTTAAACTCACCCGTACCACCACACCTGTCCCTAACTTAACCCGTATCCCACCTCACTATCAGCAAAAGTGTTTTGCAATACAATATGAGCACAATAAGTACATTGCACTTATTTTTGTATGTAAGTACATAGTAGTTAAGGCCACTTGATATAAAGTGGGGTTATTTTATATTATTTTATACTTTGAATTTGAATCTTGAATTTATTTTTTATTATATTGAATTATTGAATACTATTTATAATCAGCATTTCTCTCGCTATTATATATATATATATATATATATATATATATATATATATATATATATATATATATATATATATATATATATATATATATATACTTTTCACAATGCATTCTGGGTCTCCTGCAAATGGTACATGCAGTGCTGCTTTAGATTTTGGTGAATATGAGTTATATATTACGAGCCATGCATAAAGCAATACTCCACCCAACCCGAAAATTCTGTCATCATTTACTCACCTTCATGCTCTTCCAAACCTATGACTTTCTGTCTTCTATGGATCAAAACAGTAGATATTTTAAATTAGTAGATGAGACAGAATGACAAAATTTTCATTTTGGAGTAAATTATCACTTTAGTTCACTATCTTTTGAAACAGCCTTCATGCCGAGAGCGCGCTTGCGATGTCACATAATGTTGCCTATGCAGCTTGCTAGATTTTGTAACAGAGGGATCTCCTTGGGAAAAATTCCTGGAAATTTGCCTCTTCACAAATCCTTATGTCAATCAGGGTATTGCAGAAAAGCGTAACAAATGCAAACAGATAGTGACAGGGAGCATCATTGTGCAGAAATGAATCTGTTGCGTTTGGGCCTGGCGTAAACAGGTGTGGTTTAAGTTTGCTTCTTCCCGGATGTGGTGGATTACAGCCGTCTCCCTTTATGTAATTTCTCTGCGCTGGGTGGAAAATTAGGCATTGCAGCATCTCTCAATAGAGCGACGTTACAGTGCCACTCTGTGCCTTTTTTATCAGAACAGACGGTTGCTAAGATGTAATTATCACCGTCTCTCCCTGATAGACTGTGCTGAGGACTGAAAAGGTAATATGGATTATCACAATAGTTGTACAGCTCAATATTGCTATCTAACTTTATCCATTTATCTGCAATGATGGGAATCCTTTGTGTTGTGCAGCGGTGTAGCATCTATCTAAATAATAAAGGCCATTGTCTCCCTCTTGAAGAGAAGGGATTGTCTTTTTAATTTCAGCGCAGTTTTATTATTGTTAATATTCAAGCTGTGGCTGCTCTGTGCAGATGAAATTGAAATATTAAACCCAAAACATGAAAGTGGAAAGCCAGAGAAAGCTTAAGGAAGTGGAATATATAGCCATTTTTGTAATTACTTTAAACCAGCAGGTCTCAAGGTGAGTTCTAGTGGATCTGTGAAGTCGAGTGCACACATGCAAATACTTTCACCTCTCATTTTTTACCAGTATATCTATTATTATTTATTTTTTATCATTTATAACCTAACCAACTTCTTTTTGTTTATAGGCTTTGATTTAAAAGTGTTCTTGATCTGCTTTTAAAGGAAAAGAATGTAGCTATTACATATTAGTGAGAGCTCCTCTTTAATCTTTATCTGTCTTGTGTGTGTCTGCATTTGTGTGACACAAGAACAGCGGGCACTTTGAAGAACTCATATAGAATAGACAACACTCGTTTTCACCTCTTTCTCACATATTTGGAGTGCCTCTTCTCTCCTGGCAGATCTATTCAAGCTTTCAATACCTTTTTCTCCTTCTCCGTCCCTGCTCTTTTCTCAGCGAGCAGGAGGGTTTTACTTTACCCCTTTGTCATCCTAATTGATTGCATTAACCTTTTGAGTATTGAATTTCCCCTGCATCACACAGAGCACAATGTGGAATATTATCATAATCTCTCCTAGTAATGGACACAGGGCAATCAACGATGCTTTAGGAAAAGTACATCTTTGAAAGATGGAACGGCATATTATTTTCAATCAAACGGATACCCTGGACTGGCAGGCTTTGAGAAACTTTGACGCTCGTCTAAAGGGTTATGTCTTTATACATGCCCGACAGTTGACACTTTGAACCGTGCAGTCTTTAAAACTCAAGCCTGCTCGACTCAACAAAACCATTTTTCCTTAAGATCCCTCTTATCTTGATGATAATGATATATGTCAGCACATATGAGGAGGAAATTTTATTTAACAATACATTACAGTAGACCATAGTTGGGCATTATATTGTAATAACATAATGGAGATGGCTTTTCATTAATAAAGGGTTATATATAAATACAATAAATTTCATTTGAATGTTCATCAATGTGCAATGCCCTTAAAAAAATCAAAAAATATATATAATATAATATATATATATATAATATATATATTTATATATATATATTTTGGTGTGTTGTTGTAATGAGGAGCTTCCTGTGTTGAAAAAGAGACAGTGGATTTCTATTGATATGATAATTTGTGTTTGTGTTGGTGTGGGTGTACGGCCCGGCCACCCGCTCACCTGTAAAGACCCCTGTAGTGTTTTTCTCTTAGTGCTAGTTTGAAGCCTTAGGGGTCAGGAGATACTGGGTTTAAAGGCAAGATTAGCCCTCTGTTTACGTTGCAATTGCTGGGCCACATCGTTTAATCCCTTTACCCTCTTTACATTTGCCTGTCAGCATTTAGAGGGAACCATGAACCATCAACAAGGCACTCAAGCACGTACATCGTCCCAACAGCCTCACACCCCAAGAGATATTTGAATGATTTTTCAGTCAAAAATAAAAATTCTGTCATCATTTACTTATCTCTATGTAATTTCAAACCTTTTGTTCCTTGTTTAAAATGCGGCTTTCCATACAGTGAAAGAGGATAGTGACCAAGTCCTGTCAAGCTCCAAAAATTACAAAAATGCACCATAAATGTATCAAAAAAGTGGTCCAAAGGACTCGTTTGTTATTGTCAGTCCTCTGATGTCATACTTTAGCACATCCTGATTTTTTTGAGTTAGACCATATTGTTGATCCAGGAACAACATTTCTATCCTAAAATTTAGTCCTAACCATATCCCTATACCCCTAAACCTACTCATAACTTATCCCTAAAATCAGAAGAAAATGGGTGAATAACACTGATGTAGAAGCGCTTAACCCTGATTGTAAGCCTAAACTTGACATAAACTGTAAACTTGTCCCTCAGATCTGATTGGTTGATCAGAATGTTGTTTTGGGATAAACAAATACCTTGATCTAGGAACATGTACTTTCTTTTGTACATGTTGTGTATGTGAAATCAGGTTCTGCTCATACTTTGTGCAATGTCATTTTTATGTGATGTCATACTGATGGCATATAGCTTTATGTGAGAAACAAACAGAGATGTAATTTATTCACTGAAAATCTTCCCCTCTGTCATAGTTCTCAATTCTCATTTGTGTAATTTGAATATACACATATTCAATTTTGGCACATTGTGATCAGTTGTGAAACACATTAGAACCAATGATGTTTAGCATCATTGACTTTGAACCTAATGTTCCATGACATGATATATTTGGATATATAAGTGAAGCATTAGAGGATTATCATCGAGATGACTTAAATGTTTGTGTTTTCCTCACACTATGGTGCTTTTATGTCATTTTTGACCTTGACACCAATTACTTTAATTGATTATGAAATGATATTATATTTATGGTAAAAATAAATAAATAAATAAAAATTCTTCTAAACTTCTCTTTTGTGTTATAAAACATCATACAGGTTTTGAATGACATGAAGGTGAGTAAATGATGACAGAATTAGATTAAAGATCTCTTTAATCAAACCGCATACATCATTTTTTGATATTTGATCCCAGAAAAGTTTTATATTTACAGTATCATAAAGCTAAAAAGACTGTACATCCCTGAACAAAACATGTCACACTTTTAAAACGAATGCATATGATGAGGAATGGTATCTGTTCACTATAATGCCAGGCTAATGCTTTTGATTAAAATGGATAAAAGTCAATGCTTTGTCATGCCCCCTCATTAGAAGAATAGTGACATAAAAACATCCTTTCAACAAAAACACAGCTTCTATTTGTGATGGGGCATGGTTTGTTGAATTTCAGTATCCCAACAAAAGGCCACGTCTGTGTGTGGAGCAGCTCTACTCACAGCCACCTGGCTTCTCTCTCACTCTCTTTTGTATTTCAGGATTTATTCAACAAAACCCCGAAAACTGGAGCGCTGCAAAAAGCTAAACTGACTTTTCAGGTTTTAATGGGAGAGTAAACAGTGGTACAAAGCATAAAACTAATTGATTGTTTAGCAACAAGGAGTCTGTGTTATCACGTTTCCCTGGTAACATGAAATTATTGTCTGGTTGCTTAGATGAATTGAAGCAAAACAGCCTTTAATTCATACCAACTCTATTATATATTTTTTCAGGCAGGAGAGAAAAAAAATCAATTGAAAGGGACCCTTATGAGCAACTAGAGCAGACTTATGATCAATAATCATTGCAAACAGGGATACAGTGTCTTGATTTGATTGCTTTGGGTTTGACGTTCAAACACACAGAATGCTCATATTTGTAGAAAAAATGCTCAGATGATGAACAGCGTTGCGATATATCAATTTTAGGTCGCGGGGGCCATTTCGCGTTAGTTACATGCAACATAAACTCCAAAACAAAATGGAGGTTTTGGGTGAACGATTGGTCAAGGTCAATTAAAAAGACAAAAACATCCCGCTGTGACTCATCTCACTCCTGGGTCCACTGTCGCTGATGTCCGTTTAATGAACGTCACACAGTAGTTTCACACAAATGTTCAATATATTGCCATTTCACCAAGCAAGGTCAACCAGTCAATGAGTGTTATTTTTATACTCTGACAGTGAAAAATCCAGTCTGGGTGTCAATCGCTCATTCAATAGATCTGCTTCCTTTTCTGTAAGCAAGCAAACCAAAGTATAGCTACTGCTCATGCTATTCATTGTGTTCTCTGTGGGTTGGTCTGTCAAATTGTGCTGGTTTTTAAAGAGGAACAAGCTGTGGGACAAAAAAAAAAAAAAAAATGAAACATTGAGAAGTTTTGAAGGGTCTGGGAGTGAGTACATTAGAGGAACCTATTCATTACTCCAGCCTGTGCTGGCTGACAGGCCCTTTCTACATTAATATCAATTATCGTCTGATAAATTGCGCAAAGCGGTCGGCACCGCTCCGGTTTTCGTATATTTTAACTGCGTTGTCAAACGGACTAGTGTTGTATATTCCTAACCCATCCTCAGATTTGCAGTTTGAGCTGAGAGCTGCCATTTTCACATTTTTTTCAGCAACTGACACACAGTGTCATATTTCCTGGCTTTGCCCAAACCAGCTGTCAGCTATTGCAGGCTTAAACTCTTCACTTGTGTCTCAAGTTCTCTCGGGTCAAGACTAACAGCATAGGCGAGTATACACGTATACGCACATTTCTCACACTTGGTAAATTCAGGCGTATTCCACATGCAGACGGTTGTTTGATTAGCTCCACCCAAACATTTTATGACCTTATAACTTTGTTTAAACAAAACGGTCTGTTCATCTCTCTGCCTGTCTTTTTTTTCCTCCTCTCCCCCCATCTCTCTTTTTCTGTTATCCTCTCTCTCTGGGTAGTATTCAAAGACAGATATAGCAACAATCCTTATTGATCTAATCTGTTTACTGCATGCTATTTTCAACAGTTCCATCGAAAACTCCCTCCCTTCGCAAGCCCCACGCCACCCACCGCTCTACCCCCGTTTGCCTGACCTACATGGCGGTCACATGGCCTGGTTCCCTGGCCTGGCATTTTATGGAAAATCAGCGGGTGAGATAAAGCCGCAAGGTTTTGAGTGTTATCCTCTCTATCCTCTCAAGAAGGCTGGTGTTGAAAGAGGCACCACTGTCACAAGTCAGGCCAATTTTGGGCCGCCCATGACAGCTTTGTTGCTTTGGTGGCTTGGTTTCTGTTTAGGATTTTTGCCTTCACATTACTACTTGTCATGTTAGGGATAGTTCACACCAAACTGAAAATTCTGTCATTATTTACTTACCCTCATGTTGTTCCAAACCAGTTTGAGTTTTGTTTTTGTTCTGTTTTTTTAAACAAAAGTTGACAAAAAGTGCTGATTGTTTTTCTTTCCATGCAATAATAATAAAAACTACAATAGAAAAGAAAAATACAATTGAAACAGTAATATTGTGAAATATTATTACATTTAAAATAACTGTTTTCTATTTGAATATATTTTAAAATGTCATTTATACCTGTGATAGCAAAGCTGAATTTTTAGCATCATTACTCCAGTCTTCAGGGTCACATGATCCCTCAGAAATCATTCAAATATGATGACTTGCTGCTTAAGAAACATTTATTATTATTATCAATGTTGAAAACAGTTGTGCTGCTTAATATTTTTTTGAAACTCTGATACACTTCTTTTTCAGGATAATTTGGTGAGCAAATACAGATAGCATTTAAATAGAAATCTTTTATAACATTATAAAAGTCTTTACTGTCACTTTTGTTTAATGTAATGCATCATTGCTAAATAAAAGCATTCATTTATTTAAAAAAAGTTATATGTGTGTGTGTGTGTGTGTGTGTGTGTGTGTGTATGTGGGGTGGGGGGGGAGTGAACTGTACCTTTAAAACCCATTCAGTACTGTTGGAAGTCTGTAGGGATTTCCGTGTAGGTGGGCCAGAGTTGTATGATGTCAGTGTCAAGCCAGTGGCTAAAGTCCAGGCTAGCGCAGAGCAGCCAGTGCTGAGGGCTTGCTTTCATGCAGTGACCGAGTCCCCTTCACACTGTCGTTTGCCTGTAAATTTTCTGCTGCCCTTGCTGTTCAGCCAATTACACCAAAAGAGCTTTAGTGATTTTTTTTTCCCCTCTTGTCTGCATTTATATATTTATTTATTTTACAGACAAATACAAAGCATCTCTGAAGGTTAAAAAAATGCTGAATTTCACTGTGCCTATAATATAAACTTTTTCAGCTCCTTAGCTCACAGTAGGACTGATCAATAGATGTCAGCTGTGCTTGCTACTTTCAACAAGCATTTGTGTTACATAAATCAACTCTACCTCACGCTTTTATTTTCAAATTTAAATTTATCCAACTTGTTGGGTTTCTTTAAAGCAGCAAATAAGTAATTCTATTACAAGCTAACCTAATATCCAATGAAATAAAACTGTTGAATAAAACACTAACATGCTGACAAAGTGTACAAAAGAAGATGAATACATTTAGCAGAACATTGGTGCCTGTCCACACAGCTTCTTTCAAATATTGGAGGTTAATGCATGTTTGTGATCAAAGTGAAAGGCTTGGATTGCTTCTTTTTCGTTGACTTAAAAATATTAACATTGTGTAAGTGGGGAAAAGTAGCACTGTAGTATAGTCCACCTGGTGGAGTGACAGGCTTCCTACCTTATACCTTTGCTGAGCTCAGATCTGTCTGTCCGGCTGATGATGATCATCTTTGTTCTTCTTTTTCTGTCCCAGTCACACGGTTGCTCATAAGGGGCCTCTCATCTGAAGGAGGGTAGTGTTTAACTTCTTAAAAAGCCTTTTCTTTATGTGAACTGCCATGTTGGCACTGTTCCCTAAATAAAGTTTTACAGGCTCATTTCCTCCTGAACACTTCTATTTGTAGATTGTTCTTTCTAGTGCTTCAATGATGTCGATACTGAACTACCTTTTTAGTGGACTGCACTTTAACCTTTTCTGTTTGGAGCACAAATACATAGCCACACTGTATACCATCCATCCATCCATCCATCCATCCATCCATCCATCCACTTTTGTTTAATGTAATGCATCATAATAGATTATATAATATAGTTGCATAAATACATATATACACAACTGCATTTTATGTGATTTATATTATTTATTCTTTTATTTTAAGATTAAAGATTGGAAATTTATTTTACATTTTGCATGATCAATTTGGAAAAAAAGTCCTTAAGCTGTGCTGTTTACATCATATATTTAGCATATATTTGAAATAATTTTGGATTAGTCAATAAATAACAATTTGTTTTGTAGTCTTTCATAAAAATATTGGTCTGCCTCTGAAATTACTTTTTTTTTTTTTTTTTTTCTGTAAAGTATGCGGAAGAAAGGAAAGAGCTTCATTTGGAAAGGTAAACAAGAAAATTACCCAGTGGGTTTGTAGTTGGCGTCCTTAAAGATTTATGTTACATTTTAAATTAAAATTTTTCCTTGTCTCCATATTAGAAAAAGAAAAGAGTTGTGAAGTTAGTTAGTTAAGTGTTGAATTTTTAATAATTACAGAGGAAGTAGCCAGGCAAACAACAGGGGAAAAATAGAGAATAAACAGCAAGAAAAGTGCAGCGTAGAAACGTGCTAGCTGCTTTGCTAACTAGCTGAGGGTGGTGCTTAGAGTATTAGCACAGGTTCCAGTTAGTGATTCCAGGACTAACTCAGGTCTGGACTGGGTGCTGAGAGCTCCACACCATCTGCATTTTGCTGTTAACGCGCCTTCACATCCGTGGGAGGATTAGTGGAAAATCCCCAGTTTTTTTCAACCAGTTGACAAATATCAGATTTGTCTCTAAAAATTAGCTCCATCCATATCTCCCACCATATGACACACAAAAAAGATTAGCTTTAATACCCAGCCAGCTTGAGTGTGGAAAAAAGCAGATTAAAGTTTCAGTTTAGTAATATTTACCGAGCCTCTTCTATCGGATCCCAGCTCGGCATTCGGGCAGAGTCTTCCAGAAGCCGCACTCCCCCACACCCGCGCTCTCTCTCTCTCTCTCTCTCTCTCTCTCTCTCTCTCTCTCTCTCTCTCTCTCTCTCTCTCTCTCTCTCTCTCTCTCTCTCTCTCTCTCTCTCAGACGGCAAGATGTTTGTCTAGCAACAATTAATGCCAATATTTATCTAATTCATCATCGCCCAATCCTGTGCCTGAAGGTTGTCTTTTTAGGATATGGCTTTTAAACAAACACAGGGAGCAGTTAAAGAGCGTTAAGTGAATAAAGGCAGCAGGTGTCCTTTCAGACAGAGCTTTGTAGTCCTCCCAGGCTGCTGTGCTGTTGTTTTAGCCGCCCATTGGCCTGGAGTAGGGGGTGGCTGGGAAACGGGCCTAGTAGGTGACCCGAGACCCCTCTACTGTCCCATTGTGAGCACTTTTGTGGAAAGGTAGCAGCAGCGTTTGATGTCTTTTTAAAAGAGTAAGCCCTTCGCATTACGGCACAGCGTGCTAAAACCCATTCATCTGTAAGTTCAACGCAAATTTACTGTTTATAAATTTGTGTTATGATATACTGAGCTTTCGGTGAGTAAACATAATTTAAACGGTGCATTTCACATCACCTAGAAAAACAGCCTTTATCACGTATTTCAGCAAAAAGAATTATCGCAGGGAAACAAATTGATGCCCAATGAGGCAAGTTGCAAGGATATTGGTTGTGCACGCACGGCTGAACCCTCACAGCTGTCATCGTTAGCAGGTACGAAGGGTTTTAGCGTATTCTGCAAGCATTTGCTCAGTCAATATGTTTCTCTTTGCCATTTAATTATCATACCCGTGATCATGGTGTCTAGGGGGAGAACAGGACTCGGATCCACCTGCACACAGGATACTGGCTCGCTGCTCTCTTCCTGGACCACCTCCATACCCAGAGGTTGACTCCTCAATGCAGGAGCCCATAAATGAAATTAAGGTGTCAATTAGTCAATTATGGCGTAATAACTCGGAGGGCAGACGTTTAGAAGCAGAGCGTACCTCAGCTAAGTTCATTTCCTCTGGTCCAGGAGTCCTTCGTCCTGGCCGCACGTCACTCTTCCACACAGAGCCGCTGAATAAGGCCTCTGCTCGGTTAATTTTATTTTCCATCGGGTATCTTTTTTGGATCGACAATTTCCTCTGCTGGTTTTATTTCAAGTCGCATTTATTTATTTATATTTACGTTCCTGCCCCCTCCAATGCAGGGATGTACTTTTTTCTTCCCCAATTTGGCTTTAGAGACTTTTATAATTTAGTAATTAAAATCTTTGATAGGCTTTTGAAATTGCATCTAATTGAATTTAATGGGGAGATGAATTTCAATTTTATTTGATTACTGGGACCCCTGGCATAGGTATTTATGGAAAAAAAACTCTACAAAAATATGCTGTGTGGGCTAAGATGGCATAATAAAATTAGAGGTAATCAGATTTCTCTGTCGTGAATTTCGCTCTAATTTCACTATAATTTTCCATTAGATAGCTAGTTTACAAATATTTGCTCATCTGCGATGGGAGAAGCTATCTGTCTAAAATGATTATGGTCAGGGCCTTCAGAAATGTGGCCCTTTCTCTCATTCCCTTTTAAAACCAGATTGCGAGAGACCGAAATTAGGAAGATTACATTATGACTGTCTGCATCCGGGAGAGATACTGAAATGTAATGATGGGAGGCAGGGGATGAAAGCTGCGTCAAGACAAATGTTTGTACTTTTAAGTAATGTTTTTTAAGTGAACTGGACATTTCAGCCTAGCACTAGATAGATGTGCACCTGTTTTTGCTCCTTAGATCACAGGAACATGTTTAACCTTTTTTCTTTTCTTTTTTTTTTGGGCACATTTTCATTTGTTTGCAAAACGACTATAGGCTAAATTAATAAAGATATTTTCATTATAAAGATCACGCCACGAGTCGGCCAATTAGTTTATTATGATAAGTAACTTCTGACCGCTTCTTTTGGAGATACGCTCTCATTTTGGTATGCAGTACATTCACCCCCAGAAAAATAAATATATAATGCTATCCAAATAGACGTGAGGGGGAATAATATCCAACATCACAGGCTTCGCTAGAACAATACAAGGGCAAATGCTTTCTCAGGCCTTCTTTTCAAGCCACTGCACTAGACTCCAGATTTGTCATATTCAATTTCCTGTCAATTTCACAATTGAGATTTGAGGGGGGAAAAAAGCTCTATTTTAAACCTCTGTGGGAAAGCTTCTTATTCAGGCTAGAGATGATGATGATGATGATGGCAGTGGTGATGATTCTCCCTTTTCTATCTTTTTTTTTATTTTGTTTTCTTTTTTGTGACGCCCTCCACCTCTCAGTCGTCCACTCGGTCTGTGCCGTCCCACTGGCTGAGACAGCGAGAGGGTTCAAACACAATCTAACTCCCAGCAAAGGTCAGTTTTCTCACTCCACATGGCCCCGGGCCCTAGGCACAAAAGCCCCTCAATTCACATCTTTCAACTGGGCGCTGGCTTTTGTCCCAGCGGAGCGAGGTGCTTGGAGCGGGCGGCCATCAGACCAGCCCCTCCTGGAGTGCGCGGTCAGGGGCAGCTAAACGTCTGGCCCCTGCATCCCTTTGACGGATGCAGCCCTGCCATGTCACACTCCCCCCTCCCTGCTCACCCCCATGCCCTGAGCATACCATCATAATGGGCCACATCAAACGCCATTCAGATCCTCTCCGAGAAACAGAAATGGCAGCGAAAAGAAAAATTATCTGCGACCATTGGCCGTTGCCTACCGTACAAAGCATTCCGCGCTATCGTTGCGCGCTCGTTGCGCTTCTTGTTGCAGTGTCAGTCAGAGCTTTGAATGCGCTTGACACGTGTTGCTGTACTAATTCAATAATGTCCCATGCATAAAGGTGGCATTATGTTGTTTTGTTGCAAAACTTTTGTGAAGTTGGCAGAGGCCGATAGGTGTGGCACGTCTGCTGATATTTTGCGTGTTTAGGGTTTTCTCTGAAATGTCTTGAAGATATTTGATGACTGACTGGCTCTTCCCTTCTGGATTAATGAGTTTAAGGTGGGAACATTTTGTCATTGTTGCTTTATGACTCATCCGTGTAATCACTAAATCAACCAAAACCTGTTTTATGCTCACAAATGAGATGTAGCAGTTAGCAAACAGGAACTTGGGATTGACTAATTTCTCACAGTTATGAGACAGTACTCAGAATATGCATTTCCCCTTTTCATTGGCCCTATTTCTCAGTGCTTTCAAGAAATTAAGATCATTTTGTTTTGGCCAAAACTTGGCGCTTCCTGCCTGGTGTTTACTCATATCATTTGCGGTTCAAGTTGCAAATGGAAATATTTCCAAAGTCGACTGTTTAGATTGAAAATATGCTGAAAAAATGCTGTCCGGGTGCGCTTTTGCATGCCACAGCGGAAGAAACTGCCAGGCAAATAAGGGCTTTGTCTTATAAAGTATTCATTGTCACCTGGTAACGGCTGCCGTTTATCATTTCACCTGAAATTACAATGAAAACTGATACCTTATCAGGGGGACAAGCACATAGAGAGCAGGCAAAGATGAATGAAGAAGAGAAGGAGGGAAAAAGGGAGGGAGAAAAAGGGGACGGGGGATGGGACACGTAGGTTTTTTTCCCCTTCATCGTAATATACAACCAACTGTTCCGAGGATAAGGTTACTTCGCCATGTGAGCGTTGTTCAATACTGATGACTGTTATTTTTTTTTAAGAGACAACTTTAAAATATGCTTTTATGAAATACGCTTTTTTCTTTTATGTAACCACCCATTTGTTTTTTTTGTTTTTTGCAATATTCCACAAACTTCCTGTTTTCTGTAAATAACCCTCATAAAATGAACTCCAATAGTCAAATTTTTAGTAAATCAGCAAGGGTCTTTCCCATAACGTGAGATTAAAAAAAAAAAAAAAAAAAAACAGAACACTTTGTTCATTTTAAAACGGGCTTGCTGTTATCATCAGAATCGCATGCAAAAATGTCCGACTGATATATCTAATGAGCTTGATATTTTCTCTGAGCCTTTGAGTTTTCCCTCCTCCTTTTCATGGAATTGTGGAAGGCTCCTCCCCGAGAGACTTGAAAG
The DNA here is from genome assembly GCA_018749465.1 of Paracanthobrama guichenoti. NCBI lineage: Eukaryota > Metazoa > Chordata > Actinopteri > Cypriniformes > Gobionidae > Paracanthobrama > Paracanthobrama guichenoti. The sequence goes on from CM031965.1 coordinate 14,233,075, forward strand.
GCTAGAAGAGCCCAAAGATGGGAAGGCCAGCCCACTAAGGGGAGGAAAAAAGTGTGCTCAGGTTCCTCCACTGCTGTAATTTCCTATCTGCCTATTCAGACATCGGCAACTGCTTGGTGTGTGTGCGTGTGTACAGGAGCAGAACCGTAGACCGAGAGAGAGAGAAAGAAAGAGAGAGAGAGAGAGAGGCAGGAGGAGCAGGCGAGGAAGGGGCCGGCTCTGTATTCTATCACCTACCCCCCGTCAAACCACAGGAGGGAGGGGCCAAGCCAAGCTGCCAATCAACCTCACTCGTGGCAGCCGGCATTATCACTGCTACAAACTATTGACAGATTACATGTCAAGGAGTTTAGTACATGATTGAGAGCAAAAAAGGCGTTTATTGTCAACTTCTTTTAGTTTTGCTTTTCTCACAGACCAGCTTACATCTGATGATTTTCAAACAGAGTTCAGTAATATTATGAAAGTTACATGCTTGACAGGATTTAACTTCGACTACCCTGAATATGGTAAGTGACCCTCTTCTCTAACCTCTGTGTGTGAGTGCATGTTGTGTATATGTGTGTGTCTCCATAGGTGAGTGTTTCAATGTAAAATATGCCTTGAATAGGGAAGTTGTTTAAATGCCGTGGATCGTCGCTGTGAGTTTACTGTACCTTTATTTATAACTGTGTGACAAGCCCAGAGAAGATGGCAGTGTTTAATACGATCACTGAGTCCCTGAGTCCTGTGTTTTCTTTTCTCACTTTACTCATGCCTCTCAGGAGGGGAAGAATTTAAGTAGACTACTTTCATTTTAAACCTGGAAGTGGTCAAGTTTATTTGCTCTGTTATTTAGACACAGTTTATCACTCTTACCTATAGGCGTTCAGCGATGTTTGAAACTTGAAATCAGTGTTTATTAAAGCAGTCCTGTTTGTCTGAGTGCAGGGGATTGTTTGGTTGATGCCGATATTACTTTATGGATGCACTGATGTGGCATAAACGTACATAGGCATGTAAAAATATAAGTGAAGTGACTGGCGTGGCCTAGGGGTTTGTTGCCAAGGGGACTAAATAAACAAAATGCTGTTGTAACGTTGTTTTGACACATGTAAGGGCACACAGAACAAATGATATCGCTCTCCTTTTTCCTCGTTCCTCCGTTTAGGGATATTATGAAATTGATATTGATACCATACTGTTCCATCCTGTTTCCTAATTTCCTCACCAAATAATCTGGCTTTAGGAGCTTTAGATATTATAAAATCAGAAATTGCAATATGTTCCTAAAAATAAAAATACTGTTCTAGCATAGTTAGTTTGTCTTATGTGGTTTGAGTTTGTTGAATTTCTGTTTCAGTTTAGTCTTTAATAGAGTTCCTGGAAATTAATTGTATTAGTTGTATTATTATTATTATTTTTAATAGTTTTAATTTAGTCCAGAATTATAGTGTTTATTCACACACGTGGTGTGGATTTTGATGTGTTTTACTTCATGCTGTTCAGGTACATTTTTGTAGACGTCACTTTGACACTTATTTGAGTATATATTGTGGTGTGTATCTGCCATATGTTTAGTTTAAAAATAGATATTTTATCATGTAATTATTATTATTTATTTATTTTTACTTGTCCATAATCCAAAATGTCACTTTTTTGTTTTGAAATAGGACTGGGTGATTAACTAGTCAATAACCACGCTCTATTTGTCTTTTTAGCTTGGAAAATAAATACACACATACATCAGTGAATTTTAAAAAAGTAGGTTTTGTTATATCTGGAAAATTCAATCGATAATTTTCCCCGAGTTTTGATGTGATATCTTCATGTCTTGTTGCCCTCAGGCAAGAAAGATTTTTTGACACTAATGAACACTGTTTGTTCTAAAAGATAAATGGTGAAAGATGAAATGAAATTAAGTGAAAATAAATGTCATCGTGGCTTCTTTTAAAAAGCATCCTTTGAACTTTCAGAAGTGTCTTCAGATTTATTATGTCATATTTATCAGAAACTTTTCACTTTTCAGAAACCGAATCATATTTTGCTTTCTGTTTTATTCTTGTTCTAAATGAGACACACCCGAGATTTTTTAAATCATTGTCATTTTTGCTGTGTGCCCTCTCTTTAGATGACTGGAGTTATTTTATTACTCCAGTAGCTTTTTTTTTTTTTTTCTGTGCAAGTGAAAGCAGTTTTAGCCTCTGTCCACTTTGAGCACCTTTACCACTCATCTGCAAAATAGGATCAAATGAGGAGGAAAAATCAACCCAAGGTCTGCAGCCCTCAATAACCTTTATCACAATTTAGCAACAACCGAATCAATTTGATGTCTTAAGCAATAAAAAAGGCTGTTGCTGTCCTAATTCTGCAGCTCTTCGGATGACAGTAAATTTACATTTTTTAATTAAACTAGCTGGAATTTTTATGAGGGGGCTGGGCTATGCTAATGGGAATGTTGTGTGCCGCAGATTAACAGAGTTTTGAAGTACATTTGGAAGGGGGGACATTAAAGGGGGAGAGGATGCTAGGCATCACATTTAACCCCTTTTATGCTTATTTTTCCTGAGGGACCCTCGGCACACCCGACCGCTGAGAGAGGCAAGAGCGCTCTTTAGTGAAGGAGTGATCAGTGTTGCCATGTCAACTCATGCATATTCTTTAAATTCTAATCTATAATTGATGACACACACAGATCACATAGAAGAAAGGTGAGCTCTTTTTAGAAGATCTGAAATGCGTTTTTTAAGTCATTTGAAACTGACTTTTTTTATCATTATTAAAATATGGCATAACATGTAATTTATGTAATTATTTACATGTAGCTGTATTTATTTAAATGTTGTATTCATATATGTCATATAGTATTTTTATATCAAGTTAATTACAAAAATGTAAAATACTTTGTTATATAAATATAATTAAGATTTAAATTCTATAGTAGATGCACTTGCATTTATATGTTTCATTTCATATATGTTTATCTTGTAAACCAAATTAGAAAGGCTAGCAAAGACAGAGAGAGAGCGACTGAGTTTAGCTTGAGTTTCCGATCAGTCACCGGCCCCCCACCATCAAAATGAACTTTGTCATCCTAATACCCCAACAGTCCCCAGCTCACAGTCGGGCAAACGATAACAGAGGCTAATACAGGAACGGATCAATCTCCAAGCATGTGAACGTAATGCTTATGAGGTCTCTCTTCTCCCTCTCTCTCCTCTCTCCTCCTCTCCTCTCCTCTCCTCTCCTCTCTCTCCTCTCCTCTCCTCCTGTGCATTCATGCAGACACCAGACCCTAATTAAAACTTCAAAACCTTTCTGTCACTTATACACAGTAATGGTCTAATTGATACTGTGCTAGAAAAGTTGTGGAATAATAAATTGATCACAAATGTCCATCGTTTTTTTTTTTTTTTTATTCTTAAAATATGCAGTTTTTGTTGTATAATTATATACATGATCATATATTAAATATAAATATAGAATATAGTATATTAAATATAAATTATTAGTAAAATGTTATTATAGTAAGTTATTTAAATAAGAAAAATACTAGATAAAGTTTTCCATATTTTTGTAAACAAATATATCACAGTATTGTGTCTTTAAGCTGGAATATTATTTGAGTAATGATATAATTTCCCAGAACGTAATTTCCCTGGCTGTAAGCAAATCCAGTTATAAACATAGAGTTCAGGTGAGTCATTTTCAGTAAAACAAAAGTGAACTGTACAAAGGGGGTACTACTTTAAAGGTATTGGTGGCTCACAGGTCTAGTGGTTAAAGTTTTGCATCTCGCAAAAAAAGCCTCTCATAGTGCTGCTACAGTATCTCGTGCCATCTACCTCACCTTTTGCAACAAATGTGCCACACGATTGAGAATTTCATGATCCGTTTTGTCCCCCTCTGTGCAGACAAAACATTGAGTTTTCGTGTTTTGGCACATCTGGTTACAAAAGTTGTGGAAAGATCTTCCTCTATGTGCTGGGCCTCGCAGAATGGCTTCATTTCACGTTTATGATCTTCCACATGAAATTCTAATTTCATGCAAAGTGGGGGAGACAAATAATCTGCGGCAGCTGATACGGCATATAAGAGGGGAAAAGAAGAATATGAAGAAGCAATTAGCACAGTGTGGAAGACTTTAGTCTGTTTGTCTGAAAGCTTGAGCTCCAATGGCCTCGAATGAAATTTGCATGCTCCGCTTATCGGCGCTCCCTTATTATGCCGTCTGAAAGGAAGATTAAGCCGGTACAAAATGTGGCGACTAATCCTTTTAAATGTGGCAGGGGTCTTTAAGGTGTGAACAACCCTGTAGGCAGGTTTCAGGCAGGGTTGTTAGAGAGGCTACCGCAACCCGCTCTTTGACGGCTGAGTGCACGCTACAGGCTTCAGCCACTCTGACGAGTTCCTGTAGTCTGGCAGGAGCGGAGAACATCGGCTGGATTGCAGTTAAGGGACCGATTGGCCCGAGCTGATGGATGGTTTGTCTGTGCGCTAGCAGTCTTTAGCTCCTTATCTCAGACCCAAACAGAGAGGTCACATAGGGTGGGGCAGACGATAAGATTAGAGCGTTGCTTTTCCGGTGGTCTTATGTGAAATCTCTACGCCGTATGCATGTAACATTAATCTCTTGAAGTTTATCATGTGAAATGAGCAAGTTCCCCCTCGTCTAATCAGTCATGAAAACATTCACTTATTTGCTGTTTTTGTTTTTTTTTTCCTGGAAGACAATCCTCATATATTTTTATTCTCCCAATGATAAGCAAGGGAAATGAATGTCTTCGCTGTTGCCTTTTTTCCTCAGAGATTGTTTGCATTAGAGAGCCACAGAGCTGATATCCTGTCCTCTCTGGTAATTGACTGCAAACAGGGGTGCTTGCGTTCGAAACCTCCCCTGCCGTGAATCCTCTGGTTGTGTGTGCTTTTGCCTGTGACATTCTATTCACTTGGGTCAGTAGCAGGCAGCAGCAGCAATAATTACAGTCTGTACATGATAAATCTGAAGCCCAGCTGTTGCGTTCTGTCACAGCCTACACACTAAACCGAGCGGAGAGAGAGAACAAGAGAGAGCAAAAGGGGGCTCAGGAGTTTGCTGTTTGACTGAATTTTTTTTTTTTAACTCCGTAACTTGATAGGATTACATGGTTCTTGGACCAACACCTGTTAAGAGGCTGTTAACAGAGCAGTTGGCAGTCTCATGGCTAGAGCTTAGAGCTTTTTCAGACTCTTCTGTGTGTCCTCTTTTGGGGTTTCTGTCTTTACAAGAAGGGTTTTGAGTCTCAAGGCTGTTCTGCTCCAGCCCCAGACTTTTGTTAAGACCAAAGGGAGGAGACTAAGGTGTTCATACCCTTAATCGGAATGAGAAACCGGCTTCCCGCTTTTCCACACTGGATAACAGGTGTGGATTTGGCTATCCTTAAATTCCTTCAACAATCTTTGCTTTTATTTATTGTTTGCTTTATTTTTATTTTTTTATTTATTTTTGTCATAAAAAAAAAAAAAGTTTGATATTCATATAATTATTTTATTATATTTTATTTTATTTATATACAGTGGTCCCACTCCCAAACAGTATTTGGACATTTTATACACACTTTTTTTTTTTTTTTTTTTTGCACAAGATTTGGTGTGATGTTTTGTGTGTGTATATATATATATATATATATATATATATATATATATATATATATATATATATATATATATATATATATATATATATCAAAGCACTGAAATTGACTATTTATGGACTTTTTCAAACAAAATGTTTATAAAGTTTCAAATTATATAACAATATAATGTTTATATATTGTTCAAGGTTGAGAAAGTTGATATGAAGTTGAAAGTGATGATCTACACTTTGCTAGGAAACCTGTGGGAACTGACTTCATACATTGACTAAAAATCACCTTGACGCTAGTTTGTTAATAGTAATTGCAAAAATGTTTTCTGCAAAGTTAGTTCTGTAAAAAAGCTCTAGCATCACTTGTTTGCAGATTCCACTTGGTTTGATATGTTGTTATCCTAATGCGTTTCACATTGACACATTTTAAGTGTCAAAAAGTGTCCAAACTATTTTTGCAGTCAATGTATATTTTTGGAACAACCAACTTACGAAATGAGTCAAACTCTGTACAAGCTATGTGGCAAACAAGTCACCTGACACCAGGCTTGTGTGCTATTATTTGTGCAGTTTTATGTCATATGAATCTATTCATACACACTATGAATGAAAGGGCATGTTGGGTTGTTGAAGGCAGCCTTCATTAAATAGTGTTCCAGCATGATTTAGATATTTTCCAGCACTGCACAAACCATGACAAATGCCATGTTACAGCTTGCACAACCAGCAGAAATAGAATGAAAATACCTGTTCAAGTCTGCCCAGAGTTTTTTTGCAACTTTTTTTCTTCTCCTTTATACCTTACATTATGCAATCTGTGGTGTAGATCCCTGGTATGTGCGGATTGTCTGAAAGCATAAGGCAAGGTAGGGGAGAGATAGAAAATGCTAATGGCTTGTTTATTTTGCCTGTACTCCGCTATCCTTGAATACCATATTTGGATTTTGTTAGTCTCACTTACTGAGCTCAGACCCTTTCAGAGGGGTTCCAACACCTGTCCTGCCTATTGTGCCGGAATTTTCTATATTTGGCTTATAGTCAGACTCATTGGTTGGTACAAAGGGGCAACATTTGTCAAAGTCGATGGAGAGAGAGAGAGCGAGAGAGAGAGACATAGACATAGACTGACATTACCTTCTGTAGTGATTTGGAAGACAACAATTTATTTTAACGTAGTCTTTGTATCTGCAATATATATATATATATATATATATATATATATATATATATATATATATGTATGTATGTATGTATGTATGTATATTTTATCTATAGATTTACAGCATGAACTGATTAACTCCATAAACTGTATTTCTGCAACTAACAGTAATCTTATCTTAGAAAGGAGGGAAGAAATTTTAATAATCGTAATTCAGATGGTTTTGATTGTCTTGATAAGTAATCAGAGTATCATGATAAATAAGGCAACATTATGACTTTAAAACAGCAGAGCGCTGATTGTTCTGAAGGTGTCGTGTCCATTGGATGCCCATCTGAGCTTCTCTACAGAGTGAAATAACCCGCCCGGCCCTTAATTGTTTGGAAATATTGAAGGCCCCTTTTCACCTGCGTGTGCGCTCCCCTCTCCCCTGATTCATTTCAGAGACCGTCCTCGGCTGCTGGAAAATGGCGTTAATTTTTTTATTACCTGTTTGACTCTCCAGCCTTATTACTGTAGCCCCTTAATGTTCTCCGTAACCGTGGAAACCAGATGAATAAACGTCCGCAAAAGAAAATGAGATGATTAAACAGGTCATCCTTGCAAAACAAATTCGCTTGGTCGAGCGCAATTTGTGTACCAAGCGCCTGTCTTAACAGTTTGCTAACAAGGGGATTGTTTGCAAGGGTAACGGGAAAAGAGAGAGAGAGAAAAAAAAACTATGGAATAATCATAAACTAGCTCTGAACATGAAATAATCTGTTTAAAAAAAAAAAAAAAAAAAAGAAAATATTATAGTTGGGAAAAATAAAGCAACTTAATTGTAATACCTCAGCTTAAAAGCCTGTGTGTGAATCTCTATGAGTTAGTGTATCTTTGACATCTTTTTGCCCGTAGAAGGAATTTGCCAATGTGTTTAATGTCCATAAACATGTACATTTGGCTCAAGCGCACACATTACAAATCCTGCAGTATTTGAATGGTTATCTCCTATTTAAGGTATAGACTATACATGCCAGGAGGTATGTGGATAGTATGTGAAGACGGCGAACAAGATTCATGTCCTAACGAACCGTCTCGTACGGAACACCTCCTGACTCCGTCTTCGGACCCTTTAAGTTTGAATGTTTTCTCCTCCACCCTTCCTCTTTTCCTTTTCTCCCATAGTGGACTTGTTTTGACCCCTTTTATGCATATTTAACATGCAATATTTCATCTCACTATGATGGTTTGGTTGCTCTCATCCCTGTAAATAAGAGACTTGCCTTTGCCGATTTAGATATGTAAAGATAGGGAAGAATACCAGGCCTGAATTAAAGCTGTGTCTGTGTTCGCATCGAGACCGCTAATGACAAACGGTGGCCATGCCGTGGTGATGTTGTTTATGGAAGTACTCCACTCAAGGGTGTTGGCTGTTTACACTGAAATGCCACTTTCCCTCATCCTTAAAAAAAATATGCCCTCCCCCAATCATCTATTGCGTTTATTTCCCCCTCCCGAGTCAAGGGGGTGTGGGTTGGTACTGGATTTGAGGTCTTTCGGGGCGAAATTATGGCACATTTTGAGAGAGTGCTGCTGCCCCAGCACTGGGGTGTGTGTGGCAGAAACTGAAAAGCACTCGTGCATTATTGATGTTTTAATTTGTGCAAATGCCCAAGTCTTTGTTAAGTGATTATAGAGCTGTAGAGATAAGAGACAGGTACTTTGGGCAGAAACAAGAGCTGGTGCCCACTTTGTTGGCCTAGTTTAGGTGCATTGATCGGCAAGGTTCAGTAGAAAAATTGTCAACGTGTCAAAGATGTAAAAAAAAAAAAAAAAAAACCTGTTGATCTTTTGTACTTTTTTTCTCAACTACACCTCTCCCATTTATGGTACAGTTTTATAGGTCTTTTACATCCCTTATCAAAAATTATTTGATGTAAATATAATAGAACTGACCTGAAAAGCCCCATAAGCAAATATTGTGTGTGTCACGCCACCAGCTGACCTTGGGAAAGAATGCAAAGTTATAATACCTCTCGCTAGAACAACAAACCCATAAAATAATGCTACACAAAGTGAGCTGGTTTAGGTAAATACGAGTGAAGGACTTCGCTTTTTTCAAACCGTGATTAACAGGAACATGAGATCATAAAGTTTTCCATGACGTGTCTCATTGCTGTTGTAACTGGCAGACGGTTTGTGCTACTTTATCATTGCTGTGCACAAATAGAGTGAATCAACAGGAAAAGTGAAATATTTTAATTATGCTGTCATGCAAAGCACAAGCGCAAAGTCGCTTTTTCAAATGAGAATTATCACATAATCAGTAATGCTGGAGGGTGTTCATATTCAGTTTTTTTTTTTTGTTTGTCCTACTGTTTGTGTTTTCAGAAAAGGTGTGTGTGTGTGAGTGGTAGTTGTGGTGTGGGCTTGCATAATTTAATTGCATCTTTTTTTTAAATTATCATTATAATGTCTGTATATTCAAGTATTTACATTTACATTTCTGCATTTGGCAGACACTTTTATCCAAAGCGACTTACAATTACATTTTGTCAGTTCTTGCTTTCCCTGGGAATTGAACCCATGACCTTGGTGTTGCTAGCGCCACGCTCTTATTGTTTGAGCTACAGGAAAGCTACAAGCATTGATATATATATATATATATATACACACACACACACACACACACACACACACACACACACACACACACACACACACACACACACACACACACACACACACACACACACACACACACACACACACACATTATATATGTGTTTGTATTCATAATAATCAATTCAGATCGTTTTATTATTATAATCTTTTATATTATTTATATTTATGTGTTTTTTTATTTTTTTTATTTATGAATACGCTTTCCAATTGAGGATGTCCCCCGGTATTTCCGAATAGAGGTTTTGTCAGTTTTATCTAACTTCTGTATTCACAGACATCATATACAGCACGTTTAAAGCATGTTCCCACATACAGCCTGTCATCCTGTTGAAATGAATCAATGTGCAGTTTGCTCTCGTTGGCCGCTGCATGAATGAGGCTGAGAGAAACAAGCGTATGGCTGAAAGCTCTCGCAGCTTTAACAGGGAGCCTGTCTTTCATGCTGACCCACACACTCTGACACTCTTATAGACGCAGCGCTGGTGGCTACTTTCACTTACCGTGCTTGAAAGGCACTGGCCACGTCCCATTTGTGCTGAAATCTGCATTAAATCTGTCTCATGAGGCCACTGGCTTAGTATCGGAATTGAAAAGATATGATGTCTCAGGTGGGGTGAGAGAAGGGAACATGTTAGTTCTGAAATTTAGGGTTTCAGTTCGGCCTGCAATCTGACTCTATTTGAAAACAGAACGAAATGTCCTTCAAACTAAATAGGTTCTTGAACCGATAGGGCTGAAATGAGTGTGCGGTAATAGACTTTATGATATTTGAAAGCAGTATTTTGCAGAAGTAAAAGAAATCTCCCCTCCCTAGGGTGAAAGCCGAGCCTCCACAGGAAAGTGAGCCTCTATTTTAACGTGTTTCTCTGTGACAGATGACATTTAGCCCATCTATTGGATCGCATGTCTCACATTATCTCTTATTTCACTAAACCCAGCCTTAATTAATAATTGATGCAAATGATATAATAGCACTAATAGACAAGAGAGACAATAAGAATGATCTGCTAAATTGAATTTATTTCATGATTTTGGCTAAGAATAATAGATTGATTTTTGCTGGGTTCATAGCAAATTAGCACAAAAGGGGAAAAAAAAATGTTACATGAAGAATATTTTGGCGTTTTCATGTAAGTTTTGGCCACATGCATGTGTTTAGTGGAAACTTGATTCACTTCTGGTAAGCAGGCGCTGTATATTCTCAGCCTGAAATGTATACTGTATGTGGTGTGCATGAGGCAGTAAAGGTTTTATTTGGTTCCTGTGCACCTAGAATATTCTGCGCTTTCTCACCAGCTCACAAAGAACAACTATGTGCTGTAATTAACATTTCAGCAGACTTATATCGCTTTGCCTGTATTTTGTAATCAGCAAAGGTTTTCTGAGGTGAAAATACTGACATATTCCAATAATTAGAGACTGAAGTACACTTTTTATGACGTGCATATTTCCCAACCAGGAACTGGGCGAGAAAGGGCTAAAGCGAGAGAAAAGATAGAAGAAGAGAAAACAACTCGCATGTTTTGGCAAGTTGTTTTACATATCAACATTTTTTTCTCCCTCCATGCGCTTCCGAATTTGTTCTCTGTCAGTGGTGAGCTGCCATACAGAAGATGCATTAAAAGTGCCATAACTCGCATAACCCGGCCGGGCTAAAATCAATTGGAATGGATAGTTAAGCTGGCGCTAAAAATCAATGAGCAATTCATGTCCTTGATCACACTGTGTCATTTCTTTCAATGTTAGAGCTCAAAGCTTAGCGGAGCATAACCAGCCCTCCCCTTGCACATTACAATACATATATATCCATATTTCTTTATTTGTGTTCTAAATGTGTACATATTTCTGTTGCAGTGCCTTATTTTGCAAGCCAAGTGCACGGTTGCAATAATATCCCGAGTAAGAGAAATCTTATCTAGCCAATCTGGGCTGAACTGGATGAGTTGCTATCTCAATCAAACACTTAAAAATAGCTGAGGGTCAAATTTCAATGATCATAGTCTTCTTGGCCTCTCAAAATGTTGCAATCAATTTGCATGGCATACCGAGCAATGGGAAGGCTACCCATCCGCAGGTCCCGTAATGGAGGGCTGGGGGCAGGGACATGGCCAAACAGATTAGGAAGATGAAAAGTCAGTGTTTCAAAATAGTAATTTTGTCCTTATTAATGCCATTAGTGTAACAGTCAGCATGCATCAAATCAAAGGAGGAGAAGTGTAGCTCAGTCCCTTGTCTCGGCACTGTGACGGGACTGTGTCGAGAGTGATTTGAGCATTTTGTGTTGACGGGTGAGGGTCTATTCTCTCTAGTCTTCGCTAAACAATGCTGTACGTCTTTCTGCTATATTGTTTTTTGTCCTGTAAAGATGCAACACCAAAGTCATTAGTTTGATTCCCAAGGAAGGCAAGAAATTATGTATAGAATGTATAAAATGTAAAATTGTTTAGATATCACTAAATAACTTAACTAATAACCTAGCAATTTCTTAAACATCTAGATCTTCCTAGTACATCTTCCTTTCTAGTACATTTCACAAATAATTACAAAGAAACTGCAAGTAACGCATTGAATTTAAATGTGACATTTTAAGTAGCAAGACTGAAATAGTATTTTCATGTAAAATGCACTCCAAATAATCTGTTTTAACTTCGCCACAACTATATACACCATAATCATATTCTAAAACCAATCATAATTTTTTTTTTTTTTTGGGATTTTGGGTTGACTGAACGTGAAATAATTTGAGATTACGGCACAAAATGATATCATTCACATCACCAGTCGTGTTATTATCATGCAAGAACGAGTGCAAAATGAAGGGACGCGAATGGACACAGTCATCCACGACGGTTATGTGCTGCTGTTAATAACGCAGGCCTGTTATTGAACACAGTTGTGATAAAAGATGACTACAAATGACATTTCTGAGTCCAAGACCCGATGGAATCGATGTCTGTTAACAGGCTTGTGTCCACACGCTCATTTCAGAGAGAAACCTTAAAGCCACCTCCTCCCGTTCGGCATTTGGTATGCGGCTACAGATATTTTTCACCCCCCCTCCTTTTCTGTTGGTATAATTTGTTACGTGTTTGTGTAGCCTTTCAGAGAGCAGTTGTTTGGCACAACAGGTGTGGCTCTTGTGTCTTTTTTTCTGACTAATGTTGCAAAGGGCACTCAGTCATAGGGTGAATGCCTCGGATTTAAAGCAAGGGCCTTCAAACCAGTTGTCTTCTGGGATAGAAAAAGCTAGTGAGCTGAGTGCACATGGGCAGTTGGCTCCCAGAGGTGAGATGTAGTGGAGCAGCTGGGTCTTTTTTTGAAGGGGAGGATATTTTTTCCCCTTGTTTCCAATAAAGCATAAATGAATGTTTGTGGCAACTGAGGCCATCGAGTGCGCATGCCAGAGCGGAGTGGTGTAGTTGTGTCTTCTAGAAGGGCCACAGATCTTGCTAGGCTCTCAGAAAGCAAATGACTGATTAGTTATATTTCCAGTTCTTAGTGGTACTGTATAAACATTATCGTTTCAGACATCCATGACATTCTTCCTTTTGTGGAACACAAAAAAAGAATTTTTTTTGAAGAAGGTGTTTGCTTATACTATAAAGGTCAATGGGGTCTAAAACAACACTGGTCCCTATTAACTTTCATTATGTTTAACATTTTTCAGAAATATTCTGTCTTCACAGAGCGACATTAATCACAGTGATGATAGAACTTTATTTTTTTTAAATATGTAAAAAAAAGAAGCCGTTCAACTTCTGTAATGTGATGCATTTTCGAATGAAACAACATTTTGTGAGACAAAATGTAGATTTCAACCATTGAGAAGTGATTGGATATATGATTAGTGATCTTAGTGATGTCATCAGTCAAGGAAGTCGTTTGCAAGTTACATTTTAACTCGATTTCTTTAGAATAACATGCACAGATTAATCGTTTGCAGTAACTGCATTTGCAAGTCTTTCAGTGTAACTCCAACAGGTTATGTACGAATTCCTATATTTCTTTTCGGAAAACACCTCTCAGTAGCTTTATATTTGCTTCACCGCTGTCCCTCTCTTGCTTTCTCTCTCTTTTTCTCTCACTCACTACCCCCTCCTCAATCCATCTGCATCATGTCGATCTGTCAGGCTGCCAGTGTCTGTTCCAATTAGATTCCACTTAATACACGTAACCTCGATTAACACGCAATCAAGCTCAGATAAATCACATCCTTTAAGTCTCCCCCTCCGCCTCAGTACCATTGCTGTGCATCACCCTATTTTCTCTGCAAGCACATACATACACTGTTTCAGATTCTATAAAGCCAATTTGATACTAGCATCTTGGAAACCTTTTTTGAGTTTGCTCCGTGAAGATATATGTCTTCGTTAGCATCAATATTTATCTTTCAGGGTAATAAATTTTCTGGTTTCAGATTCAAAAGCTGATTGACGTGGGGCGCATACCAAAAGAAATTGTTTTGACAATTACGTATGTGTGAGTAGATAATTCAAACCATTTATGAGGCAAAAGGAAAAAAAGAAAAATCCAACAAAAGAAACAACCCAAGGCAATAGAAAGGCCTGCGCAGCACTCTGGAGTATCGCTTTATGTCTCGCTTTATTAATCACGCTAAAAGTGCTAACATTGACATGTTTAACAGATTAGAGTTTTAATAACAGGCCGGGTTAAAGTGCTGGTGCATCGGAGAAGATATCCTGTCTGACGTGAGCGGCCCGGGTACCTTGCGCTTCCCCTCCCTCGGCCGCGCGGCTCTCGCCGATGATAAACAGGGGGCCGGGTGGAGGCCTTACCCCGTGGGGGCGAGCCGGAGGATTAGGACCTCACCTCCACATCACGTACTGTTGGAGAGCTGCTCATTATTAACTTACACTACTGGGAGTCGCTGCCCTCGACCCAGTAGTCTCACAACTCAGGCCGTAGCCCCTGAATGTAGTGAGATTATCGACGTATACATATAAATGCAGGACTAGTTTCGTAGAGGTGCCACACAAAAACACAGATGAGTTTCTTTAGGTGTAGTTGGACAATGGCTGCTGGCCGGCACTGGGTAAATAGAGCCGGGATTTAAAATAAATTAAGCTATGAGAAAGGCTCAGGTTGATCCTTTTCTTATCTCTAGTGCTGAGTTGTCAGCTCCAAGCCTTTTATGGGACTTTGGTAAAGCCCATGTGCGCAAGAACAGGGGCAAGTGCCTATGATTTACCAGTCGTGCATTATCATTCGGAAAAACAAGCTGTTTATAAAGAGCAAATACTTCTAAGCTGTGTGATTGTTCACAGAAAAACAGACAAATATGTTCTAGAAATATGTATAAGTCCTGTCCCTTTAAAAAAAAAGTTTTCCCTCAAAGTTCAGATCGTCTTTTTCCCCCCTCTCATCGCTCCCAGAGAGAAATAGGGAATAACGCTGATGAGTTTTAGCAGCTTCAGCCAGGCGATGGGCGAATATAATAAGTGTTTTCGCAGACGTCACCCGTGATTATCTCATCGAGGCATTTTGGGTGAATGTGGTGGATTTAGAGGCTCCTCTATTGTGCTGACATCATCACTCTTTAACAAGCTACATTAAATCACGGCTAAAATCATCCGAAACTCTCACGAACAATGAGTGTCTGGGAAGTTTAAAGGGAAAGCCTGGGGTTTAAACTTTTTTTTTTTTTCTCTCTCGTGTGTTTGTGTTTGTTTTGTGTGACATAGCATGTCTTACATTGTAGAATGAGGGAATTGGGGCAAATTTCCTTTCTCATTAAATAATTGGATAAAGGGAAAACACTGTTTTTCTATGAATGTGCAGTCAGATGAACAATGAGAGGACAGTTCTTTAGTCCATTGTTTATGTTTCTGTCTTTATGCAGTTTTGTGCGTGTAATGAATGTGCCTTTGTGCTCTTATTTTTCAGCATGTGGTGTCACTGCATGATTTGAATGTAATCATATTTTATAATCTTTCTTTGGAATAACAATTATCTCTCAACACGCCATGTTCCACAATCTTACAACAATATAATACAAATTTGTTCAGCTGTAGTATCCGTTTAGTTTTTCAGCACCCATTTTTGTACGAATAGTGATGGTTTTTATTAAAATAAATAATTTATATATTATTTTAATTTATTATATTTATGTTATTAAATGTTTTTATTTTATTTATATTTAGATATAAATAAAACATAGTATTTCATATATAAATTCTGTATATTTTTATTTATTGTATTTATATCTTATACATTTTTATAATTTACATATAAATATACATACAATTATACATACAAAGATTGAATACATACATATATATATATTTTATTATTTTTATTATTATTTTATGTATATAATAAAAAACTGCATGTAAACTGCATATGCATATTGCATGTAAATTCTGTATCAATATATAGTACTCTTATAGAGGGAAGGCAGTGACAGACAGGCAGGTTATTTAGCTCCTCTAAAGTGGACTGGTGGTCCATGATCAGGGCACTGCTCCCACTTGCTGTTCCACTGGTACGAGTGACCCCTCGTTAGAGGAGGAGAGCAGAAGCGGCAAAGGTGCAGCGGAGCCGTTTAAAGAGGCTCAGCGTGGGCAGCGTGGAGCGATGTGACAGAATTAGCTAAGCCCAAGTGAGCAGGGCTGGTAGAGAAGCACTGCTGGCGCTCTGAAGGATGCAGAACTGCTGCTCAACACCAGCCAGCCAACAGAGACCCAGTGCCCCCCTTCTTCAGGGTTGTCCTCCATCACTGTCTTCTGATATTGTAAATGAAAAGTTAAAAAAGTGTCCATTTACCTCTGTAATGTGGCGTATTAATGAGCAAAAAGGGATCTTTTGGGGGGCATTGGAGAGGTGGTGTTGGGAAAAAAGTTAATTTTGATAATTAGGATTACAAACTTTAAAAAAAATAAATACATAACATATGAATGCACTGATGAATCAATCCAGAAACATTTGTTTTTAAACAAAGTATTATTACGTAAATAGGGCAATATTGATTTCAGTAAATGTGAATTTGGAAATTCATCGTATTCAGTTTACAGAGAGATTTGGATAGTTAGTGGTTTTATTGGGACAAAATAAGTAGAACAGCATGGAGGGGTACAGTTTGACAGGGGTACCCAATCTCTCAGGTCTGGGTTTTATGTCCCAGTCAGGATGGCCAAACAGCTCCTTGGCCCAACTCGTATCACAAACCTTCTGAAATGAAACCTTGCAAATAATTATTTTCCAAAGTCACTTTCTCTCTGCATCATCACCAGTGAGGACAGCACGAGAGGCGAGCAGCTGAAAGATAATATGTTTAGTGTGCAGACAACAGATCAAAGCTCATCCCCAGTTAGTGAGTGTTTGCGGCTTTGTATGCGTGTGGTCAAGGAAAGTGAGGGCAAACAAAACAACGTGCTGTGCGAGAGTCAGCACTTGTCTCTGTGTGTGTGTGTGTGTGTGTGTGTGTGTGTGTGTGTGTGTGTGTGTGTGTGTGTGTGTGTGTGTGGATATCAGGGTTGAGTGGTGATGCTTGGGGATGTCCAAAGCACCATTGAGGGCCTGCTTTGATTTTGTCATTATTACAGGGCCCTAGTTATTTGAGCAGGGCTGGGGGTAGATTCCATGGCCAGCCCACTAACTGTGTCTGCATGTCCTTAATTCCTGTTGATGTGCAGGCCTTGGGCACTGAGTGTGATGGAGAGGACGCGTCACCAGTGGAAATGATTGTTTGGCCTCTGAATATCATGTCGAAACCACGGTAGTTGATGGCCGCCTGTGTGGCCCCATCCTAAAAGGCAAGAGACCCAGGTTGGGTGTATCAGTGCACACTGCACTGCACTGCCTTAATCTGCCATCTGTCCATTCAAAAAATTATGTCACTTTTGTCGTTTTCTGTAGTAACTAAATTCAAAAGGGTAGAAAAGGTGCAATTCATAACTGCAGGTTTACACTTTGATTTTTATTTAATTTTAATTAATGAATTATTATTGTTGTTGTTTACAGTGTGTTTCTGCAGCAAGGATTGTTCGTTTCGATATGAGGAAGATTTTTGTTCCTGTTTGAAGAGTATGTTTTGGTCAAAGATTTTTCTACATATTCAGTGTTTGTCAATGAGGAAGTTAAGGAACAAGAAGTGAAAACTTGAAAAATGACTGATTTACTGAACTTTTCTGCTAAAGTATTTATGTCATATGATAGACACTACTGTTCAAAATGTTGGGGTCGGTAAGATTTTTTGTTTTTGAAAAAAGTTTCTTATGCTCACCAAAGCTGCATTTATTTGATCAAAGTACAGTAAAAACAGTAATATTTTGTAATATTATTAAAATTCTATTCAAATTTTCGATGTTAATATGTTTTAAAATTAGATTTATTCCTGTGATGCAAAGCTGAATTTTCATCATAATTTCTTTCAGAAATCCTTCTAATATGCTGATTTGCTGCTCAAGAAAATGTCCTTATTATCAATTTTCAAAACAGTTGTCCTGCTTAAAACAGATGCATTTTTTCCGGGATTCTTCTGTAAATATATTTAAACGTTTTTTATTATTTTAACATTTTGAACCGTAGTGCAAATAACATCATGTATCTTAAAGGTAATAATCACCTTTAAAATGTTAAATGACTACTTGTTTTTTTGAGTGTATTAGTTAAAAATGGTTAAATTTATAAACGTATGTCTCAAGACCCTCTTTTCTGTCTTATTCCGTCGCACTCCATCAAACTGTATGCATCTTATTTAAATGCCCCTTAAGAAAGGTCAGGTGAACCTGGAATCAAATTGTACAGGACTTTCCATTAGTCGACGAGTGGTACAGGCAACCCACTGTCTAGTCAATTTTGAAAGTTAGTTTTGGACATCCCTAACACTTTTCTGCTGTAACACTGAACATGTTTATGATTAGAGAGAGACTGTGATAGAGAGAGAGAGAGAGAGAGAGAGAGGGCAGGGGAGAGAGAGAGATAGAGTGAAGGGAAAGAAAAAAAACAATCTCATCAGGCGAGAGGCCGTTTGCTTAGCAAGAGCTGACAGTCTTTGTGTATGTAAATGAAGAATTTAGACTAATGGAGTTGAACCATTTCTAATTTTGTGATGGCAAGAGGATTTTGATTGAAAGTAATTAAGCAAGCTAGCTGTAAAATTAATTAAAGCAAAAGGAGGGGGGATTTTTATTGGATTGGATAGCGATATAGCTGCTGTCAGGCAGGGGGACAAATGGGGGTGACCTGGATTCTCTGCCCTCCCTCCTCCCACTTGAGACTTTTATGTCACTTTAATCTCCTTAGAGCGGCTGGTGTGCATTTGTTCGAAATAATCAAGGAAATATGGTCAGAAATTGTCAGCTTTCAGATCTAATTTACCTGACAGCCTCGCGAGCGCGTATGCGCGAATGTGTCCGTGTTGGTGCGTATGCCTGCGCGTGAGTTTTTTTTTTTCTTTCCAGTCTCCCCCTCGTCCCTCTCTTCAGCTTTGTGGAAAATGCTTTTGACAGTTTTGAGACATCTTGACTCCTTGTTGAAAAAAATGACAAGGAACTTGGTCAGGTTGAGATGAACCCTTCAATGAGCCAGCACATCACGGCTGAGACTAACTTGGTGTGTATTATTACATAAAGTGTGCACTTTTACAATATTGACAATGCTTCAGTTCATTTAAGCACACCTTCTATGATTGTTCAGCATGTCTGATGCTGCAGCATATTAAGCATATTAAGTAACATTTTTACCAAATATATAACCATGAAATATTGTAAAGGTAAAATGCGGCGAATTGATGAATTACTTGAAAATACATTTAAAAATAAAATAAAAATAGAACCCATGTTAGACATAGTTCACTTCACATAAGTGTCTTAAACTATATATACATTTATTGTAATAAGGTAATATCAGTTCTCTCAAGCAGGCTGGCATCTGCAGTTCTTGTCTTATCTGAACCCGAGAAAGACCTCTTCATTATTGTCCATAATGCGGAGTAACAGCCCTGAGGAGGATCCAGGAAAAGGGGAGTGGAGGTAAAAGCAAGCGTAGGGTCCCTGCGAAGCTGGGGTACGGGCCGGTGCCTCTAACGGGATTAAACCCCTTAGAAAACACTCCCTTATCCTTGTCCCCCAAGAGCCCCCTTCCGGCCCCGTTTATCAATTAATATAATAAAAGGTGGAACAAAGAGCTTCCCTTCTCTCCATAATTAAACTTGTCCATCTCTGGAGGACCGTCACTGCAAGGACCCTCCATAAAAGCTGGCTAGGATCATCAAATCCCAGTGTGAGTTGCAGAGATGGGTGCTGACGTGTGGCCTACACTTGTAATGAAAGAGCGCTCCCTATGTATGCCATTACCGTAGAGTGGAGGGTGATATTAACCCCAGCGGTTGCCCACCGAACCCCTCCATTATGACATCATGTTTTCACCGGTACCTTCCGTCACAAGCTCTCAGCTCCTTATCTCTCCTGTCACCATATGTGTGAGGCTGTTAACAAACCTGTACTCAGAATGGAGAATATCAGGCGCTTTGGATAAGAGAGAGAGAGCGAGAGAGAGAGCCCGGGTAGACACACGCTTTCACAGCCAGCAGAGCTTTTGATAGAAATTAGTTTCACACAATATGCAAATTCCTGCAATTGAAAAAGGGGCTCTTTAAGTGACAGGTTGATATGTGATTAAACGACAATTAGAGTGCTGGAAATAAGCGACGTCGGCAGGTCAAGTGCTGAGCTGCTGAGCTGAAAGGTAGCAGACTATTGAGGTAACAGTCATGGGGGAGGCCAGGAATGGGACCCAAAACAAATTAGCGGCTAAAAGAAAATTGTTGGCACAGCTTGTCAATAAATGTGTAAGAGAGAGAAAAATGAGATTCAGAGGACAGAAATGTGAGCGAGGATGTAAACCCACCATGATAGGGTGTTCTGGCTGGTTAAAACATGTTGCTAGGTCATTGCCTGGGCTTTCTGGGTGGTAGCTAGGGTCTACTGGGTGGACCCTAGATGGGTGCTGGGGTGGTTTTGTGGTTGCTAGGGCATTCTGGGTAGTTGCAAGGGTGTTCTGTGTGGTTGCTTATTGTGGCAAGTCAAAAGAGCCCATCTCCAAATATCTAGAATAAATCTCTATAAAAGCTAGACACTTTTAGGTATCATTCATGTTTGGGTATGTGGTAATATATACATTGACATTTAATACTAAATAGTAGGGGTTGAGGTTTGTTCAAATAGAAATGAAAAGTGAATGTTTGTCTTAGCAAGCACCACTAACAAAAAGTAAGGTGAGGATGTAAAGGTGCCTGTAATATCGTTGTGATGTCATAGTGCACATTTGTTTGTCCTTTTAACTTTATCCATATAAGTAGACACCAACACAATCCTTCTGCTATTAATAGTGTACTTTTTTTCTCCTTGATTTGGACTCCTTGGATGTCCCCTGTACTAGCCGTCCTCCCGTACGGTGGGACTTAAAACTATGAGACGGAAGGATTGCCTTTCTCTCCAAGAAGGACATGAAAGGCCCATGGCCTGTCCTGGCAGCAGATGGCTGCGGCCTCTAATCCCCTTTGATGCTGCGGTGGGCAGTTGCTCCTGAACATCTCCTGCAAAGCCATGAAAACTTGAGCTACTTTTCCTCTAACTGACCCCAATTGTCAAGGAGCCGGCAGCTGTCAGACTTGGTTAGCTGTGCCTTAACTGAGACTGAAGGGCACATGTTGCTCTCTCTCCTTCTCTCTCTCTCTCTCTCTCTCTCTCTCTCTCTCTCTCTCTCTCTCTCTGTCTCTCTCTCTCTCTCTCTCTCTCTCTCTCTCTCTCTCTCTCTCTCTCTCTCTCTCTCTCTCTCTCTCTCTCTCTCTCTCTCTCTCTCTCTCTCTCTCTCTCTCTCTCTCTCTCTCTCTCCCTCTCTTTCCCTCTCTCTCCCTCTCTTTCTTTCTGGCTTCCTGTTTTCTGTCTGTCATTTTCTGTGAACTCCAAGGGTACATTATGACTATGGATACACATTGGCCATGCATTCACACCTCTTTTTCAGGTTGCAATATCCCAGACGGTGTGTGTTCCACTAAGAGGCTTAAATTTCATTGTCACGGCTCACCTTTATTATCAGCATTACAAGCAGCGCAGTTTGTATCTTACCCCTAATGTTAAACCTTTATTTTATTGAGGAATTTAGATTTCATGTTGATTTTAAAAGAGAAAATAAATTGCATTGTCCTAAGAAGATGAAGAAAAACAGTATTATTTGGGTAGTATGAGTTTTATCACAAGGGTTTGAATGGAAGTATTTAAGTTTGCAGAGCTGTCCATTTGACAGATATGTAAGACATAACTCTTGGTCTTGTGAAGAAAGTGCCTCTGTCGGAGACGGTCCCATGATGGCAGTGAGTTCACTAATGGAATTTTTAAAATATTAAGAGTCTTTTCTCTCAACCATTTCCTCATTCACAGGGAACAGCCATAAATGAGCACATACACTTCAAGGCTTGACCATCAACACCACATTAGTTTATATATATCGATGTATGAAGAAATTATGGTTTTCCATCCACTTGGATAGATGGAAAGTGAGGGAAAAGGAGAGTCTTTTTCCTGCTCCACAGTTGTAGCACTAAAGAATAGACTTGTACTAAACTGCTTTGATTAAATTAAAATCACTCACCCAAATGTTTGAGTGTGTTGGCACTATTATCACCTCGGGTTCTTATTAATTCGGCACTGTAAATAGATTCAGGACTGAACTTTAACGAAACCCTTGTCTTTTCGTCTCCCTTCCAGTCAGCTCTCTGATATTAATTAGAGGAGGGAAAAAAATACACTAAAAAGCTCAGTTGTTATATTTGGTTGAATTCTGGCAGCTTTTTCAACTGTGCATGTTAACATGCCACCGGCAGCTCGCCATCTGGGTACATTTACAAAAAATGTTTCCATGATGGGATTGTTTCAGGAACACTTGCCATAATCATTGCTCGTATTAGCTTTCACTGATGTTTACAGCAGATCTTGCGCATGGTGCGAATTTGCTCGCACCTGATCTTGAATAGATAGGCTTGATGCTGAGTCGTGTGCAGGACTATTTCAAGACTGAAATGCGATTGTTTTAATACCTTAATCCACCTGTCCTTGGCATTCAGGATTTTGAAGAACTCTCCTGGTAATTTCAGTGGCCTGCATTTGAACTGGGCCATTTCATTCTGACCTCTTCGGCTGATTCCTTCTTTCTCCTCCAGCCTCTTGACGTCACAGTTTTAATGTGTCAAAATGAAAATTTATCATCCGACTGACCTATTTAAACAGTGTCGCTGCAAGTAGACCAATCAGAATCAGCCGTATTCATAACCCCAAAACAAATATTTCCTCTTAATTAAGAGTGTCCCTCTTGTGTCTTCCCACACACAAAATCATTATACAGCAGTGATTTGACTACTTGGCAGGAAATATATCACTCTTGACTGCATGTTAATCTGTTAGGGCCTGGTTGTCAAACGAGAATGGGGGGCACCAGCAGTGACGGTTTCTCCGTGCATTGATAGCCCCCTAAGGGACAGTTAACCCTCAAATTTCCCTTGTCTGGCCTGGCTCTCCGGGTGGGCATTGGCACTGAGAGTGGTTGGGGGGGTTTGGGGTGATTGTAATGCTTGTTGATAGTCTCAGTGTTTTTTTGTTTTTTGTGTGTGACGGACCCTCATTAAGTGTAAATCTCAATAGCGGGCTGGCACTTTAGGATGTAAAGGAAGTTCAAGCAGGAAAGAGTGCATTAGATACACCTCCCTTCTGATTTCCTGATCTAATGTACTTTGCGAGGAATTGAAAACAGGGGTCAATAATTATGCATTTTAATTATTAAACTACGTCCTTCTTTAATTGTGCTTTTTAAAGCCTCTGTGCATGGACATGATGCTTTATTGCTCTGTTAGTCTGAGCAAGCTATGACCAGACCACTATCCTTCCATAAGCCCGTCTCTATTTCACTGGGCTGTAATGCAATGTTTTTTTAACTTCTTCTTTTTTTTTTTTTTTTTACTTCTCACTCTGTACATTTGTGAACCACTTAATGTACAGCATGGGATTTTTTAAATATCAGGAATATTGTGATTTCCATGCCTGCAACTTTTATAAAGTTCTTTATATATATATATATGTTTAACTATGAGACTTTTTAATTTTTTTAAATAAAATTATTTATTTATAATTATTGAAATTAAATGTATTTTTCTTTTTAAATTATTTGTATAAATATATTTTTACATTTTATATTTTTAATACGGTTTAATCAAATTTCTTTATCACATATATATATATATATATATATATATATATATATATATATATATATATATATATATATATATATATATATATATATATTACAAATTATGTTTATATATATATATATTACAAATTATGTTTATATATATATCATTATTATTATTATTCTTTTTATTTATTTTTTCATTCAGTAATCACAAGTCGTCATGTAAATTCATTTGTCTGAAGGTGTGGAATGTACATTACTCTGACCCTGGTTTGTGTCCTTATTTGCGTCACATTTAGGCAACAGATCATTTTAATTAGAAGATGCATTGATTGACATGATGGCTCTGGGCGCAGAGACAGGGATATCCAACAAATACTGTGGTCATGTTGACCTTGTTAAAGACAAACATAAAGCCTTATTTCAAAAGAAAAATGAGAGCATTTCAAACAGCTAAACAATCATTATCATTGTCCAAAATGTTTCCCCAGATATTTTCAAATAAATCTACATTTATTTGCAATTAAATATTAATAAAATATTATCTATTGATTAATATTCAAATATAATAGAAATGTCTTATCAACAATGGTCAATCCACACATTAAAATTAAAAACTCAATGTGAATGCACAGTCAGATATCTCTCTGTATTGATATATGCTGTTGTGAGCGTCAAGTCAAGCAGAAATGGCTTTTCAGTAGGAAGTTGCAGTTTATGATCAGCCCAGTGTAAACAAATTGCTGCTGGTGGCTGGACTCAGACATCGCCCATTATTCAGTGTGGGAATGTTTGGTTTGAAACACAAGCATGTTATTGTTGCCACATTGATAAGAGAGAAGAGGCGAGCCGCTGGGGTGGCAAATATTGAAATCGCTTTCAAAACCACTGTGCTTACCTCTAACCCACGGCTGACAGGGAAGAGCAATCCTATCAGTACCTGTCATTTCCTTAACATCAAGTGGTTTTAACACAGTGTTTACAGCTTATTAATATAACATTTAAAAACTGGATCAATGACGCTTCTGTGCTGTGGTGTTCATTTGTCAAGAACTAGAGCTGTCAAGTGGCTTATATACCTACGATCGTACATTACACTGAACTGCACTTTTGTGCCTTCACAGCTCAGATCCACCACTGTTGTGTGGGAGCTAAAGAGAATGGTGTAATTACTGTCTCTGAATTCATATAGTGATACATAGGCTAGAGAAATGTGTTTGGCCAATAGACAGTGGGAGTCGTGACTTCAGCACCTTCTTTGTCTTATGCTTCACTAATTGTAACATAATATGCTTTTTTTAAACCTAAGTAGCGAAACAGTTGTTTTTTGGACACTTACTATAACACGCACCATGAAAATACCATGATTTTGGAGTACTTTGTGAATACCATAGTATATGCCAATTATTCAGTACCTTGATATATAAGAACAGTGTTTTTCCATCACTTTAACATAGTACTGCATTTTTTTGGTAGGAAAGCATTCAGCGTAACAGAAATGTTAACGTAAATGCCCTTCGCTTTTCCCCCCAGCCTCCCCCCTCCGCCTATCCTCTCCTCAAACACACCCACGCTCAAATAAACATAAAAAGCTAATTTGTTAGCTACCTCATTTCAGAGGCCCGGGCGCGGGATATTGTGTACGAAAAGTAATGCTTTGTCAAATGTTGACACGTGTCGCAAACATGGAGCCCTTAGCAGAGCATTTATAAAGAGCGCAGGCGGCCAGGACTGTCAGCACATGAGGAGGAGAAGAGAAGCTTTGAAATGAGATTAGCCTGCTGCTCAGCTCCTGCACTCATGAACCTAATGGTAGATGTATGTCTCTACTACATACACGCGTACATAGACTCTAATACAGACAGCTCGTACAGCAAAATGAGCTTTGGTTTCTATTTCTTCAAGCTCCCTGTGAAATTGTTTAACTAGTGCAGTTTTTGTTCTTGTGTTTTGATGCATTTCCTATTGAAATATGACGTTGGGAAAGACTGCTGTTATGTCACTGTCATGTAGCATTATTTGCTTCTTGCTATTGCCAGCCAGAAGCACGAAGTATTAGAGGGTGGGGCATTCTCATTCTAGAGAAATTTGATTGGACAGAAATTTGTAGTGCAAGATGAGTCATCAATACTTTTGGTCTGGTTTACTTTAAGGGAGACACTGTAAATATTAAATTCGTATACATTTCAAATCCATTTAAAAGTTTGGGATCCTTTTTTTATATCTGCTTTTATTCAGCAAGGATGCATTAAACTGCATTAAATAAAAAGTGACAATACATAATATTAGTGACAATTTATTATATCACATAAGATTTCTATTCCAAATAAATGCTATTCTTTTGAATGTTCTATTCATCAATGAATCCTGAAAAACATCCAGCTGTTTTCATAATGTCTCACAAATTTTTTTATTTATTTATTTTTTTAAATGCAGCTTTGATGAACATAATAAATAATAATAAAAAATCTTACCAACTTCAACATTTTGAATAGTAGTCTATAAATAGATAAACATTATATATAATGTATATATATTTAGTAACTATTAATAAAATGGGCTAAAAACCAAAACTCCAATTTGATTTTCATGATGTCTTTAAACTTGGCCTAAAATGTTTGAACAGCATCGACGGAAATGAAACAAAGAACATTTAGTCGCCCCAAAAGTCTTGTGTTTGTGAGAAAACCGCCGTTACAAACGGATTAGAATGTCAGCGTTAGACCCAGGACTGTTTGTAGAGTGGCTGATGGATAGTGTTGGTCCGGTGCCACACACCTGCCTTTGCCTCCTTACAAACACACACACACACACACACACACACACACGTGCAAACACACCGGCGTTTGCCTCCCCGGTGACACCCGTCTGCCACGTGTATGTGTGTAGCGCTGAGGTGTGGACTCCTGTCAGGACCTCTTATTATTTCTCAACAATCTCTCTCACCTTGGACATGCCCCCATCTATCCATCCATCCATCCATCCCTCCCTCCCTTGCTCTTTCCCTCGAGGGTGGGGTGTCAATGGCAGTACGTCCTGGGCAAAAATAAATAATGAACATAAAATTGGGAAACAAAGTGCTGGCGCCCCTTAATACGCAAACACCTCCAATATGCTGATGTTTTTCTTTTGCACATTGTGTTTTCTAAATTGCCTTTGACTGCGTGCATCGGTAATGAAACTTTATGTCCTTGCAGAAAGGACAGCTAGTCCGATTCGGTTAGGCCTGGGACCATCTTCTCATGCTGGCTTTTGCACAACGTTTTTTTTTTAATACCCCGGCTTATGAATAAATGAAGCCTGGGTGCAGGTTTTTTTTTTCATATTTGTGTAAATTGCTTTAAAAGCATTTTATCATGTCATAAAAAAGTGCAATTGATCTGGAGTGCTCGGCCCACTGGACAGCTGTGTATTTTGTTAATGGCCACTTTGCTCCAAGCGGCTTATTAAAAAATTTATATATAAATGCTAAAATTGCATAAATTATTTAAACACAAAGTAAGCATTTTTTGTTTTGGTCTGGGGGGCATTGAAGAGTAGATTGAGTTTACTATAGCATCCCCTGATATTGAGTCATATCATATGGCTGCACGGATGCATATATATCACACGCACACACGCACAAGCACACGCTCACATGCAGAGGCGCAAAAAAAGTATATATTTTTTGATGACTTAGTTTCAGCAACCATGGAATGTCACCCATATCCTGGTTGATTGTACTTTCGAATTTTATGATGTTTTTCATTGATTTGTTTCCCCGGCGCAGCTGCCGACCTCTATTGAGGGACGAACGTAATCAGCACTGACGCAAATTAGATGGTTATTCGTTTCGAAAATTGACAGAAAAACAATAAAAAAGATGAAATGCTCCCAAATCAATAGATATAATGAAATTCAAATAATCCGAGAGATGAGGTCTCCATGGCAACTGATAATGTGGAAAAGAAAACAATTTAATAAAGGACAGGCACGCTTTGAAAACAGATTGGGGGGGTAGCTATATAGCAGCGAGAGGGGAGCAGATGAGAGGGGGGCAGGAGGAGGGGGGCAGGAGAGAGAGAGAGATAGAGAGAGAGAGAGGGAGGAAAAAAAGACGGAGAGCGGATGTTTGTGGCGGCTGAACAGGCAGGTCCGTCGCTTGTTTCCCCCCATGTGAAGGATCTGTGTCTATCCCAAGGACGGCAGAATAATTAGAAAAGCTTTCATGCCAGAAAGTGCAGATTCAGGTTTTAATACACAAAATTATTTCAGGGGCAGTGAATCGGAAAGCCATTTGTTGGTGACCTTCCTGAGGGGCCCCCTGGTACAGGGCAAGATGGAGGCAGTGTGGCAGGGCAAGCTGAGTTATGGCATATTTGTGTTTTTATAGTGGCTGAGGGAATGGAGATGGGGAGGAGGGCAGGGGGCTGTCAGGGAGGGGGATGTGCCGTGGGGCTGCGATGGGGGCAGTGTGTGTGTGTGCTGCTGTAGGGTTGGGGTTGCTGATGCTAGAATGAGAGAGAAGGAGAGACTTGCAGATCTGGCTGTATTTACAGATCAGTTGTCAGAAAAGCCATTTAGAGGGAACACGTACGTCCCAGCCCAATGACAGCAGAAGTGCCTGTTAAAAAGAATAAGACAAGAAAAACAGACACTGTTGGAGAGAGCAAGTGCCATGATCTGAGGTTGTCGACTAAGTAACTTGCTTTTTGTATAAAATACAGTCGGAACCTCTAGTTTTGGAAATAACAAAGCAGTGCGTTACAGTAATTTTACCACAAAAGTGCCTACAACCTTCTTACATGTATGTGCTAAAATCATTGTAGCGCATGTACTCTCATGGTTTTTTCTTTTATAAAATGCTGACACGTTCATAAAACTCCAATGTTGAACATTTTCTAACAATTCTTCCAAGTAAGCTAATATAGTACACTATCCTAGCAGTAGCAATTTTTCAAATTTATAAAGTTTACAGCTACGTTTATTGACTTTAGACATACTTCATCCAATTAGAACTATCTGTTTTGTAATATGTTATAAGTTAACATGTTTTCTGTCACCATTTGTAATTAGGATACAAACCAAAACAGTCTTTATGTAACATATCATGCTAGTGCTGCGAAAAGTGACAGAAACTTGTTAAACCTGTCTTTAACAGGTATTTATTTTACTGTTTGTTTAATTTCGCTCAAACACTGTTGATTTGCTTTCGTGCTAACGCTATTAGTGGTTGGTTCAGAATAACATGTCCGGCTACAGGAGCGTGAGCGTTTCTTTTCCTGCTCACAGCTGTGAGAAAATTAAGACTTTTATATCCTGACTGTTATGATAGATAGAGAAGCATAGTTTGCTGTTATTAACATACAAACTTGAGCATTATTTAGTAGGCTATAGTGTGAAACATTGCCAAAATAGCCATTTGGCTATTGGTTAGCATAATCCAACGTCAGTGGAAAAAGAAAGTCATTTAATTTTGCTGAAATATTACAGACACATTTTTTTTAAATAATAATATGCAAAGTAATATGCAAAAGTAAATAAGGTCAATTTTGATTTCATGTCAACTTTATAACACTGGACAAGTTTCCATATTCAGCAGGTCAGTGCTTCTGTGTTGATCAATCAATCTATGCATGAATGAATTGAGAGGCAACACACGGCACCTCTCATTTGCGTGGAGGAGGGTACGAGTATCCTTAACACACAGACACACACACACACACACGGCTCATCCTCCCATTTGAGTCCAGTAGCAGGTCCCTGCTCTCATTCCACATTATTTCCCCTGTTCCGTCGACACACCTTGTATTTAAAGAATGATTGTTTTTTAGCTCACCCTTGAAACCTTCCACTTACCATAATGTGCAGTTTGAGGCTGTCCGGCCCATGATATTAATTTGATGCTTAGTCTCAAATTCTTCTGTCTGAGTGACTTGTCTTAGGGAGAGAGAGGGGGCTGTCATTATACGTGACAGAGGGTCCGGGGTGGGCAACAGCCACGGCATTAATACTGCAATGTGAAAAGTGCCCCACAAGTAGGAGCAAAACTTGAAATTCCTCGCTGAAGAATAGCCCAAAGCTGACAAATCTGGCAGACTTGTGTCAGTTACTCTGAGACATTTAAAAAAAATAAAAATAATTCTTTCTTTACATGTAGAAAACAAACCAATATTAGAAAGCAAGTGATTGTCATCTAACAGGTTTCCACTCCTAGCCTGCCGTTTATTAGCTAAACACATAGCCCCAACATACTCACGCTGTTGTTTGTTATTCAGGCTGGTTTGGAGTCTTAACAAGTAATGATTTGATTAAAAAAGTGGCAGACTTCAGCTTTAAAGGTACGGGTGTGGTATCTGGTTTCAGTGGACTGAGAGGAGTATGTGGGACATTATTACTGTCAGCTGCATGCACTCACTCTATTGCTCTTTCTCTCTCTCTCTCTCTCTCTCTCTCTCTCTCTCTCTCTCTCTCTCTCTCTCTCTCTCTCTCTCTCTCTCTCTCTCTATGGGTCTCACTTTAACGGCCTCAGCTCGCTGTGACTTCCAGTGACTGACCAGTCTAACGTCCTCCGCTCCGTCTCACTCAGCCTCGTACCGCGGGAGATCGACTTAAGTGGCCCTTTTTCTCTCGCTCTCTATCTTTCTTTCTTTCTTTCCTTCTCACTCTCCTGGGCCTGTTTTTCCACAGTGGCTGTGGGGAGCAGAGGGTGTTGAAGGACCCCTACTGGTAAAGTGGGTAAACACGCACAGCCCTGACATCTGTGCTGCGAGAGAGAGAGAGAGAGAGAGAGAGAGAGAGAGAGAGAGAGAGAGAGGGAGAGGAGAAGGGTAGAGTGAGAGAGGGCGAGTGCAGCCCAGCCGTAAAGACGCACAGGGAGAGAAGAGAAAAATGCCTTGCTTTGTGGAGAGAATTTCTCCAAAGCAGCAGGGAGAGGTGAGACAGAGAGAGGAGGGCTGTCTCCTGCCAGGTAAGACCCGCGCCAGGCGCCACACACACACACACACACACACACGCACACACATACAGAGAGAGAGAGAGAGAGAGAGAGATGCTGGTGGCTTGAGCATGCTGTGGATGGGGTGGGCGTGAGGGTGTAGAATGACAAAGGCACTCATTACTTTCACTGTGTGTTTTGGTAAAGTAATACCTCACTATGATGTGATGACTGAATGGAAATATGAAGTTGAGGAGTGATTTTTATTTTTAGGTGCACAAGTGACATTGTATGTGCTTAATTAGTTTAGCAAAAAAAAAAAGAAAACATATTTATTAGATTATTTAATATATTTAGATTGTTTACTTAAAATGAAAAAAATGAAAACAAAAATGAACTTTGCAAACTTCACAAAACTTTTTTCCCCTTAATTTATTTAAATTGAAAACACAAATTTTGTTTTCCAGGTTTATATATATATATATATATATAATTTTAATTATTTATTTAATTATTATATATTAATTATTTGTTTTATTGATTAATTAATTAAAATGTTTAGGGCAATTAAAAATAAGAATCGTGCATTTTTTCTGTATGTACCCCAACCCTTTCCAAGTTTTAGAATTGAACAAAACATTGTTTTAAAAGTTAATTGAATGTATTAATGAACTAATTAAATCATTAAGAATTATGCATTTATATTCATAAAAATAATGTTAGATTTTTTTTTTTTTACTTTTAGACTCCACATGTGCTATCCACAGGTGTGAAATATCTTGCAAAGTCCTTAAATAGAATAATTTATTATTCTTAAATGAGTCAAACGTTTATTCTTCTGTAATTTTTGTTTATATTGGATGTGGATTAGTCACTGTGTACTTTTTCTCTCAAATTGATGTTCTTAATTACTAGCAAGGCCTCAGTTAGTGATTGCTCAGAATTTCTCAGTTAGATGACAAGTGGTATTGTTTGCCCAGCTAAGCGAGTGACTGCCGGTATTGAGCGTGCTCTCATGCACTTATTTAGATACAGCTGTTCTTTCAACTGGAGGATTTTCCACAGAGCTTCTGTTTGGAAGATGCACTCTTTTCCATCGTTTAATTAGATCTTCCCCTTTTTGTTAAATAAATACAGTGTCTTTAAATCTAAGCATACATTTGCATGGAGCTCAGTGAGCTGCCAAGGATGCACTATACTGTTTCGGGCCTAGTGCAGGCCTTAAAAGTGAGGCTGAATGAAGCGAGAGAGAGAGAGAGAGAGAGAGAGAGGAAGGAAGGAAGTTTGTCTCTTTTCCACCCTCTTGTTGATTTGTTTCTATTGCTGATGGAATTGAGCCCTCAGTGAAAGGTGAGGTCACAATTGAATTTGGCTTGCGTTTCCGTGGTGATCTGGCAATGGTTCCGATGTCCCAGTGGATTGGTTTGTTTGTTTGTGCGATAGCGAGTCTCTCTGTGTGTGTGTGTGTGTGTGTGTGTGTGTGTGTGTGTGTGTGTGTGTGTGTGTGTGTGTGTGTGTGTGTGTGTGTGTGTGTTTCCGTGCATAAACACGGGCACGGGAGATTTTACTGAGCAGATATTTCCCCTCTGTTTTCACTCTGAGCTGGGGGAGATTGATGACTGAATTGTTGAGTACATGTTAACAGTAACTGCTGATTTATTGAGATACTTAGAGTAAGTGAGGGTGCACCAACTAAGAGGGGAAGAAAAAGATATAGGCCTTTTAAGTTAATGTAGAAATAGAGCCTTTTTAAGTAATAATTGTGATTACTGGGCGGGGGGTAGGGAGGGATGTGCGGGCATTCAGCCAGAGGTGTATTTGAGCATGTTGTGAAGGAAACACAGAGAGTCTGAGGAAAGGAATAGCTTGGAATTTCATCAAATTTATAAGGACTTTAATTGGAAGTTCTTGGCTCTTTTTCAAGGCTTGACATGGTACAAGTCTTTAGCGTTATCATAACGCTGAAACAAGTGTAACTTCATGCAGGTATTCCAATGAAATTCCCACTGAAACGTCATGTTATTTTAAAGGAATCAGCTACTTTATTCATTTATATCTGTGTCTTGGGGATATTCAACAATATTCAGCTAGAATTTAAGTATTCATTCTTCCCTGAATTTGATATTCTGCAATCCCTCCATCTCAGCACATGGGCAAAACTTCTGCTTTGAGAGAAAAAAATATAGGTCTTGTGTTTTTTTTTTAACTACATTTTAGGCTGAGTGAAATGTTTCCCCAGTTTGCACAGGGATGACTTTATTTCTTAGCAGGGATTTAAACCTACTCAATCCCCCCATAAATACAACCTTCCCCAGCAGCATGCCGGCCGTAACTCATTCTCTAACTCTCTCGCTAACTAAACTCATATTGCAGAGAGAGCTTTGTTTGTCTTTGTTTCAGCTCGATCAGATCCGTCACGTCGACAGCTGCCTCTTTCAGATCTCTCTCTCACCATCTTGAAAAAGAGAAACCCTTGTCAGAGCCATTTTTTCCAGCCATAGAGTTCTGACAATCGGAATATAAATGGAATTATGAGATTTTTGCTTTTGGCACTTGCTGATGTCCAGACTTTTTTTTTTTTCAGGGCCATCCTCAGTGGGGACACCAAGAACATTGTCCCAGGCCCTGCTAAATTGGGACTTTTTACACCAGCAAGATTTTGGAGACCATGTCCAGTCTAAAACCATTCTTTTCATCTATTTTATATATTTAAATATATTGAATAAAAATATGTATTTATTATTAGATATTTAGAAATATTTATCTCTCAACTAGATGGCTGGGACTCACTAGAGGGCCTCAGCAAACTTCCAGGGGGCCCCAGTAAGTCTTAAAAAACTTTTATTCAATTTAAATTTTTTACTTAAAAATGTATTCACATTATCTTAATTAAACTGCTAAAAGTACCAGAAGTACATATCAGCTTAGATAAATGGGCCTTTGAATGCCTTTAAAGGTTGGAGAAAAAGGTTGAGAACCACTGGCTTACTCTGTGCACAGGGGAGATTGGGCCCACATTTAAAAATGTAGGTGTAGACCTCAGCCATTTTAGAGATAACCCAATCAATTTGGCAATATCTGTTACCAAAAACTTTCTAATCACAGCAAAGCTCTGTAACTCTTAGATATTAAACAGGGTCTGAAGGTTCAAACATCACAGTGACTTCAAGTAACATCAAGCAAAACATTTGAAAGCTTGTGAAATTGGTGGGAATTGTATTGAGAGGGTGTTGTGTAAAGTCGGGCGAGATGAATATGTGACTGCAGAGAGTGACTCGAGCTCAGTTCTGGGGTGGAGGAGACAGAATCTCTCTCAGGACCCCTGATCGGCTGTGATCCGCCTGCTGCTACCTTCTGTTCTCCACTGTTAGTCCCAGCGGCTGCTCTGAACTGACATGAACAACTCCTCGACGGGCTTGAAGCCCTCTGATGTCCCACCCTCCCCTCCGTTCCACCTTCTTCTGGTGCTTTGCATTTTGTTATATTTGTGTAAAAGCCCAACACAGAGCGAGATTACAGTAGTTCCCTCTCTCTCCTTCTCTGTTCTCGTCGTCCTTCCAGTCCTCCGTTTGATCTCACTATCATCTCCCCTCTCGTCTCCTGTCTGTTCGACACCTGAGAGCCAATGCTTTAAGAGGACGACGTCTGGAAAAATGTACAGCGGCAGGCCATCGACTCTGATAAAGACGGTAAACAAGATGAAAAACAAAAGCCCACAGCAATGGTTTGAATAAAAGACCTACCTGTTACAGCATCCATTAAGTGTTATTCCTCGCAGTGGTAAGACAGCTGAAGCCCTCCACATGCCCAATGTTAATATTAGTTTGGTTGAAGAGAGTCCATAAGCTGATCAGTGGGGAGAGGCGCTCTGTACGCCTCAGGCAGTGCCAGGCCTTGCGTTTGGCTCCCGCTCAGAGGATTGATGTCTGGGAGTCAGTGGGGGCTCCACTGTACCTTTATTACTCATCAGCTGGGTACCAAACTAATTTGATAAAGCGCCACTTAATACACCAAACACACACACATACTGTGACCGCGCCTGGCACGACATCAAGTGTGTCAGGCCGCCAAGCAAAAGGCTGGGCCGTCATTTAAATGCGCCATTATATTTTTTGTATTATTGTTTTTTATTAGGAAATGACGATGTGCACCACGACTCAGTATGTTAGAGCATGCACTAACCATTAGACCACTTTTTCTATACCATATATATCATATATGTATAGATTTAACATATCAATGCATTTAATTTTACTGTAAAATGCTATAAAAATTATTGCATAATTATTATTAACTTTTGGAATTAAATAATTTATGAATTTCTATGAATTACTTTTACATTTGTATTATAATTGCCTTATAATTTTCTGAATGAAAATGTATTTGATTTTTAATAAGACATTTACTATATGCTTTTTAATTTAAAAAATGTCTTGCATTGTCCATGAGCGCCACAACTCAGTATGTCAGAGCATGACCAGACCATGCATGTATAGATTTAACATGTAAAAAGCTGTGCAAATATTAAGTATTTATTAAATAAATTATTTTTTTACCTTGAAAAATGATTAATTACCTTATTAATTAACTGTAGATGATGTTCCCAGTGTTAATACATCACACTTAATTATATTTTATATTGTTAAATATATTTGATCATATAATTATATTTCATTGTACAAAATTATAATTTTCATAATCTCATAAAGCCTGAAACTATCATGTTTTTGTGTCAATTTCTGCCAACCACAATTGCATAGTTTATATATAGTATATATATATATATATATATATATATATATATATATATATATATATATATATATATATATATATATATATATAGTACATAGCTACGACAGTGAAAATGTGTAATTCTGTGACAAAATGATTGACATACATAGATGGTAGAAAGATAACTATGGTAGATACTGTAGCAGAATGAGGCAGAGGAAGAGAAAAGGAGAGAGAGGAAGAGGTTGGTTTGGTAATTACTAACTCTGTGCCCAGGCAGTGGAGGACAGTGTGTGAGTGACTGAGTGTGTGTAGGCCCTGGTGCTCTGATAATGAAGGGTTACTGTTGCAGATCTGACAGCGTTAATCTCCACATCGTCCTCGCCTGGTATTTACCCTGCTGGGGAGAGAGCGGCAAGCCCACCTGACAACACAGTTTACCCACAGCCAGACACCTCAGGCTCACACACACACTCCCCACATACACACACAGGCTGCACCGAGATCAGTTTTCAGCATCCATCACAAAGACAAACCACAGCAGAAACCAAAAAAATGACAGGAAACATGGAGGGCAAAAAACTTTTTCTTCATCTTTTTGTCAGTCTTTCCCTTTCATCTTCTCTTCCTCCCATTTGAAGTTTATGAAGTACTGTTTAAGCATTACAGAGGTGCAGACAGAGGAATATGAATATGCATCGCACCATATGGTTGCACTTGCTCTGGGACTAGGTGTGTCCAGAAGGTAGAACCACGTTAATGCATTATTCTCCTCTCAAGTGATCAGTCTCGTAGTTCCGCAGCACACCGCAGCCATGTGTGCACGGGCTGTTCCGGGCTTTGAAAGATGTGGCCATGCAACTGGCCACCCTGGATGAGCTGAAGCAGAGAAAGACAGCGAAAGAGTGTGCTGTTTTTTTGAGTTCAAATGCAAAAACCCTGACAGTCATGATTAAAAGTAATATTTCTGACACGTTAGGATGCGCACAGGAAGTAACCTTCTCCAAAGCCTTCATTATTAGATGCATGACAGACCTGAATATTTATAAAATATGCTTTAATAATTGATAACAGCAATCTGCTACAGTAATTCATCAGATTTGCACTTCAACAGAGTATCCGTTTTCGTTTTAAAATAATAATAAGTCGAATGCTAATGCAGGTGAAATGCAAAATTGCGACCCGTGTGTGGCTGAAGCTCAAATGCATTTGTGCCATTTTTAGTGCATTGGAAAAACAATGGTGTGTTAATGATATTGCCCTCGCTGCTCGTTTAGAAACTCTTATCAATGTCTGTGATCATTTGTGCACCGCTCGTTTTGTTGTGCACTGAGCTGTTGTGCTGTTTACTTGTGTAGCTTCCGTTTGAGGGCACATCACATCTAAAAAATCAGGAAACCAGCCTGTTTTAGTGTAGAATATACAAGAAGCTGATGTGGTTTTATCAAAAGCATATTCTTTGTTTGAGTCAGTATGCAATACTTCCTCTGTTCTTTGACCAAAATAGCACACACACACACACAAACACACACTCACTCACCTTTTGTAAAGCTTCTTTCTACTCATGATGATTTCAAAAAGAGCAACCACAGCCCTTTTTTTTTGTTTTTGTACACAGTTATGAAATGCTCTCATTTTGAACTTTAAGTTTGCATGTTCTTGCAAAAACTGCTAAAAGCATTTGCCATCTTTGAGAATGACTCCTTTATTTGCAGGTGTATAAAATCAAATCAAGCCATTCTAGCAAATTGGCTTGAAATAAATATATACTAAAGCTGAAACCAGTGACACTACAAAAATGTGGATGTTAAAAACATTTAAAGTGTACAGCATATATGGAGTTCCTATAAATGCTGTTGGTAGTCTAATGCATCAAATAAATTAATACATATAAGATTATTAAATAAGATATTGTTTTTGTCTACAAAATTAAAGATCCGTGCAAACATAGTTTAACATTTGACTGCTAGGGCACATAAATAACACTGCATATTCATTAAATGTTTTACAGTAGATTTGAGTGTGTTATGACAGTGTTTTTAACCAGCACTTATTGAGCACTCACAAGATGATTCAGATGTTTCAGTTTTGTCAACTGACCGCATTTCACTGTAACAAAGCCTAGATTAAAAGAA
Organism: Paracanthobrama guichenoti; assembly: GCA_018749465.1. NCBI lineage: Eukaryota > Metazoa > Chordata > Actinopteri > Cypriniformes > Gobionidae > Paracanthobrama > Paracanthobrama guichenoti. The sequence goes on from CM031965.1 coordinate 14,270,496, forward strand.
TTGGTTTTAAAGAGGCATTGTTGCAGAAGGGAACTTAAAGAACTAAGAGGGGCTGAACCTGAGAAGTTCAGGGGACACCTGCAAATTGTTCCTCTGTGCATAAAATGTGAAAAAATAAATAAATAAATAAAAGTCAGAGTCTGTGAAGCAGAGCAAATGCTTTAATGGTGGCCAGGGATCGAAGCTGTCAGCTAGGCTTCCTGTCTGGAAATGTAGTGTCTTTTGACTTAACATCACCTCCTTTTCTCATTTCTGAAGGATATTTGCACTGGGATCTATGGTGTGCATTACAACACAAGCAGAATTGAATAAAAGTTGCTTCAAAAAACATTATTTTGGGAAAAAACAGGTAAATCAAAACACAACCTTGTAATATCAATTAGATATATACCTATATATAATATATATATATATATAAATATATATATATATATATATATATATATATATGCATGCATGTATGCATGTATGCATGTATATGTATATGTTTGTTTTATTTCTCATATCTTTTTAGATAACTGGTATAAATAGTTTGCCAGGTCTACTCAGGTAAATGGAAAGCATATTTAAAGGGGTTGTTCCACATGATTAAGCAAGTCACAGTTCTCATGCAATATGGGGAGGAAGAAAGATCTTTCTGAAGAGGAAAAGCATGAAATGGTGCAAGTTCTTGCAAAAGGTGTGAAAACAACTAATATTTTCTGAAAATTGAATTGAGATTATCGAACTGTCAAAAAATGTACTTGAGTGATTTATAGCACAGAAGAGCCTAGTAAGATAAAGGCTTATTAAGGGAAGTCTCTGTCAAACAAATCAGTCGTATTAAAAGGGCAGCCATTTAAAAAAAAAGCCACTGTTGAGCAGCAAACCGGTATTTGAAGCTGTTGGAGTCCCAAGAACCTCTCCATGCTGGCTGGCAGTTGTGCATAAAGCTGTATTTCAGCCACCTCTAACGAAATCTCAAAGAGAAAGGTTTACAGTGGGTGTAGAAATGAAGACTATATTCAATAGTTATATTCACTGATGAATGCCGTACTACAATGGATGGTCTAGATGGATGGACTTCTGAATGGTCTGTGAATGGACACCCCATTCCAACAAGACTGTGACGTCAGCAGGGAGGTGGCGGGATGATTTGGGATGAATATTGGGAAGTGAGATGGAAGGTCCCTTTAGGGTTTCTTATGGGTGTCAAAATGACTTCTGCAAGATATGTGGAGTTTATAACTGACCAATTTCCCACCTTCTTTTACTATCTTAACCAGAGGCTTTACTGCATGGCTTATTCATTTGTTTATTTTTTAACAGCAAAGTGTCTTAAATGCTGTCAAAATGCCTTAAGAGTCTTGTTAAAGAAGTGCCACAACTTATTTTCTCTTTAATGAAATTCATATGCTGGTGAGAGGGGGCATGTCTAAACATCTAAACAGGTTGCTTTTTAGGTTTCACACTGAGGTTATCTGAAAGGGCCCCCCTTGATTGACATTATCTGGCTTGACAGCGCTTCATATCAAGGTTAACCTGACGTTTCGAAGGCCCGAGAGGGAAAGAGGCAGAGGAAAACAAGAAAAAGTCAGACATCATTCGGGTCCCGCTCTTCTCTGCCACTCTTTCCCTCTCTCACACGGCAGGTGGAGGTTTCTGCACTCTTAATTGATAACTAATCGAGCGGCGTGTGCTGTGTTTCCCCCAGAGGACGGCCCTAATGGTGGCTTGGCTTACTCAGCAGCGCAACTCCGGAACCACTAAATTAAATATATCCCCACAGATAATGACTCTGAGTGACAGACTCCGGTCTGGGCGGCTCCAGTGGCCACCAACCTCTTGTTGTGCCCTTGCACCGGAGGAACTAGAGTAGCCCACCCTTTTCTGCGCCTGCTCCCCAATGCCCCACACTAACCACGGCTCCTCGTGACAAAAATACATCTCAAGCAGTTAATCTGTGCAGATATCGGCTCAAGTGCCCTTCAGTGGCACGGGGAGCCTCTCCTCGTAACCTTGCTTCCTGTCAATTCTTGCTTTGTACACTGGCTGCCCCTCAAACATGGCAGCTCGGTCAATTAATTCTGTGTGCCAGCGCCTGCTTCAATCAAACTTCCAGCAAATGGGTGATGAGACCATTGTGTGACCAAATCTGATTATTTTAAAGTAGGGCATCTACAACCATTGATGTTTTGTCACTGTTGTCATCGTTTACTCACCCTTGTGTTGTTCCAAACCTGTGTGGCTTTCTTTTTGAAAAGTTAATACTTTTAGTCAGCAAGGATGAGTTAAATTGACCAAGTCACAGTACTTTTATAGTACTTTATTACAAAAAAGTATGTTTCAAAAAGAATCCTGAAAAAAATTTATCAGGATTTTCACAAAAATATTAAGCAGCACAACTGTTTTCAAAATGATAATATTAGGAAATGGTTATTGAACACCAAATCAGCATATTAAAAGGATTTCTGAAAATTGCTTTGCCAGCACAGAAATAAATAATTACATTTCAAAATATATTCAATTAGAAAAGTCATTTTAAATTCACAATACAGTAGAAACATATTATTACTGTTTTTAATCAAATGAATGCTGCTTTGGTGAATTCTTTCAAAAACATTTTAAAAATCGTACCGACCCCAAACATTTGAACGGTAGTGTATTTTGAAAAATGCCATTTTTTCAATGGGGTCTAATGACTTTCAAAGTATAGGAATATGAAAGAAAGTCATGCTGGTTTGGAGCGACATGGTGAGTACTGGAAATGATGACATAATTTTTTTATTTTGGTCAATTATCTTTTTAAGTTGGAATCAGGCCCATTCATTGTGCCAGCTGTGAGACCGACTTTAACAAGTGTGATCAGGACACATGCAGAAGCCTTCACATCACCTCAGATTTTACTTTTCCCCATTCCAGTCTTTCTATCCTCAGGGGATGTCTAAAATGCTTTGTCTTATAATTAGGCTTCAGGGATGTATTTGTTCTCAGAATTGAAGGGTTGCTGCCTAACTGCACTGCTTAAACAAAATATTTCCTTTTCCGTCTGTGTGTCAAAATATGCATCTGCCATTTTCTGTCCATTGTCCTCGGCGGCAAGTATGTGCGTGCCTTTTTTTTTCCTCGGCTTGTTTGTTTTTGTTACCTGCAACGGGATGTAACTGAATTATTGTATGTGGCAGAAGGTTCCAGTCTGGCAGATAGAGAAAAAAGAGAGAGGGAGAAGTTAAAGTAGGTCCTTCAAGGTCAGTCCAAAGACAGCATGCAACATGCAAGGTCACATTCCAGACTAAAAGCAATAAGTGCTTTATTGATGGGAAAAAACACACACTGCAAGCAAGCAGATGTGCAACGGACTGATTAATAATACAACAGATTTGAGTGAGTGTGTGTGTACTTGAGTGTGTGCATGCCCTCTGCATTCATATTTTGCTTCTCAAAAAACAACAACAACAAAACTTTAAAGTCAGAACAAAAAAGAAAAACTCATGAGCATAATTGTTTTGTCCGGATGTGTATCTCCCACTAAAAAATTGATCCCTGCATGGGAATCTGAAAAATCCATTAGAGTCCATCAGACAAAAAAAAAAAAAAAAAAAAAGGACAGAATGATAGAGTGTGTATGAGTATGAGCAGTTTATAAAACCCCATCATTGTTTTGCCATTAATGCACGTCAGCTGACGTTTAATTCTCAGCACAACTTCTTAATGCAACAACTTGCTTTTGGACATTAGATACCGCAGCAGTGTCATTTTACAGCACTAAGACCAAAAACAAAACTTTAAAATAAGTATCAAAGAGATGTGGAATCCATGGTTTCTTATAACCTAGTGCAGTTCTGAGAATGGTTTTCTTTGTTTAGTCATATTTGCCCTCATTTACACTGCAAACCTGGTAAACCTGCCCTGTGAGCACCAATCCTCCCCTCTCATACTGCGATACTCAACAAACCTGTTTCAAACCTCAAAATAACCATCTTTTACCTTCTTTTTTCCTCTGTGCTTCACCTCAGCCTTTCCTTCCATCTTTTCCTGCTTTAAGCAGCAGTTGGGAATGGCATTGTTTTTAATCATCAGAACCCAGAAATTATTATTATCGCCTCTGACGCGGCAATTAAAACTTCAGGTCAGAGGCACAACGAGCGGTGATCAGCAGCGAAGCTGAGAAGTTTTAATTAGACGATCAGAACCATTAATGCACAAAAAAAGGTGTGCGCTGGGAAATTAACGTGAACGTCTTAATCAGGGTTACCGACTCCGAAGAGGAGTCAAGTGAACAGAGAGCAAAAAACAAATCATTTCCGCACCACTGGGACAAAACTCAATTAAATATGCATGCAGAAAATGGAAATTCGGAGCATCAGCACAGACCGTTGGAAAAAATACGGCAAATTCTGTAGACGGGGTCGCAGACCTGCTTATTGTTATTCTTGTGTAATAAAATCGAAAGAGAGGCCAGATGCTGGGGAACGAGGGTGTGTGGAGAACAGGTCCGACGCTGACTTTTCCGCTCCCCTTCCCTTGGAGGTGGGGGAAACAAACTCCTTCCTGCAAGCTGTAAATTAGCAAAATAAAAACAGTGGGGATTATTTCAGCATGTGTGTGTGTGTGTGTGTGTGTCCGAGCTTAAGTAGGTGAGGAAATACCTGGGAACCTGCCTCTTTGTGGGGCCCATCTTTTTGCAATTGCTGTCATGTCCACATAATGAGAAAGTGAATTGCAAATATGCAAAATAAAGTGCTACGGAAAGGCTGGGAACAGGTAACATTTCTCATTTCTTTGTTTCACATTTACCTTAAATTCATTCATTCATTTTACATTTGCATAGGCCCCTAACAGTCAGAGGTCCCCACCTGGAGAAAAGAAAGGGAAAAAAAGAAAAGTTCAGACTGAAGGATTTGAAAAAAAAAGTCATGGAAGAAAGACACTGCTCTAACAGGAGGATCGTTAAATAATGAGGAATAATCCAATGCTGTCCAGGCCTGTTGCATTAATGAATGCTCCGTATTATCACGGTTTTGTCCTTGCATTAGTCAACATATTTCGAAAGTCTGCACGAAATCAGACAGTTAGAAATCAGTGTTAGATCACTGTTAAGTCAAGGGTTTAGCCAAGTAAACAAAGTTTGTTCCTAGAACAATTGCTGCAGTGGATGCCAGGTGAGAAGGAGTATGTCATATCCCAGCTTTAGCATGCATACTCTTCCTGTCAGAACGGGAGAGAGAGGGAGAGAGGGAAGAACAGGACACGCCAATCTAAGCAGTCATTAGCAGCCACTTCCTCACTCTGGTGGGCTGATTGCAGTCAGCACACGTTCGTACAAATAATGCACTTCCAACGGCATTATTAGGATTTGAAACACCACTTGATTGGGCATGATATCATTCCGGCACATAAACAGAAGCTCCGCATTAAACGAGACATGCAGGGCCCGGAGAGCCACGTTCAAGGCAGCTTTTCTGTCATTCCCGGCGTCCTCCGCCTCACGGTTCTGAAAAGAAACAGGGCTTGTGGGGCCTTTGATGTGCGAGCAGATAAAAGAAGCTCTCTCACTCTTATTGTTGAATCTGTTTAGAATAGTTTCTTGACTTTTTCGCAAAGGTTTTCTCCTTATACAGTAAAAGCATTATGGCAATTCCAGCTCTGCACTATTTCCAGTAAAATATTGTCAGCATTAAAATAAACAGGACCTCTTAAAGAAAACAAGCTTTAGCTGTGATCATCCCCACCGTTCGTTTATTATTCAGCACTGGCAGGCGTCTTCGAAGGCCTGATATTATAGCATTTCACTGAAACACGTTTGGACGCATCAAATCACTGAGGTTTGCTGTTTGTTACACCTATTTTTCTTAACATGAGTGCCAGTCCCCAGAGTGGTGGGAGGGATCCCAGAGGAGGGGCTGTTCTTTTATCTGCGTCCCTACTGATTTTATCGCACTGCATGCTATCATGAACACAAACGACTTGGAGTAAACAGCGGTGTTACCATAGCGATCCCCATTGTTGGCAAGAGCTGAGGCATATCTTTTGCCGGGCATCATGTATTTAATGCAGCAGCTACTAACTGGTTTTCCGTGATCTTTTTTGAGCTAAGGAGCGTCTCATTAGTGCCATGATTCTCTTTCATTTAAAACCTCAGATCTCATCTCTAAAAAAAAAGAGATGTGTTTTGAGTGCATAGCCTTGATTTTTATAAAGGTTGCATTTTCTATTTCTAGTTTTTTTTTTTATTATTATATAATTACATGTGTGTGTGTGTGTGTATATATATATATATATATATATATATATATATATATATATATATATATATATATATATATATATATATATATATATATATATATATATATATATATATATATATATATATATATATATATACATATATATATACATACATACATACATACATACACACACACACACACCTATCATTATGAGGACTCTCCGTAGATGTAATGGTTTTTATACTGTACAAACCGTATATTCTATCCCCATACACTGCCCCTACCCTAAACCTACCCATCACAGGAAACATTCTGCATTTTTACATTTTTAATAAAACATTGTTTAGTGTCATGAAATGTCCTCATAAACCACATTTACGTTGTAATATGAGTGTAATACCCAAGTCATTTATACAAATTTGTGTCCTCATAAATCACATAAACAAGCACACATACACACACACACACACACACTAGAGGCTTATTGCAAAAATAAAAATCTTGCAACTGTTGGTAGTCTTGTTGCAGTATTCACGTTAAACTACACTTAAACCATGCATTTGTTGCAGTTCCTTATAAAATTACTGGCAATTGCATTTACTGACCTAAAATTGTACTTGCATTTGCCACTTGGCGAGTGTTAATTTTAAATGCTGGGAAAAACACACATAAATTGTGGGTAATGGAACTAGATCGCTTCTCAGGGGTCATTTCCTACAAGGAAAAGCGAGATTGCAATGCAAAGGAAATCACTAGTTAAAGCGTGAAATACTGAGCAGGGTAAACAGTCAATGACCTTTACTGTTACACCCAAATGACCTCAATCTTCCTTTGGAGGTGTTCTGAAAAAATACTTCAGAATTTATGTTTCCACTTCCTAATAGTTTTTGCAGCTGATTTTTCTTTTCTTTTTTTGGGTTCAAAATTGCCGCCCTCAACTAGATGACCTCTTCAACCCGGCCTTGCAATTGTCTAAGGAAAAAGTGCACTTCTGAGGCGTTCAGATGCATCTGGTGCAGCGCGGAACGTGCATAATTCCTCAACTCATTGTTTCAGAGAGGAAGTGTTGAGTGTAAATACAGTAACTGAGAAAGCATGTGCCGGGGCCACAGGGTGCACGGCCCATCTAGAATGTAACAGGCTAACCTTGAGTCCCTTGAAAAGCTCATTATGCAGAAAGAAGTTACATTTAGATTTCAATTTTACACACTTTTCCTTCAAAAACAATGTGATATTTTCTTGGTAAAGCATCCATTCAAATCGAAACAGCTTTTGTATTGACAGCTTCATGGGATGGTTAGAAATAGCTCATCTCAACACAGCGTCTAACTACCAGCTAAAGCGTTCCACAGACCATTATATGTCCCGCAGGTTTCCCATTCTTTATTTACTGCATGATAAACATCTACTGTTACGAGCGGGCTCGATTTTAAGCCTGGAAAACCTATTAAAAGTGAACTTTGCTAAATCTTTGCATCAGATTTGCGGCGAAAGGGTGACTTAGCAGTGAGAGAATTCTGCCCTTAAATAGGCATCTCTGGAAATGGACGGACCCAGAACAGCTGCAGGGGGGGAGTTGACACGGGATAGATATTATAGATAGCACATTGGGGTGAAATAGCAAATGACCAGGCCCATGCGGAATCTTCACATGCAGATTTCCACAGAATTATTGGAATGTTGAAGCATGGAATGCTGGCATGCTGCCCTAAGCTGTAAGGTAATATGGGGTGCAGCAGGTAATATGCGGTGAGGCTATTGCGCCACATTATGACCAAATCCCTCTATTATGTGTGTAAATGATCAGCTCCAGTACACTCTCAACTGTCTATATTCACAGGAAGTGTGTGTGTCTGACTCTTAAACCACCATTTTGATTGCTTAAATGTCTACTGAAATGAAAAAAGCTGTTTTTTGTGGTAACTGTTGGTGTGGTGGTCTTCTGCACCATTAGAGCAGGTTTAGAGGGCTGACAGTGAATTTGAGTGAAAGCTGTGAAGACTAAAGCAGGGTGAGCAAGGTGGTGTGAGGTGAGGGGATGGCAGCTACTTTTGTATCTCTTTTATGCGCTCTGTCTCTTTCTCTCTACTTCCAGATGCACTTTTTGTTCTTTCTTATAGTCTTTTGCGCACTCATCCTCATGTTGTCAGAGCTAAGGCTCACATTGGCAGGACGCTGGGCCTCTTTAGGTGAAGAGAGTCTTCAGTGTCAGGCTGTCTATTCTGCTGTCATGTTCAGGATTAAATCTCACTGTAGTGGCGGCTTGACACTCTGTTGGGGGTTTGATTGCGATCTAGTTTTTCTTCTGGGTTTTTAGGTAGGGATATTTCTCTCGTTCCCTTTCTCACCTTCTCTCAAAGGTGTGAATGACATCTTACAGACACACGTGACTTTTTCTTTTTAACTTTGTATTTTTGGATGTCTAAGAGTAACAGCAAATCTAAACTTAGTTAAATGCACTTAGTTAAATAGGTTTGTTTTTTAGCGAGAGGCATTGTGGTTTGCTTGGAGTATTCAAGGATGGTGCAGCTGTCATCATTGAACAAGTGAATTAACTGTGAATGATGACCATGAATACATGTTTTAACCACTAAAATGTTTCTTTTTCTTTTATGTGTATATAAATGAAATCCAGATATATATAAATACATAGAAATGTGTAGTAATAAAATATAAATTAAATTAAATATTTAAATAAAAAAACAATACAATGGTGTTAAATTGTTAAAATTGCTTATTTAAAAGTAAAACAAAAACTAGAGAAAAATTCAATAAGAATTTTCTTTTTCGTTAACAGCTGAGAGGAGTTTATGCACTGAAAAGACCTCAGGAAAATCCACGATGGCCGCCAAAAGGAAAGGTGGCCTAAAACTGAATGCGATCTGTGCCAAGCTTAGCCGGCAGGTGGTGTACGACGGCAGTTCCCAGAATGCCGAAGGAGACTCAGACCTAGTGGACAACAGCGAGCGGGGCAGCTTGCTCTACGATGAGGGCGACAGGCCTGAAAGCGACTTCCCAGAGGTCCTGACCTTGGGCCAGAGCCTTGAGGAGGACCAGAAACGGCGTGAGGCCATTGAGAAGTGGGTGAACGGCGAGTATGCCGATGATCCTCAGTCCTTTGAAGGGGGTGAGCACAGGGGACTCAAACCCAACAATGTAAATGACGATCCCCCTGAAGGTGTGTACATGGTACAGCCCAAAGGCTGCAGCGATGAAGAAGACAACGCAGAAGATGCTGACACCATGCCCGGCTCTCATGAGGGCAGTTATCAAGAGGACAAGGACTCGGTGGGCAGCCCGCACAAGGACGACAGCTACCAGCCCACCAGTGAAGCCCCCCCTCGCCAAGTCTCCTTCTCCTCACCAGGTATCACTTTCTTTTAGGATGATGTCATTAGTATTCATATATATTTGAACGTAACATTTACAGACAGATTTTTGTATGTTCAGATAGAAACACACAATTTCATTGTTTTGAAACATAAACATAAACTTTTTTTTATATATGTACAACTTTTGAGACGTAAACATTGTTTACAAATCCAACTGGTCATAAATCTTTCCAAAACTTTCGAAGGCCTCCTGGTGGATAAGTTTTATTTCATTTATATCTTTTATAACATTTAAATAAAAATGTGTAGTAATAAACTATAAATAAAATTAAATAAATGTGATGGCATTAAAAATATTTAATTTGAAACATATTTTATTAATCTAAATTATTAATAAAATAAAAACAACCTTTCAGTTTCATGAATTCATTAATCTATGAATCACAGTAGCCTACATTTCCAAAATTGTTAAGTAAAAGATCTAAATACATTTTAGATGCGGTCATTAAGTTGATTTTGTGCATTTCAATGTCTAAAACAATATACAGAACTACACTTGACGTACAGTACAAATACTTGTGTACAATGTGATCTTTTTAGTATGTGTGTAGCCAAAACAAAGTGCACATAATCAAGATAAAATCTCTCCTCAAAGGCTCTCCAGCTCAGTTTTCACAGGTCTTACTTTACCTGTGTTCTTTGCAAGCATAATTACACTGACAATTTGACAGTTTCACAACTGTGCAAGTGCAGTTCTATAGTTATAACATAAAAGAGTGACTCTGTTGCCAACCGCAAACATATACAAACAAATTTGCATTGGGGGGAAAACGGGAACTAAAAGAAGAAATTAATTTTTAGAAGAGACTTATAGAGACTGCTGCGTATGTGCGTCGCAGCCGAGGGGCCAAGAGTGTTGGCAGGCTGGCTAAGCTTCATATTACGCCCAGGATTACACTCTGACTCTTTGATTTTCTATAAGCTCACAAAACGTAGCTACCACCCGGACCCAATTACATAGTAGACCCGCTCTGCCAAGACTCCAGGTCTCTAGTAGTTCAGGAGATTAAATCCTAGAGATTCAGTGACTCAAAAGCCCAACGAGTGGCCCTTAAATCGGTATGGGAAGAAACGAACACTGCATTTTCATCTATATTTGCTACATGATCGTCTCGATAACGTGACGCATGTTGCCATCTTTCACAAAGTGATAACAAACAAGCAGAATCTGCAGAAACCGACACAACCTCTGTGAACTTTCACCTCTGACTATCTCAAGATTCAAGAGTTTTATTTGTCACATACACAGTTATATACAGAATATAACTGTGGAAGACTGCAGTACTTGACAAAGGTACAAGACAGAAACTATGCTAGATAACAACAGAAGATAAGAGATATCACTTTGGTTAAAAGACGTTTCTTTTCTCTACCAAATCAGGTTAAGCTAGTGTTTTTTTTTGTTCAAATGTTTTCTCTCTCTCTCTCTTCTCTCTCTCTCTCTTCTCTCTCTCTCTCTCTCTCTCTCTCTCTCTCTCTCTCTCTCTCTCTCTCTCTCTCTCTCTCTCTCTCTCTCTCTCTCTCTCTCTCTCTCTCTCTCTCTCTCTCTCTTCCTTACGGTAGAAGCACCTATAGGCTTGTGGCCTCTATCACAAGTGGGGCCAAGAGTTTCTCAGAAAATCATGTATTTTCCGGCAAACATGATGGCTTTGTGGTTTTAATCAGTCATTTTGTTTATTTCATGGTCATAAAGAAAGCTGTCTGTAAATATGTGTTTGTGCTATACACCTTTGCTTCCATCGGGCCCCGGCTGCTTCTGCATCTCAAAATGAAGAAAAAGCATTTGAAGACTGCAGTGAGCAGACATTAGTCACCACTTTTGTCTTGAGTTGTTTTTCCCTCCTCTCTCTCTTTGTTGATTGTAACTAGGGCATCTATACTGCCATGTTACTGAGCGGCTCACAATTAAAATATTTTTTCTTCTCTCGTGCTGCTGTCTTTCAAAGGCTGATGCGGAGCGCACATAATTATGCATATAAACATAGTGGCTTAATTATCTCTCACAACATCAGTGACAATGTAATTAACAAACATCGCAAGATCAATGAGAGAAACTGCGACCTTCAAAACATTTAACTCCTCACATCAGGGGACTGAGCAGAATCCCTATCAGCATAAAATCACAGAATGCCTTTCCCATAGCCGTCAAATGCACATCAAATGCATGCTTCTCAACCAGGCTAAGCAAAAGATCATCTAAAAATATCAGTATCTCTTTGAAGTATATATTTTTAAGTAATTATATTTAAAAAAAATTACTTATATTTTAATTGATTATATATTACATATTTTAAAGGGGTGGTTGATTGCCCCTTTTTACAAGACATAAATAAGTCTCTGATGTCCCCAGAGTGTGTATGTGAAGCTTTAGCTCAAAATACCCCACAGATATTTTTTTATAGCACATTAAAATTGTCACTTTTTGAGGGTGAGCAAAAACGTGCCGTTTTTGTGTTTGTCCCTTTAAATGCTAATGAGCTGCTGCTCATGGGGCGGAGCTTCAAGAACTCCAGTTAGCAGCTCTGATAACCTCATGCAGATAGGCAGTGAAACTGTTCAGCCTTTTATGTTCAAACCCGAGTTGGACAATAATGGAAAGACTCAAGAAGAACTGACAACATGTAGAATGCGACAAGATGTTCCTAAATGGTTAGTTGATGAATTTATATACCTGATGTGGAGTTAACTATCTTCAAGTCATTGATTTAGCATATTTTGTCATGATAATCTATAAATTGTCAACATGGTCTCACCTCCTTTGCTGCGTGTTCCCGGGGGTGGAGTTTATGTGAATTTCAGGGTTAGGGAGGAAGCTTGTGTAGTCCCTACCAGCCATTTGTTGTAGTCTTTAAAAAGCGATTTCTGTAAAAGAAAATATCTCCCTTTGCTTTTGAACTTTGAGCGGTGTAACTTTGCAGATGTTGTTTATGCCCAAACAGCAACATTATGCACTAACTAAAGTTTAAAAAGTGAAATCATAATCAACCACCCCTTTAACTATATTTGAGATTTGTTTCCATTTACGAATGACATTTATAACTATTTGCTTATTCTGTCAGATTTTTAATTATATATGTAATAAAAAAATTAAATAATAAAAACATTTATTTATTTATAATGTAAAAAAAAGTACAAAAATCTGTGAGGAAAGCTAATAGTTATAAATGCTATATATACTATTAATACTATACTGTACTAACATTCTTTGATTTTTTTTTTTTTAAGTTTTTGATTTGTGCTTTGTAGTTTAGAAAATGTGTAATAGAACAAAATTGTAATAGAATTTATTGCAGCTAGAAGTGCTAACGTAGATGAGATTGAGATTCTCTCAAATTCAGCCTTTATGAACAATTCACATAACACCCTTAGCTTCACCAGAAGCTAATATCATCCACTGGCAGAACATTTAATGTAGTGTTTTTCTGGAGAAAAATGCAGAGTTGCATTTTTGACAGAAGTCTGCATCTTTCAAAATATAAACTGTTGAATTCAGTCTAAAACGAAATGAGTTTATGTAAAAATCACCATCAGAAATTTCCGTTTAAGATCACAGCTTTTAAAGTGTTGTCAGTGGACCCTTGATAAGTCCATGTATATATAGATCCCTACATGTATGTCCTTATCATCACCCCTTCTGGAGTACATGAAGACCCAATCCGCCTGCTTCTGATGGCCATGTTTGGTCAACAGAAAGGAGATATAATGTCAATTTGTTATCACACCACGGAGGGAAAAACGTACCTTAATTGCCTCAAACATAGACAAGGGCTTTGTCACAGGCTGGAATTTGCCAGTATGAAGTGGCAAGATTAGGAGCACTTCTTTTTGTACTCTCCAGTGGCATGAGGAAGAGAGAGAGAGTGCTGGGAGTTCAGCCAGGCAAATCGTACCTTTCCCCCAAAGCCATGGCTTTCCAACCACATGCACATGACATCATTTGGAGTGTGTGAGATAAGGATGGGGGGAACTCATTTACATGCTGTTTTAAAAGGTTATCTTCTCTTAGGTCCTGGCATAATGTGTGCAGTTTAAGTCCAATCATTCTCCTGACACTGATAGTCTATTAAACGCATACAGAGCCGCCCACTGGCATGCTAGACTTCTCGTCCTGTCTACTGTTACAACCTGCTACTACAGCACTACAGTTGTGTACTACAACCAACATCTCTTCTAATACCAACAGTTTGCTCTTATATAGATGGTTCACTCAAAATGAAAGCTGTTAAAGGGATAGTTTACCCTTTCGTCACCTTCATGTTGTTTGAAAACCTTTTTTTTTTTTTACTTGGGACATAAAATAAATCTGATAAAAAAAACTTTGCGTTCCACGGAAAAAGAAAAATCATACAGGTTTGGAACAACATGAAGTTGAGTGGATAATTTTGGGTGGCTGCATATCCTACAGATGACTTTTGACACTAATAATAATGCTAATGATAGAGTGATAACACTCAGAGACGGAGAGGGGGATTTCTGTCAGAAAATGAAGGGAGTTTCCCAACTGTTTGAAAAAAAGGTACAGATGGAATAAGTCCAATTACCCAAAGCAGAAGCGTCTTTGATTGCTGCCCTTGGAAAGTGTTCAGGGACAGAGATTAAAGAGCCTGTCCTGACTTTAAAGCTGTGTAAAATCACATGACCTGACAAAACCCCTCTAAGCAGTCATGACCTATACAAAAATATAGTCACTAGATGCCAAATTTATGACTGAAGCCTTGCTCTGCCAAACTGAAGTTCTGGGGATACATACAGTAGCACTAAATATCCTTCAATATGTAATAATAGCTCATTATTTTTATAGTTTTTGTTTTGGCCGATTCAGCAGTGATTAAATTGAGGCTAATTAACAATAAATGAGAGTACTTTGTCAAAATGTTGTCAAAATAGCAGGCACTTTAACAAATGCAGTACACTTTGGTGTCTAATGACTTTTAAAGCATTAATGGCACAATGTGGTTATAGCCATAGCTTTTAGCACATTTTCTGGTCATATATATATATATATATATATATATATATATATATATATATATATATATATATATATATATATATATATATATATATATATATATATATATATATATATATGATATATATATATCAAATATCATAAATATCATATAATCTATATCATTTATTTTATAAATGTATTTAATATATAATTATAACATGAGCTATACACACCTTTCACACCTACTGCAAAATACAAATATTCATTTTCAGTTCCTTCTTTTTGCACATTGGTAAATGTGACAAGAGACTCCAGAGCAGCATTGAATTGAGAAAAGAAGTAGATGTGGAGAGCTGTAAGGACTGTCATGACGCCCTAACCTTCGAGCATGAGATGAAATTACTATACTACACTATACTACACACTATAGCTGCTAAAATGATGCATAGCAAAGTGTAGGGAGTTTCCTATCAAATACCTGATACATTTCTCTTAAATTTTTCATGCCCTTTCGATCTCCCAGATCACCTTTCATACTGATGTAGCACGGCTAGGACTAGCCCCAGTGCTGCAATGGAAATTTGGGGATTATTTTACATGCTGAGAAGGAGATGTGAAAAGCACGGGCGAGAGACCGATTTAGCAATAACATAGAAATATGAGACCAAAGCTGAAATATTTTAGTATTAATTAGCATGGCCGTGGCTAATGTTACCTCTAACCATCTCATTTGCTCAGCAATGAAAAAGGCAATCAAATAAATGGAGAAAAGGTCTGGTGGAGGGCTGGGGTCCTGGCAGGGTGGAGAGGGAATTTATCTGACACCTCTGTGAAGTTGTCATCTGGAGCCGTGTTCTTGTACCAGGGTAGCTCTTCTGACAGACAAAATGAGACAAGATGAGATTTTTTGCATTCATCTGCTGTGGTAAACACTATATCAGAGCCAAGCACCAAGTGGGGTTTGTGTCCCTCGCTCATACACATACAAAAAGATACTTTAAAAGAGCATTAATTTGGCCTTTATATGAACTGGTTAAGCAGCAGGGGAAGCATTCAACCCAAATTGTCTTCTTTTTGCTGGTCTATCTGACCTCCCTTCTGACCGATATGAAAGTTAATGGTCCAGAATTAATTTCACCATACTGCAATTAAACTACACCTTTACCCCATTCCATTTTTCTATTTGGTCCTTGCTGTAATTTTATTTTTTATTAGCTTAAACATTCTTATTAAAATTAAAAGTGCTCATTCTCTAATACTTTCAGATCCAGTTTTGTCATCAATGTAATTCTGATGTGTATCTAAATCAACTATTTATCTTTGTTTATGTATAGGAGAGGCCTCCGCACTACGCGATCACGCCGCCAACACCATGAATGAGTTCTTACATATGTTTGGCTATGATGACCAGCAGGTTCGGGATGAGCTGGCCAAGAAGATCAGCTTTGAGAAGCTGAAAGCAGCTACCTCAGATCCTTCCTTCCTGAGCAGCGAGGAGGCCACCCGTCGAGCTCGCTTCTCCAAGTATGAGGAGTACATCCGCAAGCTGAAGGCCGGGGAGACCCTGCCCTGGCCTATACACACCAAGCCTGAAGAGCTCAACTCCAAAATGGCACCGGAGAAGAGCACAGCCCTCATCCAGCCGGCCCTTGCGGGGTCAGAGGGACAGATATTTCCACCCGGAATGGACCACAAACAAAGCTCGCTAAATCCACCCCCATCCAACCAGTCACACATCCAGAACCGTGCGTCTAAGTATGATTACTTCATCCAGAAGCTGAAGATGGGTGAGAGTCTCAGACAGCAAAATGGCAATTCCTACAAACGGCCCTCCAAGTATGACTTGGAGAATGTCAAGTTCCTGCACCTCTTTAAACCTGGAGAGGGCAACCCTGACATGGGTGGCGCCATTGCTTTTAAGACCGGCAAAGTCGGCAGGCCGTCAAAGTATGATATACGAAACATTCAGAAGTTCATCCCTGGGAAGGTTGATCCGCCGATGATGCCGAGTGTTCTCCCGGCTACGGCAGGGACCCCAGGAACGCCAGTCATCAACACGGCTGCTCCTGCCGGGGTCGTGGGACCTCCTGGGTTGCCCGTAGACCAGGCGGGCCACCTCGGCTTTAACACTGACTACATGAAGTCCAGCTTCTCTAAAACTGACTCCATCACTACTGGAACCGTCTCTTCTGTCAAGTAAGGCAATGTTTGAAAATGAAATGAACTGTTTGGATAATAAATCAACAGGAAATGACAGTAATTTTAACGATAACCTGCATAGGGATCCTGAGACTTGTGGGGGGACAGAAGACCTCGGCTGGCTTTAAAGTCAGATTGCAAGTTTGTAGGGGCTTGGTTGGCACTCTTTCTTTGAGTTGTCTTGACCTTGTCAATAGTTCAGGTTAGCAAGATCCTTAAGGCTTTTCTCCAGCAGTCCCTGAGACAGCCAGCAGTGCGGCCATGTGCAAACACACACACACACACACAGTGATTTGTTGTCAGAACCAGACCTAAAGAGGCAGATTAACCCCAGGTCATCCCCTGCTGGAGCTGCTCATGTATTTAGTCCTGAGTTAGTGCTGCTGAACTGCTGCCACCTTGAATACAAAATGCCTCACACATACTATAATGTGTTACATTAGGAATTCCTCCTTTTAAGTGCTTATTCAATGAAGGTGGGATGCTAAGTCAAATGCTGCCACCAAACCCAGACTTTTAAGTAAATCGATGAGGATTGTTTCTGAAACAGGACGTCCTAAAAGCCATAGTCATCCCTCATACAAGGGCCAATCAAACTAAATATAATGCATGCAGCCATTTTCTGGCTTTCTGACACTCGGCACACACCCTCATCTTTGCATTTGTGCTCTCTCCAAAAACACACATACATAATTTATGCATTCAAAAACATTTTTCCCCCTCTGTGCTTTCATTGTTGGGAGGCCATGCATCAAAGCGTGCCTATATACCTCCCTAATTCATTCCCAAACCAAATCGCTACTCCATCGAAGAAAATGTATATTGATAGCCCAAACTTTGAAATGGCTCATAAGTAAATACTGCGTCAGTTTGTTTTTATTACTGATGGAATGCATACCATTAATCCTTTTCTCTTTTTTTTCCTCCATGCTATGATAGGAATGGCCTTCCTCCCGAGAAACCTGCCACAGAGGACGTCAACGTGTACCAGAAATATATTGCCAGGTATGCAAATCCTCATCCTCACAAAACTTCACGACAACATTCTTTAATCGATGGCATATTTCACGCTTTAATAAAGCAGGATGTAGATTTGCAAAAATACACTTTCTGTGTGGACGATAAATTACGCGTAAGCGCGCCAGGTTTATGGACTAAGGAAAATTAATTGAATTAAAGGCTGGAAAGTGAGTAATTTTTTCCCAGTGTCAGTTTCCCTGCCAGCGCCGAAGCTAAACTCCGTAAAATCTTAAGCAAACAGCTTGAAATGTTTGCAAAAACATTGGACACATTAGACTGCCCTGCATGTGCCTGTGTGTCATTGGGCATGACTGCACAGATAGTTGCGACTTTCCTTTCTAATATCTGCACTTCAAATGAAGATACTGAATCAACTAAATGACAGGCACTCGCAAATGCAGACAAAGCGCAGAGATAGATGCAGCACACTCCAATATCGGCTTCTGTTTCCTTTTGTCACGCTAGTAGAAAGGTGATTATCATTTGTTTATTTATTCTAGCCTTAAAGAGAGAAAAAGGCGCATTTCAAAAGGCAAAGTGGCTTTGGCGTTAATGATTACTCTCCCAAGCCGTAACATGAAGGCCACAAATCAAAGCCCTGGCACTAACAGACACACACACATCCTTGTGCACACACAAAAACCCTCCTTGGACTGATTACATTTTGCAAGAAGATTTAATTAAGGAATTTTTAATGAGGCTTCTGCTGGCACTGCCAAGAACTGTTTTGATATTTGCACTGCATAATGCATAAAATTTGTCTAAACATCTCGGCAGTTGATGCGCAGGGAGGCAGTAGATAAGCCCAGATACAGTTTCAATTTCCGTGTTGGGAAAAAAAGAAAGGAAAGAGAGGAGGGGAAAAAAGAAAAATGAGGACTCATAAAAAGGGCAAATGCAGCCTGGTGTATTGGGGGGTTGTTGAAGGATCGGGGTGGGGGTGGGGGGGGAATCATCCACGCTAATGAGAGAACAGTCGTGCTAAAAAGCAGCTTTGTAAACTTGTCTACACCCACCTTCCCCCCACAAAAGGGGAAAAAGTTCTTTATCTCCTCGCACTGCCGTGGTTTGATGTTTAAAGAGCTTCCCTGGTAGTGTTTAGTCACTGTTTTCCCTCCTAAATGCTTTTATGTACCCAGCATTGCACCAAACTTTGATCGGCGTGTCTCTATTGTAACGGGAGATGTGCGGCAATCTCTGTATCGTGGCGATATTAATATTTAATCCACCACTGAATAGCAGCGTGGCCCATTAGCCCCCTGACGCGGCAAGTGGGAATTGTCCAGAGGCAAAGTGATACAGCCGGTGTGGGCTGGCATCCCAGGGGGGTTCTGTGTACACAGGGCCGGGAATGTTTGAGTGCGACGCAGAGGGGCTGCTAATGGTGGGTGAGTTTAATGCGTGCATCTCTGCCGGTGCGAGTGTGAGATATACAGTCTATACTGTAGCCTGTGTTGTCATCTACTTTGTAAAGGAATAGTTCACCCAAAAATCAAAATACCATCATCATGTATGCGTCCTCATGTCATTTTAAAAACTTTCTTCTGTGGAATGTAAAAGAAGACATTTTAAATATTGTACTGCTTGTTTTTTTGTTTTTGTTTTTTCTTCATGCGATAACTATGACTACTGAAAGATTTCAAAACGGACCAAAATTTCATTAATCACTTCACTCTTCAGCAAGCTGCTAACTGCTATGACTGAATCAGTGAGTCACTGAGTTGTACTCAAGAACCAGATCAGTTCAATTTGTGAACAAATCATAAATTTTTTTAATCAAATCAATTGATTCATTGAAAAGATCCACCTCAATGAACGATTCATTCACAAACCTGACAATACTATTTCTATAACAAACTTTCATGAATGCAACTTTAAATTATAAAGAAGAATTCAGAAGAATACAGAAGACTACTTTTATGATACATTTATGGTGCTTGAAATCTCCAGTCCTCATTGGCTGTAATTACATTGAAAAAACACCAATGCATGCCTTTTTGTGTTCCATGAAAGAAAGAATATCATAGAGGTTTGGAATGACATGTAGGTGAGTTTTTGGGTGAACTGTTCCTTTAAGATGCAAACAAAACCACCAAGTGCCTGCCACTTCCCCAGCCCTTCAGAACACCACCCACGTTTAGCAGGTAGTGGATTCACCATTCAATTAGCTTAATGAACTTAGCAAAGTGATTTGTAAAAGCAGTCTAGGGATAATCCAGGCAGTAGGGGAAAAAAAATTACTTAGCTTTTTCTCTACTTCAGCAGATGGTGCTCTTGGCAGCGGCGGTGCGAATGTTTATTTGTGTGTTTTGAGCTGTAATTGGAGGTTTTTAACAGTCATCATCGTCAGGGTTATAATCAGCCTGTAAACACTCAGGAAATGTGCCTCTTTAAAGCGCCGCCAATCCGCGGAAAACCGGGCGAGTCAGTCGGCGAGAGTGAAGAGGAGGAAGCCACACGGAGACACACTCAAACCTTTCTATTAGGCCTAACCTTTCCCTGATTAAAGCATAGGCTGTTAACCTGGAGAGCCGAACGCTGATTTGGCAGGGCTTAAAGCACGAGCAAATGAGCGAATTATGTCGGGGGTTACAGTTTAATAAGAGTCTACCTACTGCCTTTGAAGGCAATGGAACTAATTTGGTGGAGATTGCTGTGGCTGGAGAGTGAATTGCAATCGTATGGTTGAGGAAGCGTAGGCCTGTTTTCTCTATGTGTTTATAGTTCCTGGTAATGACTCTGAGCTCCGTGAAGATGACTCTGTCATTGTTAGGGCATCTATCAAGCGGAGATAAAAGGCTAAATTGCCCTTTCAAAATCAGCCCCCACATTGTTAGAGGTTTCAGATATGGAATAGAAATGGCGAAATGCAACTCCTTTTCAGTAAGCACTGATTTTTTTTTTTTTTTTTTTTTTTTTTTTTTTAAATGATCTCTTTATCTCACTTGCTGTTTCTGAAATCATGTTTATCTTTAGCTTAATAAGATAATAATGTTTGGATTTAGAATACTTGGCCAAAACACTAACAATTACAGAGTTTTACATATATTTCTGTTTGATTGTAGGTTCTCTGGGAGCCAGCACTGTGGCCATGTGCACTGTGCTTACCAGTACAGAGAGCATTATCACTGCATGGACCCCGAATGTAACTATCAGGTGAGTACAACAGCCACAAGCAGGGTTCAAAATGAACACTCACCAAGTGCAAAACGGAAGTAACTTTCTTAATTCAACCACGAGTGGCCAGTGTTGCAAAATGCTAATACGTAAAAGTTTAGTGGGTGTCCTTGCCTCCTTTTTAATGATAAATGAGATTATGTCAGCTGGGTGATTTTTGTAATCTGACAGGCACGGTTCAATGCACTTTAACATTCATCCCTTACTGCTGAAAATCGAAGTGCCTTGCTTCTGTAAGACAACCATATAATGCAGAGCGTGTCACAACGCCATTTTAAAGCTCACCTTCACACTTTTCCCATCACTCCCTGACAGGAGAGGAAGATAACTGTTAGAGAAAATGATTGAAGTGTGCCAGGGTACACACAAGGAAACAGCCAAACAAAACCTTACGGACAAGGCTTTTATCTTAGCACCGTACTGGCTTAACAGGTTTAGATAGATGAGGGCTATTTCTCAAAACTCAATCAGACTGACAATGGCCTTACTTTTTTTTATAGTTAATGGTAAATACTTTCAAAAGATGCCTTCTTTTTTTCCTAAGGACATCTGCTAATACTCTTGGGCCACTCATAATCCCCTTTCACATTATTAATCTGATCCATGTCCCCAGAGTTGTCATGTTCAGCACAGCAAAATCAGCATTAAGCAGATCAGAACACAGACAGCAGCGGCTCATGCGCATATGGTGGAAAAGAGCAGGCAAAGACGGGAACATTTGTAGAAGACATCAAAAATCCTCCTGCAATGAGAGCTGCACAGTCTTTTCTTTATCAAGTCCTCTCTAGTCATAATCTCCCACTTCATTTTTAATCATCTGATTACATTTTTCATTATAAACATCCAGGAATCCTGCTGAAGACAACAGGGCAGCTGTTGCATCTAAAAGAGACTTATTCAGCCTAGCAGGCTGCCTCTTGTTATTCAAGTACAATTCCTCAAACTGTAAGCAGAGCTGTTTGAAAAGCCCCTTTGAAGCTGTCCGTTTTTGGAACTTGTGTTGCTTAAGAATTCATTGACACATGCACATCATTTTCTGATCAAGTTCAATATTCTGGTTAAGCCTTTTACTCTTAGAATATTTGTTTAAATTCAGTTATTACCATATTACCAGTGTATGCCATGAAGTTTGTTTTAATGTTTGTGAAATGTTAGTGTGAAAATCTAATATTTAAGTAAGCTACAATTCTAATCATAAGGATTCTTGCAGTTTAAACAGTAGAGCATGGGACTGGCAATCTTATTCCGATTTCTATAATCCTAGAACTTTGGCTTAATCTGGTTATGGAATTTACATGATGCTTACATAATTAAAATATGACCAAATTCAGATTAATATTGGAATATTCCTGTGCATGTAAAGGTGTCGGTGACTCTTGGCAGTTTAGTAATGACAGACAGGAGGCTGTGCGTACCCCAGCTGAAAGGTGAGGCTCAGATGAACTTGTTTTTGGAATTGATAAGTCATTAAAATGTTACATGACACAGTGGTGGAATATTATCCTGCGGTTGCCAGCCTTTGCTCCACTCCATACCGGCCCTGCCTCTCCTTTCATGGCCATCCTGCAATGCGATGGGAATCCTAAAATAAATGTCCGCACGACCGTGTGGCCACTCTGCTAAGTACAGAAGCCCAACTGATACAATTTCCTGCTGTTTTCCACAGTTCCGCTCAGTGTGGCCAGATCTAGATCAGTATCTCTTTTTATTTGTTTGTCGACATCCCAAATTCCTGTCATCACCATTTGTTGGACATTGGCTCATATATCATATAAATACAGTTCTCTTCTTTTGAAACAGGAATGGGAATGTAACACTATATATAGCCAAGATTTAAGTATTTATCTTTGTGTATTTATATATCTTTATTTATTTTTTATTTGCCTGTAAGATAAGCTTCATAGATGGGCAATGTTTCTGTCATATTTTTTTCTCCTGTTGCTCATTTATGTAGAAAATATGGATTTACGTTGGAAAAGGCTCATTGATTTCAGCTACTCTCGTTTCAGTTCCTGTAATATTAGCTCAAGCCCAATTACTGCAGATTTGGTTGCCCTGATCTCTCAAGAGTGTGGTTTTTTCCCCTACATCGCTTCGTTTTTTTCCCCCAGACTGCTCCGTGGTGTAAGAGATTTTAATTTTTGAGGAGGGGTATTTTAGCATATTTCCTCATTATTATTGTCTAACCCTGCACAAAACTGTGCTTTAATACTTTAATTAAAAATGGAATCATATCTCAGACGGGAATTAAAAGAGAAACATTTTTTGGTTGCCTTGTTTGTTTGTTTGTTGTCTTTCCCTCGTGCACGTTCCAAAACCATCTGCATGGAACATGATTTTTCAGAAGCGGAGAATATCACAACTGTGATCTCGCATGTCAAGTGATCCATCTTAATTAGAAATGGTGAAATAAAACGTAATAAACAGTCTTGCTCAGGAACCTTTTTAAGCAGCACGTTACGCACAGATTCAAACATCAGGTGAGCTTAGAAAATACTACAAAGTCATATTTGAGTCATAATTTGATGTGAGTGTCAAATGTATATGTGTATATGTCTATAAGGCAAACTCCAAATGAAATACACCCTTCAAAGTACTCACTTTTAAGTGTTCTACTCTTCAAGGTAAAAAGTGAATTCACATTATACCTGCTGCTATGACCGCTAGTGATATGCACCATTCACCCACCTGGCTGGCTGCAATTTGCTGCAATGCTCTGCAGCTGTTGCATGAGTAATAAAAGAACTCATTGCTGGTTTCCTTCAGAACCTACACACCACCTCCCCCACCTTACTAACTCTGTATATCTGTTGTTTACAGAGATTCACCAGCAAGCAGGATGTGATAAGGCATTATAACATGCATAAGAAGAGGGACAACTCCCTGCAGCACGGATTCATGCGTTTCAGCCCTTTGGATGACTGCAGTGTGTACTACCATGGCTGCCATCTCAATGGCAAGAGTACCCACTACCACTGCATGCAGGTAAACCACAGCAAAAAAAAAAAAAGAAAAAAAAAAGCACATTCACCCTAATACAGACACATGCAAATATCAGTTCCCCTGCTTGTACAGGATTTGAGAACAAAAGATATATATTTCAGGGTTTCTTGACAAGGTCTTTAATGGAATTAAAATCTTAATTCACCCTTACATAATTAAAAATCGAACCAGAAGGTCTTAAATGCATAAAGTCATGATATTGAATGTTTCATGCTTTGCAAAAAAATCATATCTTCCTCAGTATTTTGTCCTGTTTTCCAATACAAATATCTAAACATCATTAAATTAAGATACATTCACTTGTGATGCAGTCTTGAAATTTTGAACCAGACCTACTTTCCTTGCACAGAAATAACATTAATAGCAGCAGGCAAATAGCACAGACTTTTGAAAGATGCATTCTATAATGACATTTAAGTTCTTCAACTTTTTCCTCAAGGCCTATATGACAATTTAAGATAGTTTTGTTTTGTTTTGTTCATAAGACAGAAGGTGTCAGATTAAATTAAAAGGATGAACAGGATGTGGCCCTCCTCTCCCCTCACCACCTTTCTCCCTCACTCCTTAGTTGGCATGGATAAAATTCTGAGTTGTTTATATAAACTCAACATTTTTCATCTTTTAGTACCAACTGGCGAGTTAAAGAATATTTCCCACCAGATCTGTTTAATTTTTTACATCTGCTTATTTTCAAGGTGTCACTTTCAAGCCGAGATCTTTTTCACCACAGGCAACAGTGGCCCAGGACTTAAGTTATATTCTATTTTTTTAAGCCTCCCTAACGGCGTAATTGTTATTAGACATTTCAGCTCTTGTTTTAACAGCAGTGAGAACAGGCAGATGTTGGCACCCCTTCTCCTGATTTACGGAGAAAAAACAGAGTGGCATTTTTTTCATTGTTTGACTGAATATGGCCAAGTTACCATGTTTGCACGGGTGAAAAGTGCCAGAGATGATATACAATTGCTGGTTTTAATTCAAACATTAGTTCATGTTCGTCTGCTGCCCAGAGGGCTCCTGAGTGCTGCTGTTGAGTAACAGAGCCTTTCAAACCAAAGTAAGTGACAGTCTTCCCGAACAACCCCCCTGACTCTTCTACTAAAGCATAGACCTCTAATATAGACTTAAAACCTTAAATGGAAAAAGGTTTCAACCACACGCCACCTCACCATGCTGCTTTTACATGCCACATATTGCAAATCACAAAAAATAGTCCTGTCTTTTATCTCTTTGAAGCTGTTTTCATGAAACGCACACCTGTTTTTTTTTTTTTTGTTTTTTGTTTTTTCGGGGAAAGGGTTTGCTTTTCATATTTTATGAGATGTTGTCTCAAGAGTACATTTTTAACAAAGCTCAGATCTTGAGAAAATGTTTCCTGTTCATTTTTTTAGGTCACCTGTTTCTTTGCTCCCCACACTGAGTTCATCGCCAAACTGAGCTATTTTTGTGTCACATCTCAAGTTGTTTTCATGTCCCTGCAGACTATAAGAGCTCAAGCACCAAGCCACTGTTTTCATACTGAGCATTTTTCATTCCGTGCAACAAACTGAAACTCACACATGGTGTTTATTTCTAAACCATGCTCACGCTTTGTCTCATGAAAGCGTTGTTTTTTTGTTTTTTTTTCATTTCCTGTCTGTCAGGTGGGCTGCAACAAGGTGTACACGAGCACCTCTGATGTCATGACTCATGAGAACTTCCATAAGAAAAATGCACAGCTGATCAACGATGGCTTCCAGAGGTTCCGCGCCACTGAGGATTGTGGGACGGTCGCCTGCCAGTTCTATGGGCAGAAGACCACCCACTTCCACTGCAGGTACGGTGGCCGCTCAAACTCAACTAAATGTGCATTAAATGCCGTTTTAGAGTTTAATTCGGCTTTTCCGCCTCGCAGGCGCCCAGGCTGTACCTTCACCTTCAAGAACAAGTGTGACATCGAGAAACACAAGAGCTATCACATCAAAGATGACGCTTACGCCAAGGATGGCTTCAAGAAATTTTATAAATACGAAGAGTGCAAGTATGAAGGCTGTGTCTACAGCAAGGCCACCAACCATTTCCATTGCATACGCCAAGGCTGCGGCTTCACCTTTACCTCCACCAGTCAGATGACCTCACACAAGCGCAAACACGAGCGCCGCCACATTCGCTCCTCGGGTGTGCTAGGTCTCACTTCCTCCTTTCTGTTGCCCAAAGAGGAGCAGGAAGAGTCCAGCAATGATGACCTCATGGACTACTCCGCCATTAGCAGCAAGAACTCCAGCTTAAGTGCTTCTCCAACAACCCAGCAGTCCTCAACCGTACCGCATCTGCTGTCCACTCCCACCACCACCATGTCCTCCAGCCACAGCGTCAAGCCCACCGCCGCTCTGCCTCCGGCCAGCCGAATTTCCACCCTGCTGTCCCAAGCTCTGCCGAGCAATGTACCCATGGCCCTGGCACTTTCCAACAGTGCACTGGCAGGTGCTTCCAATCCCTTCTTCCCCCTCATTCCCAGAATGCCTATGCCACTCACACCCTCTGCCGCTGGCCTGATATCCATTGCCACCTCTGTGGCTCACTCCATGCCCAGCGATTCTCTACCCCAGACCTCCACCCCGACTGGGGACCCAGCTGCTGCTACTGTAGCTTCCACTCCAACTTCATTCGCAGCATCTTCCATTATGGAGAAGATGTCGGCCAGCAAGGGTCTGATATCGCCCATGATGGCCCGACTGGCTGCGGCTGCTCTGAAGCCCTCCAGTAACCCGGATGCAGGTTTGTTTCATCTTTCTGCATAGTATTAACTTAAGATCATCCAGATCAGTGATTCTCAACTGGTGGGTTACACACAGTAATTCTAAAATGTATTAGTATATTTATTGATTTAAATATTATCCATTAATATTAAAATAATTTCATTTAATAATAATTAAAATATTTACAATTTAAAATGTATTTCAGAGTTTAAAATTACAGACAAACCAATAATTATTTTCTTATTATGGCTGATAACCAATAAATTGCAGATATTAAAATTTTTATTACTTAATCTAAATAAAAAAATAAAAACATTTGAGAATCACTATACTAAATATTCCCAATGTTTATATCTAGAACAAGTGCAAAATAGATAATATTTCCTCACTGTGTTTAATTGTGAGAACATCAGTTCTTTGGGTCACTCTGCCCATGTGTTTCTCTTTCTCTGTAGCTATATCCATCAGTGAAAGGGCACTTTCAGGTCATCTGCTCATGCTATCCTCAGATGCTACATAAACTCTGATTTCAGGATTAAGGCAAAATATTAAAGGGCTGGTTTGCTGCTCTAGTCTTGTTATTGCAGCGATCATTGTCATGATACCCACAATCCATTAGCAGATAAGTGCTGAACTAGTGAGTGGGCTCTGTAAAGCTGCTTCTAATAGCATTCTCAGGAGGATCCCAGGGCCTGTGTTCTACATGCTTCCTCATCACCGGCCTCTTATCTGAGCGTGCACTCGTTCCAACCAAATGGAGCCTGAATAATATTAAGTTGAGAAATTGGAGGTACAAAGCAGCTTTTTATATGCACTCTGATATAGAGGAAGAAATATCAGAAACTGGTGAAGCAGAAATGACTCAGCGCTCCAGAGAGGGCTGTGTGTGTATTTGTTGGTGTGTATATAAAGGTACTACTTGTTTCAGTATGAAAACACTGATGTGGAGTCAGTGGAGTCTTTACTCTCTAGGTGTTGTAGGCTAGTAAGTGGGTTTCCTTACAAAAATAATATACTGTATTGTGAATGCGTCATTGTACTGTTTAATATTTTTAATACTTTAATATACACGGTACAGTACAAAAAAACTTGGTATGACAATGCTTCTTTTTGTGAGGTATGGAAACAGGATCCTGGGTGTAAGATTAGGGTTAGCTAATATATTTGCATATCCTTAAAGGGTTTCAGCTGCTATAAGGCCATCATAGCCTTTACCCCTCGTCTCTTTGCAGGTGTAGATTTCATAAAAGTCCTACTGCCCTACAAGAAGGAAAATAAAATTAGCATGTTCTCTCATAAGTGAGCACCTTGTATTTAGTTTTGATAACTCCGAGAAAAGTAGAGAAAGAAAATCCCCTACTAGACAGAATTGAGTGCAGATCATAATGTGGCATTGCTAATTTTATACGTTTGCTCAGAAAAGACGTGTGAACAGGACATTTGGGTAAAATATGCAGAGGATGTGGTCAGAGCTCAGCGTTAGAAAAGAGAGAATGATGTTTACTGTGACTATTTTCAAACAGCTTTGTTGTTTTTTTCTAACTTTTTTTTTAGTCAAGGGCCAGTTTGCAAAGAAACACATCTCAGTCTTTGTAAGAAGAGCCGCTTGCTAATTTGTTCAGGTGGTGTTATTTCCTAGTTGAATACTTTTTTTTATCCACGTTCACCCCCAGAGTGTTTTGGAGGATCTTGAAATCTGAGGGGTTCGCTAATTAGACACCCAGTACAAATGATCTTTCATGAGTTCAGTAACTTCGTTGAGGTAATTACACAGTACAACATTATTCTTGGATAATTTCCAGAAAAACACAGCGTCGTGAGCATGTGCTTTTTTCCCTCTCCTTACTCTTTTAGATCATCGCCGATTTTTGTCATAGAAACTGCAAAGCTGAAGGTTTAATGACTCTCTCCTCACGTGGTCATTATTTAAATGTCCCTTGTTAACGTCAGACAGTTTATACCCAGAAAAAAAAAATGAGAGAGAGAAAGAAAGTGAGAGCTTTATAGAGGGCTGATGTAGGGCACAGTCATTTACGGACAGGCAGGGAGGTTAATATCAGTACGACATACTTCTCACACATAAAGACCACAGATTTGGATGGATTGGCGGTAGATGGACTAGGCTAGTTTTAGGTGCAAAGACAGGCAGTAATTAGTCAACTGAGTGTTGCACACAGCAGAAGACTGAAAATAGGGCGGGTATGAGCTACTGATTTATTGGGATTTGATGCGCCTAAAGCAGACACATCACAATGAATCACTAGTTCACCTCCATAACCAACACGTAGAGTCAAAGCACATGCGTCAGGAAAGTTAGAGTGACACATCTGATAAACTTGTGTTTGTATGTGGGCGTTTTTGTTTGTGACCCAGAGGATTGGCTTTCTTCTCTTTTCACATGGCTAAATGCCCTCTGAACTTGAGGCCAAGGGCAGGGTGGGCACTAGCTGTCACTTTTCCTCAACGGGCCTGGTGTCTTAAACATTCACCCGACCTCGCAATCACTGCTGATGCACTCATCGCTCCATCTTTGTGCCTTGAACTCCTAGGCGTTTTTTAATAAAATACCACTTACTGGCTACCAAAAGCCCGGCTTTCTCTGTATAGCCTGAGGACAAATTAATATTTCAATCACTTGGGGATTGGAGGAAAAGCCAGGTCGTATTCTCGTCAGCGTCCCTCCTGCCTCCTTCCTCCTCTCCACGTCGTCTGCATACCTATTTTGAAAATCCGATCGAGAGGTCACGCTATTTGAACCGATCTGATTGGCTGTCACCTCTAATCTGACGGACAAGCAGATGTTCCTTTTGGGCATGCTCAGTGGCATCCGTCGCCGGGCCAACAAGGACACACTGCGACGGCAGGGAGGGGCGGCAGGCTGAATCTGCCACTTTCCCTCAGCATTAGCATGCCTCTTAATGACCAGTTAAGAGGCAGGCCCGCAAATGAGTTGTGACAAGCGCTGCTGAAAACGGAGTCTTTTTCCCTCATTCCTGCTGCCTCTCAATCAACATTTAAATGCCTTGACGGCCTGACATAATTCCGCAATAATTATCACTCCTGGTCTTCTCCTTGGCCAGGACAGAAGTCAGATTGGATCTCATCACGGCGGAATAATGCTGACCAACAATAACTTTGTTTTTCTCCTCCTCTCTCCTCAGGGGTGGGGCAGCCAGCTCAAGCAGGCCGGTTTAATCCGGTCGAGGTGAAGCAGGAGCCGGCGGACAGCGCCTCCTCGGCCCCCCAAGACTCGGTCCAGGAGCACAGCCTGGACCTGAGCAAGAAAGACCACAGGTATCCCATCATCCTCCCCCTCTCGACTCGCGCCCAGGCCCGCCCCGCTGTGATTTATCTCTCAAATAATGCCGTATTGTGTTAATTAGTGTGAGTGCTCTTGTTAAAACCCCCTTCACAAGGTGGGTCTGTGGAGTGATCAAGGAGGACGAGATTTACACGCTCCCTCCTTCTCCCACCACGAGGCCTCCTTTGAGGAAATCCATCATACGAATGCAAAAAATTCTCCCATAATACCCTCTTTTCATAATGCACGTCAAGTATGAGGCATGACATGTTTGCACATTCATTTAGATGAAAGCGTGTTCGCATAAACCCTAATTTCCAGCCTCCTTCCCTTTTTTTCTTCATTGTATATTCACAATCTGGGATAAATTATAATATTTACTGTTCTCATGCAAATCCTGCCTAAACACTGTTCATTTTGCTTGTTCTAGCGCTGAATC
Source organism: Paracanthobrama guichenoti (assembly GCA_018749465.1). Taxonomy (NCBI): domain Eukaryota; kingdom Metazoa; phylum Chordata; class Actinopteri; order Cypriniformes; family Gobionidae; genus Paracanthobrama; species Paracanthobrama guichenoti. The sequence goes on from CM031965.1 coordinate 14,300,931, forward strand.
AAACGGACACCCTGCGCCGGGAAATACATCTCTTTTATCCTCACTTATGAATAAGGTAAGATTCATCCATCAAACGCTTTTCATCCCAAGACAAATTAGCAGGATGCAGAGGGGGCTGTTTGTTTTTTAATGTTTCACCGCTAATAGGATGAGTTTGTATCATTTAAATTTTCCAGCCATTTTTCATACAGTGTAATTTCAGTCCGACGCTCGCAAATTAATATAATGAAGCAGGAGCCGGTTGCCACGGCAGATATATAGAGATGTTTGTTTTTTGATGAGCTGTTTTGAACTCTCTGTGCATTTTTTTTCTCTGGCTTTTTTCTTTTTCTCCTCCATCTGCTCTATCTTTATTTATGGACTTTGTAAATTATTTGATTAAAAAGTCAGCGCAGAGAAAAAAGAGCAAATGTCACCCTCATTTTTTAAAAAGACGAAATGGTGCCGAACAGATATTTAAATGTTGTATGTTTTTGTGGGGATTAAAATGGACATTGTTTTAATCATATATCTTCTATGACTAGTATAAATGGTGTGCATGTACCATTACCTTGATGATTTAAATAGAAAACTCGCTCTAGTTCTCCTGACGGCTTAGCTCAGCTCTCTCTCTTCCTGTCTCTTGCTCTGGTTCATATACAAGACTGAATTGAAACGCATCTAAAGCCTCAAACATAGAGTGCACAGAAACTGTTGTGTGTTTGGTCTGTTCTCGAGTAGAACTGGTATTACTATGTGATGAAACATGCCTAAGCATGTGTTTATGTCTGTAGATGAATCCTGGTTTCTTCAGTGCTTTGGATCTGAAGTCAGAGCTGGAGGGAGCTCAGACGGCAGACGGCTCAGACGCAGCTCAGTATCTCAGTAGGGTAATGAAGAGGTCGGGCCCAGAGAAACACACTGAGCTGTGGAGGAACTACCTGCGCAGGTGCCTGAAATCATCTTGTTTCCTTATAGTGTTATTTCCAGCCTTAGCTTTACTTTTCAATGTTTCGTCCACTCTACTTTTCTTTTAGACTTGTTTAATTCTTTCACACTAACCATGAGTTACCAAGTTGTGTGGCTCTTTCTTTCTGATCTAAAGCTAAACCGCGAAAAGAAATGGTTAACAGTTGAAGTATACATTTTCCCTTATACATGCATATAAATTGTAACCTTAAATCATGTTATTATGTCAGCTACTATCACCAGTGTGCCCGAATAGATCTTCCATTATAGAGAACACTGCCGTGCCTTGGCTCCACATCCTCTGTGTTTTGTTGAAGGTGGTGTCTGGTTTTTGTCACCATCCGTCTTTATGATGTACCCTTTTGCTTGTCAGTGCCATCCAGAGTGTTTGTTCCCAGGTTGTTATGTGGAAAGAGAAGATTTATCCAGAGCATGTGATGTTATGTACAGTATTTAGTTACAAAGCCCTAGCAAAAGGTCCCAGCCAGAGACCCACTGCTTTTGGCTCAGGCGTAGTTCACCTAAAGAACCACCTTACTCAAAGTCAGATCCTCATGAGCTAAACTGAAAATACAAGAGTGCGTTTGAGTAACTGACCTGAATTTACAAGCAATTCGGCTCTTTTCCTCCTTTTAAAGTTTCCCTTTTTCTCACGTTTGTGCAGGTATGACACTGATGATTTCTGTGAAGCCCAGTGTGATTTCTTGCATAAGATCCATTTTCATTGCTTGGTGGAGGATTGTGGGGCACTTTTCAGCACAATGGACGGAGCCATCAAACACGCCAAGTGAGGATCGCTCTAGTTATGGAGCATTACAATCAAACATAATGAAGTTAAATCAAAGTTTTTAAATGTTAGAGTTCACGCCAATACACAAGTGCACATATGCACAAAATTTACATGATTATGATCTAGTAATGTTAATTTGCTGCTATTTTTGGCAGCTCTATTAAAGCAGATATAATAGGTGATGCACCTCTCTGTCATTAGCTTCCACTTCAGAGCCAACCTGAAGGTTAAATCAGAGCCCCCTTTCAACGAGAGCAAGGAATCCAACGATAGCACCCCTAATCAGATGTCTGCCCCCATTTCCATGGCCAAGACGCCTCCCATGGAGGTGCCTAGCCTGGCTGTGTCTGGGGGCTACAGCTCATCCCCCTCTCTCCACACCTGGAAGCAGCTGGCCGGATCGATCCCCCAGCTTCCCGCCTCCATGCCCAGTATGCCAGCCACTTCCCCTCTGGCCACCACATCGCTGGAGAATGCCAAGCCTCAGGTCAAGCCCGGCTTCCTGCAGTTTCAGGACAAGTGAGTAGACACTGCCATTCTTGTAAATTCATAATACCGTGGTGGTGTGATTTGAATGGGCTGTGCAGCCTGTATTTCCATGTCTTCTGTGCAGTTTTAAATATCTGACAGACGTTTTGTCACGCTTATCTCCCACAGTGATCCTTGCCTGGCCACCGACTGCAAATACTCGAATAAGTTCCACTTCCACTGTCTGTTTGGAAATTGCAAATATGTGTGTAAGACATCCGGGAAGGCTGAATCACATTGCCTGGACCACATTAACCCCAACAACAACCTGGTGAATGTGCGAGACCAGTTTTCCTACTATTCTCTGCAGTGTCTTTGTCCTAACCAGGTAAGCGTGACTTTTGGAGGTAATATTCTATCAAACATTCTATATTGTGTCTTTTTTAGTGGCATATACACTTCTGTTTAAAGATTTAAAAGAACTGTTTTGTTTAGCTTTTGATCAATTTAATGCATCCTTGCTGGTTAAAAGTATTAGTTCTTGCACATATGTTAATTAATCATTAATCCTATGTATTACATTTTTACCCATAATATAAAACTTTCTCAAATAATAAAAATGATCTCAATTATCTCAAATGATAAAACTATAAATCCCTTGAAATATGTAGAACACCTTTGCAATGCATGGCAATATGCTAAAGCCACCTTACAAACCATATAGTAACACAATGGCACCTTGGCAACAACATTTGCATACACAAGCACCATGCTTTTTTCTTTTCTTTCTCAGAAAATGTAAACATTTAAAACTCAGAAGACAAAGACTTGAGTACATATTTATTTCTTCACACAAAAAAAAGAAAAAACAAAAAAAACGAAAACCACCGTGGAGCCCCCAAAGCTGTATAAAATAAACAAGTTTTGCTTTTCATCAAAAATTCCATCATTAATAGAAAAAAGCCCTCCCCTTCCTGCAACTTGCATTTGGAGCAAAACCTGTTTAAATAAATTCATTTATGCGTCCCATCCCCACTTCTCGGAGCTCCCCCCTCCTCTCCAGAGTAGAGTGGGTTCTGTTTATGTGCTCCTGGGGGAACTGCCTCTCTGGAAACAGATGGTGGTGCAGAAACAGGTTACATTGCGGAGGACACACACATGCACGCACACGCAGACTAATGAATTGATAAAAGAGCCGTTTTAGAAATAGATGAATCGCCAAATGAACTAATTGGTGTGTTGTTATTGGGGTCAGCGGCTACAACGTGAACCTAAACTTCAGATTTCCGCTGGTCAGTGAGGCTGGTCCTGTCACATGCTCTGAGAAAGAAAGAGGAAAAAAGGGTTTAATGAGGAGACGTAACCTACTTCTTCCCTTTGGTACCCTGAGTAATGAGTAACTAACTGACAAATGATCAGACCCCATTTTGGTTCAAAAGATGGTTTTGTAATGCTTGTAAATTAATGTAATATCTAATATTGGGTTGTGAATTAACTGTAGAAAACCGAACCATGGAGACATAGATGTTCTCGCTCTGAGTTTTGTTTATTTGCCGTTTTCTGCAGCACTGTGAGTTTCGCATGAGGGGCCATTATCATTGTCTGAGACCCGGCTGTTACTTCGTCACTAACATCACCACCAAACTGCCCTGGCACATAAAGAAGCACGAGAAAGCCGAAAGACGTGCTGCTAACGGGTTCAAGTACTTCACCAAAAGAGAAGAATGTGGCAGACTCGGTAAGAACCAACATTTCATGTATTAAAAGAAGCATCTAGATCAACAAGCTCATTCTGTCATTATTTACTCACCCTCGTGTACTTCAAAATCTGTATGCTGTTTTTTGAATAATCATTACACAGCTCTTCATGAATCCAAAATAAGCTAGTCTATGTACGTCTATAAACGTCTATGTTCCACGAAAGTGAAATAGTTTGGAAAGACATGAATGTGAGAAAATAATTACTATATTTTCATTTTTGGGGTAATCCGATGCAGTGTGGTTTGCCAAGTAATTTAGTGAATTCAGCAAATTCACTTACAAATGGTACATGTTCCAGCCTCCCACACTCCTTATTGTTTCGATCACTGTTTACATTAGTTACTCGTGTTTCCAAACTCTGTTACTCTGTTCATTCGCTCTCCCACGTTATTCTCAAGCAGTGACTGCAAGCTTACTGTTTGTAATGTAGCTGAAAGGATCAGAGATGGTGTGAAATCAGAGATGATGTAACTGTAATTTCATATCGATGCCATCACCTGCTATGAAAACACTTTTTCCATTGGCTCTGGCTACAGGAAAAGTGTTGTTCCCCTAGTTGAGTTTGTAATTGCTACGCTGTTTGCAGCACAACATACAATACAGGGCGTGAAACGGCTACGCTGCCCACTTATTCACTGAATTTTGAGTGTTTCTCAGAAGCTGTTATCTCATTAGTATCTGTGCATTGATATTTTGTCAAGTGAACGGTTTACATTGACAACAAGTCAGCGCGCTAGCAGTCGTTTGCATTTTGCAGAACAAACACGTTTGGTGGAAATAAAGATGGTCTCATCTCATTGTAAAACTGGGGACGTTTTATTTATATTACAGAAAACAGGCCGAGAAAAATGGTGTCTGCCTTTTTGTCATACATTAATACTTCAGTATTTATAGTAGGCAATCAAACAAGAGGTTGTTTTCTTGGGTATATTTAACCTGTCAGGAATGAGCAATTACATATGTTTGTTAATTACTGTGCCTGTCGAGCTCAGTCTGTTTGTGTTGCTCTTTTTCAAGCCTCGATCATCATCACAAGCAGGCAGATTAAAAGTTTGTATTTTATTTTCTTCTACTCCCCTCCCCTTAAAGGGAGAGTTCACCCAAAAATGGGCACCCTCATTTCGACCCAAACCCATCTGATTTCATTCCTTCTGTGGAACACGAAAGGAGACGTTAGGTAGAATGTTCAAGCTGCTTTTTTCCATGCAGTGAAAGTGAATTGGGACTGTGTTGAGAAATCAAACGACAACAAAAGCGTCTGTATACATCTATATGCTCTGTAGGACCAAGTCTTTAATATAGGCATATAAGAACTATACAACAACAACTTTTTTGCTCTCAAAAATAAAATTTTGTTCTATTGAATAAAATGGGTTGAGTAAATGATGACAGAAGGTACATTTTTTGGGTCAGCTATCCCTTTAAGTCGAGAATATAACATTTATTGATGAGTGGAAAGTGTCACAAGTGTCCACAGAGTATAAGGTCTCTCCTGTGTCTCTCCTGCGTTGTTAGTGGTATAAACCAGGGACATATGACAAAAGCAAGCCATAGAGTCATAAAGAATTGATGGTTCAGCTGGACTGGGAAAATGGTATCCATGGCAGCAACATTAAACAGAACACCAGCGATGAGGTTACCAGGATCTGGTGGCACAAGAGCCCTGATATTTCAGCATGTGCTCATATTTACTCAACTCTGCCGTTTTAAAGTATATCACCATTGTGTACAAAAGCAGTCTGACAACAGGCGGCTTGTTGCACGGCGCCATGGTAACGGACAAGCCAGCACCTGCCCTGAATGCTACTCTTTCAATTATTTCAGCACGCATTATTCACAATAAAATTATTACGAGCGCCCTACTATATTTGATTAGTGCGCAGAGGCAGTCTTTAAATTTGAAAACATATAGCAATTAAAATCTGTAGGGCCCTTTGTGTAGAAAAAAAATAAATAAAAAAGCAAAGGGACAGGCATGAGGGGGAGGAAATACACCAGCAACAGATAGGTCGTGAAAAATGAATTTAATATGGAAATAATTGTGTGTTTACTTTGGTTTGCAGGGTTGTGCATTATTGCTTCTCCAAATGCAGAATGTATTTATGTAAATTCCAAATTGAATAAAAGATGTCATTGTAATAAAAGAGCACCACAGGTCTAATCTTCAAAAGGTTCGACTTTCCCAGTGTGACACTGGACTCATCTGCTCTGTCTCTCTGCATTATGCAGGCGCGGGACGGAAGCACAATGTCCTCATTACCTCGTTGAGAATCAATGATATATGTTGTCCCTGAAACCCGGGCGCGATGAAGACGGTCTTTGCTCAAGTTAATTTTGTTGCTCGTCTCTTGCAGGGTGCAAATACAACCAAGTTAACAGCCACTTCCATTGTATCCGTGAGGGCTGTCAGTTCTCCTTCCTGCTCAAGCACCAGATGACCTCCCATGCCCGCAAACACATGAGGAGGATGCTGGGTAAAAATTTCGACAGAGTTCCTTCCCAGGTACGAAGAAATTATGACATCTTTTGAAGATCACTGCCATAAGCACAACTTTTAACTCTCAAAATTATATATCATTTTAAGTCTGTCCCTTTTGGTAATAAATTATTTTAAACATGAAGTCAGTGTTGATTGCAGTTAGCAAGCCATTTAAGTGAAAAAATTATTTTATCCATTGGGCATTTGTAGGTGGTTTCTCATGCCCACCGACCTGAAGAGATGCAGCACATGGCCAGTCTAGCTTCGTCTGCCATGGTAGGCAGCCATCTGACCCCCAACTTCTCCAGCATGATGGAGGACAATGATGACTACATGGACTATACTGGCGGAGGAAGCCCACTGGGCCTCTCTTCAGAGTCCTCCAATCAAGACCGCAGTTGCACCAGCACCCCCGTGGGCAATGATAGTTCACCAGCAGGTGAGTCGACCTCAGCAACAAGACTGTTTCATCGCAGTAAACATTTGGTTTCATTTAATCTCTCTCATATATTATCAACCATGTGAGGTTGACAATATATGAAAGAGATTAAATGAAACCACAGGCTCAGTGTGGTCAGTGGAGCAAATATTTAGAGATTTATTTAGCCAATCATTCAATCAAATGTCCTTGTGATGGCCTTTTGTCCTTCTTTGAAAAAATAAATGTAAAAACCTGCACCACCTCTCACTGAATTCCCTGTAGCTGATTCATAAAGCTACTTATGTTGCATCAGAGCCACCAAATGTTTCCAACTGTAATGATACTTATTCAATTATAAAGCACTAAATTTGTCATATAGTCTTCCACACACAGCTCACATTAATGCCACCCCTGTGGCGAATACATAACAGAGGCATCCCAGACTTTTCTCATCTCTACTGTCATTGAAATCAGCCACACACAGAGGCAGCACAAGTTGTTCATTTTCTCTAGGCTTAAAGGTGCTTAAAGTGATTTTTTGGAATATGACAGGGAAAATGTACAGATATTAATATAATGGGTGTCCTGGGAACAGCAATAAACCGCAAAAAATAATCTGGATCTTTTTAGCCAATCAGAAAACTGTCTGTGGAGGGAGGGGTTTTGGAGAGATTTTGTGTGGTTGAAGGCATGGGCAACAGGTCTAATTCACTGGCAACAGTTAGTAAACTGGCTAACAATCAGCACCTTTAAACCTAGGCCTTTGCTCTTTGAATCTGAGCTTTTCTTCATTTAATTGATTTTTATGGGTTCACTGTTTGATTTCAAATGTTATCTTCCATTCTCATCACGGTTGCTTTTGGCTGTTGTCTGACTTTGGTTACCATTTGGCTTTCATTATTTCATTACTTGATCTCTTTCCCTTTTTACCTCCCCACCCTTGTGTCTTGTACCTTCCTGTCTCTCTGTTACCATCCTTCCTTGGCACCATGTCTCTGTAGGACCAGGCTGTCAGGTCCCTGCCTCTGCCACCACTACCTCTGCTGACTCTCCTCCTTCTCAATCTGCACCTCCTCCTCCTCCACCACCTCCTCTTCCACCTCCTCATCAGCCTGCGCTCCAGAGTCAGCCTCCATCTCTCTCCTCGGCTCTTCTCCGGCCACCACTCCCCTCACTCCCATATCTCCTCTCCCCATCCTGTCTATCATACTCTCTGCTCAGCGCCTCTCTCGGAGCCACTAGGAGTGTTGTCATGCCAACCAACACACCAGCTTTCAGCCCCATCATTCCTACTTCGTCTTCGGTTAAAAATGACGTCCCTATAGTGCAGGACGCTGCAGGTACATATCTCGTCTCCACCCAAACACTGCAGCTGTAGAGTTACAGTAGTTTGTACTATGGATAGTAGTTACAAAGCCATTAAAAAGCATTAGCTGGTTACAACTCTTTAGCTTTTTACACATGCAGTGCAGTTCATACAAGTCACTGTGGTAGTGGCTTTAGACTCGTGTAGTACATTGCACACCTGCCATTAGTCCAGTGTCTAAAATGCTGTCCATTAGTGGCCTGCTGTAAAGGGCTGGTTTAATCATGCCAGGCTTTAATAGAGTCATGTGATTCCTGCTGGCCAGGACAGGGAGCACATCATTAGCACTGACCTCAGGCTTATGGGAGGGTATCCTGCTCTCCCATAAAGCCAGATGCACGGAAGCACCTCTGAACCCTCCCAATACCTAGACGTGACAATCACGTTAAAATGTCACAAGTACATTATACAAATGGTACTGCCTCTGTTTGATTATGGCATGGAATCACATTATGTAGTATATTGCTGTAGGAGGAACCTTCATGTGTAGCTTTGATAGGGCATGTGTCTACTCCTGTTTGCAGAATTGCTTTGTTGCTTGTCATACTGATTGAAGTCTAATCCATATATGGCTTTTTTGCAACCAGGTAACACCATATCTATCCCCACGGCAACTGGTGCCAAGAAACGCTTCTGGATCATCGAGGACATGTCACCCTTCGGCAAGCGGCGCAAGACCGCTTCGTCTCGCAAGATGCTGGATGAAGGCATGATGCTGGAAGGGTTCCGCCGCTACGACCTCTATGAGGACTGCAAGGATACGGCCTGTCAGTTCTCCCTGAAGGTCACCCACTATCACTGCACACGGGAGAACTGCGGCTACAAGTTCTGCGGACGCACCCACATGTACAAGCACGCCCAGCACCATGACCGCGTGGATAACCTGGTCCTGGATGACTTCAAGCGCTTCAAGTCTTCGTTATGCTGTAACTTCCCTGATTGCCAGTTCTCTGGCAACAGCACCCACTTCCATTGTCTGCGCTGCGGCTTCCGCTGTACGGACAGCACCAAGGTGACGGCGCACCGCAAGCACCATGGCAAGCAGGATGTGATAAGTGCCGCTGGATTCTGTCAGTTCAGCTCGAGCGTTGACTGCGAGGTGGCTGACTGCAAGTACAAGCTCAAGTGTTCGCACTTCCACTGCACTTACCCAGAGTGCAAGCACACGGTGGTGGGCATGTCCCAGATGGATTCCCACAAGCGCAAGCATGAGAAGCAAGAAAGGGGCGAGCTGCCTTCGGTCTCCCCCAACCAGGATGGCAACCATCACCACCACCACCACCACCACGCTGGTCTAGCTATGCCCCCAATGCCCATGAATCTGCCCCCAACCTCACCTGGGACACCGGGGCTGACCCACAACAATATGGCCATGTACCTCCCATCGGCAGGGGCCGCTGGTGAATATGAGCATCCGGGCTCGGCAGTCAACCTTGACAGCTCTCTGAACCTGGGGACGGACACCAACAGCTCCTTGTTCTTCCTGAAAAATGCTGCTGGGTTGGGCCTCAGCGACTCCATGGACCTGAGCAAAAAGATGCACCGGGAGCCACTCTCCCTGGCCACTGGTTCTGGGCCTGCTGCCTCAATGGGCCTAAGCAATCCTCAGGACGACACCACCGGCACATCTGGCGATCCCGAAGATGACCTATCACCTGAGGAAGAGCCGTTAGCCGAGGAGGATGATGACGACGATGACGAGGACGAGGAGGAAGTAGAGGAGGACATGAATACAGACTCGTATGAAGATTCCATGCCAGAAGTAGACAAGGACAATGGAGAGAGTTTTGATGCTTCCATGAACCACGCAGAGACTTCCCAACTGGATAAAGAGGAGCCGGAGGCTGAGCCCTAATCTATGCTGTAGAAGGAGAACTATGAATTCCCTGAACAAACGCAAGTTTGAGTGGCCTCATTTATCATGCTTAGAGACGCTGCAGTTGACAAGAAAACAACCAACTACAAGAAAAGTGAAGGCCCAAAATGATTTATTATGATGTTTACAAGATGACCAACATTATTAATTTAATTATGCATTAAAAAATGAACAGAGAAATAGACAGACGAGGCCCTCTTTTACACATGGGTGGCTATGTAAACCTTTTCCTACACATCAGTCTTTTGTGTGTGTGCATGTTTGACTTTAATTTATTCGATTTCATTTGTTACTTTTTGTGTGTGGAAAAAATAAGGAAAAAACAATCTCTCTATATATGACTATCTATATAAAGTAGATGTGTGTGGATGTTAATGTACATTTTAATTGCAGTCACTGGACTGCAAGACTCTCGTACCAACCTGAAAGCAACGAGAAGCGTACATTGCAGGAAATCTTTTATAAAGAATGTTGCTCAAATAATTGATTCAGAAACACCCTGTGTCATTATTATAAATATTATTATTGTGCAGGGGCCTGCATCAGTGCTTTGACTTCTATGCTTCTCCGTTGATCAGATGATTTTGTTTGTTGTTATTATTATTATTATTTACAATTATCACAGTTCTCACTTAAACCTGCTGTCATGGTCAGTGGTGTCATAGGCTCCATTCCATGTGGACATTCGCCTGCATCTTCAGGACAAACAACACACACAAAAAAAAAAAAAGACAAAAAACAGTGACCAGTGACTGCAAAGCTTCAGGCCATAAAGCATTGATCTCAGTGAATGCCAGCTCACACTTGATTTCTGTTCCTTCTACTTTTCTCAATGAGGACCCGTTTGGCATTGCATATTCATAGTGCACTTTTGTATAGATGAGAGCAGATACTCAAGCCTCTATTTAAGACATTTTGTTATCTTTTACATGATTGCATTAATATGGCTTTTTGTTTGTTTGTTTTGGCATTATTCTCTAATTGCACAGGCATGACCAGGTCATGTGGGGGTGTCTCACTGTAAATGGGTCTGTTTCGATGGCGAGAGTTATCGCCCCCTGTGTTTCGGAGAGTTTGTAATGTGATGATGGTGCTACTGCCCAGTGTGAATGGGAGGAGATTACAGCTATGTCTTTGTTTTGCTCCACAAATACAAATGTCCTTCAAACACAGAGCAGGAGACAAACGTCTCTGAATGTAGGGAAAAGTTTGTAGGTGTTATTTTTCTTTCCTCTTCCCTTCAGAGTTTCTGTAGCATGAAAAAGAGAAAAAGAAAAAAAAAACAAGTTGCAACAAAGTCTGAGGATGAAGACTGGCTTTTTGAAGCTTCTTTTTTCAGAAGCATCATGTATCTATTTCTAAAAGAAGAGGAAACATGGAGAGAGACTTTCTTTTCTAGAGGGCTGAATGGAGGACAGGCATCACAAAGGCACCATGATGAATGCTAGCGCTGATAGCGCTGCTCGGAAAGTGTGTGATTTTATGAATTGTACAGACGGAAAACAATGTTTCAAGCTTTTGTTTTCTATTTACAACAGCTGTGGTTTCACTCCAATAATAAGAAGTTATTTAATATTTATGTGACCTTGCAATGAGAAAATTCTAGGGTGTTTTTTGCACTTTTTAGGTTCATTTTTACTTTTTGAAATGATGGCATATATCGTTTAACAGGGAACTTGCTTTACAACGTTGTTTAGTTCACTTTGCTTTGATGCACAAATAGTCTTCAGTGTGACGAAGAACTGTTGTTCTGTGTTTTATTTAAGAAAAAAAGAGAGAAAAATGTTTTTCTTCGTTTTTAAGATTGGATGATTTCAAGATGAAACAGGCATGCTTGCCAAATGAGTAACACTAATGATGACTAATTTAAATGAATTCTATACAGAGGAAATTATTGCAGTGCTTCGCTCCAAATTACAAAAAAAAAAAAAAAAGATGTTTGTTTACTTGGCCTCCATTGAACATAAACAAGAAAAACGTGAGGCGAGGAAATTAATTATTTCCTAAACACAGCTTTGAACGAACTATCAGAATATAGGCAACTAAATGTGTAGATGGATATCTTTGAAATACTGTTTCAGGAGGGAAAAAAGGTTGTATAGTATTTTCTTCTGTAAAAACTATATATGAACAAAAATGCTCTTTGATTAAAAGCTTCCTTTAAAAAGAAAATAAGGAGAAATAAAGAATAAAAAGTTAAAAACTGAACTAACACCAGAATAGTTTGCTTGTATGTGTGTGTGAGAGAGACAGTATGTAAGCGTGTGTGAGGTTTTATTGTTATTACCATGGTTTCCCCATAGTGGTAGAGGAATTAGTGGTAATTAAATCTATACGAGTCACATTATTGTAGCACTGAACAGTGGAGTGTATTTCTACCTTATACGCAAGGAAGTCATCATTTTCAAAGCTGTATATCACGTGCGATCACAATAACGATGATATCTGCATAATTTAATACCATCCACAACTCTTTGTTTGCTATTGTTTGTGTTTGTTTTATTTAATTGAACTTATGTATTTTGCATATGGCATGCCCCTTTCACAGGCCGTTTGTTCTCTGGTCTCAAGTGCAAAGGCGCAGGACTCACACTGAAGCAGCTGTTTGCCTGGGAGATACTGTGCACTTGAATACATTTTATGTGTGTAAAATAGCAGGATTTGTAAAGAGTCGAAATAAAGAAATTCTAATTATTATAACAATGCCAATGTTCCACACAGTGTTTCTCAAAACCATGGCTTTCCCACCCAAAATGCAGTGTGGTTAGTCTTAGGTAGCACTGCTGTGCTGTAGAGAAAGAGTTTAACGAGACTGCGGTTAATAAGCAGCTCCCGCTGAGACTCACACCGTTAAAGGGCACAAGGCCCCGGGTCTGTGGTACGACAACGAGGACGCCCAGCGGCGCTGCATTCACTGCTGCTCTGACAGAGGATGACAGTATTTAACATCCTTATTATTTTCTCTATTTTCTCTTTCTCTATACAACAAATTCAACAATAGAGCATAAAATTCCAACATAGTCATGGAGCCAGATTAGGGTACAAATGCTCTCTGGTGCATTTTGGGAAAGTTTCTAGCACTCCAAAACGTGATTGTTTTTTCATTCTTTTCTTTCATTGTGCAGGCTGCTCGTCGCTTTGACCAGCATATACCATCCTGTCCCACTCGCTACAGCTGTTCTCTTGCCTCACCCTCCTCTTCCTTCTGATGTGTCTTTAAATAAAAACGTGTAAAGCCACCACCATCTGTCTGCCAGCTGGCATCCTGCATATAATCTTGAAAAAAAAAAAAACAACTATGGAAATTATATTACACAAAAACCAGACGGAAACAACCTCCAAACTAGCACAGGCTGCTGTTGAAACAACAGATCACCTTATTGTCTAAATAATAAGGGAGAAATAAAATCAGAATAATTCCTAATTTTGTTGTATAAATTATAAATTGCATCCAATTATGTAAATGATGTAGCAAACATGATTCCAAAAAGTATCTGGACACTTAAGCCACAATTAAAAATGCATGAATGTCTTTCTGTCAAAAAACAAAAAAACACATTTATTTCAAAGTGAGCACAAGCAAGCGTTTCACACAAAATATTTAAATAAGAAGGTTTAACATTAAAAAAATGGTTAAGATGTCGTTGTTACAATGTAATTATATATTTATGTACTGAGTAATATTAATTAACAACATGTACTAAGAGATTTATGGTTAGAAATAGGGTTTGGTTTAGGGTTATTTGCATGCAATTATGCATACATTACTGTTATTACTACAGTTAGTACATGTAACAAGGACACTGTAAAATAAATGTTACCATACATTTATAAGTGACAACAAATGTGACGTGAAGGCCAAGTCTGGTAACCCATACTCAGAATTTGTCCTCTGCATTTAATCCATCCAAGTTAGTGCACATACATTAGGAGTAGCGAGTAGTGAGCACACACACACACACACACACCCAGAACAGTGGGCAGCCATTCGGGGAGCAAATGGGAATTAGGTGCCTTGCTCAAGGGTATTGAGGGTGGAAGAGAGCACTGTTCATTCCCTTCCCCACCTACATTTTCCTGCTTGTATTGAGAATTGAACCCATGACCTTTGGGTTACAAGCAAGTCCGACTCTCTAACCATTAGGCCCCAGCTAGCAAAAAAAAAAAAAAAAGTATATATAGAAAACAATTTAAAAATCACAAAACAACAGATTTAAGGTTACGTAGATATGTTTAGACAGTTCATAGCCTGGATGCCAAACGGACTTAGCCCCGCCCACAACATTTGAGGTCGGGAAGTTCTGTCTGGATTTGATCCGTTGTGGAGCAACTATGCTCAAACAAGAGCTGTTCGGACCAATCAAATTATCAGGGTGGGCTTTATACGATGATGGACAGATGATCAACTGTAACGTAATCATCCACGTCACCAAAGAGCGCTTGGGTTGAATTCATTCTAATCCTAAACGGAGAACTTGTTCGTATATGCATTCATCTTTACTATTTCTCTCAAAAATGAAGATCATGTTGGTAAGTATCCTGAAATTCTTTTTACAACACCGGCAAAGATCGTTTACACTCATCTTCTTCTTCTACTTCTTCCAGCGTGCGTGCAGTTGAGTTCTGTTGACAACTATGCGTTAGTGATGCGTTGTTCATGAACGATTCATTCTTTTTGAACTAATCTTAAATATGACTCAGGAACAACGAGTTGTCTCAGAGAGGTGAACTAATCAATTCTGTTTTCGGGACTGCGTGCATTGCATATGGGGCTGTCCCGGCTCAGACACTGATGACGGAAATAACGACTCGAACCCAAAGACAGGAGAGGTGTACTAATCTTTCCAGGGAACAGATGTGATTAAATGTGAAGTGACAAAAGAAAGAATGACTCGGATTCGGAGGTGAACTAACAGACTGCATAGCCTGAAGTCCCAGCTAAGCAATTAATGAATAATTTCTTTCTTAAAGTTTGGCCTTGGCTGCATTAGCTTATAATTAATTTTTTATTTGTTTGCATAAGTATAAGTACTAGATGTGTTGGGAAATTTGGGTGGGCCAGCCGCCAGAATAATTTGCATTGCCCCTTAATTTGGAATAAAAATCCAAAAACCTGATTGAAACATAGCAACACAGCTAAAAGCTACCTCATATGTTGGACATTTTATTGTCTATTGTCTTTTAATATAGTCTACTTCTACATCTTGACGCCTTCTCATGCCTCCGTACGAGCTGTGTTTGTGATGTTTGAGCACAACGTGCGGAAGGATAATTTGCAAAGTTGCTTTATTTTTATTTGTTTTTTATTTCTACTAGGTGCTACTCGTACGGTGGCCCAGTAGTGCACAACACAATGAAATTTAAAAAGCAAACAAATTCACA
The DNA here is from genome assembly GCA_018749465.1 of Paracanthobrama guichenoti. NCBI lineage: Eukaryota > Metazoa > Chordata > Actinopteri > Cypriniformes > Gobionidae > Paracanthobrama > Paracanthobrama guichenoti. The sequence continues at coordinate 14,316,422 of CM031965.1, forward strand.
ACACAACAAAATCAAGCCACAACACAACGAAATCAAGCCACAACACAACGAAAATCAAGCCACAACACAACGAAATCATGCCACAACACAATGAAAATCAAGCCACAACACAACAAATTCAAGCCACAACACAACGAAAATCAAGCCACAACACAACGAAATCATGCCACAACACAATGAAAATCAAGCCACAACACAACAAATTCAAGCCACAACACAACGAATTCAAGCCACAACACAACGAATTCAAGCCACAACACAACGAATTCAAGCCACAACACAACGAAATCAAGCCACAACACAACGTAATTCAAGCCACAACACAACGAATTCAAGCCACAACACAACGAATTCAAGCCACAACACAACGAAATCAAGCCACAACACAACGAATTCAAGCCACAACACAACGAAATCATGCCACAACACAATGAAAATCAAGCCACAACACAACAAAATCAAGCCACAACACAACGAAATCAAGCCACAACACAACGAAGATCAAGCCACAACACAACAAAATCAAGCCACAACACAACGAAGATCAAGCCACAACACAACGAAGATCAAGCCACAACACAACGAAATCATGCCACAACACAATGAAAATCAAGCCACAACACAACAAAATCAAGCCACAACACAACGAATTCAAGCCACAACACAACGAATTCAAGCCACAACACAACGAATTCAAGCCACAACACAACGAATTCAAGCCACAACACAACGAAATCAAGCCACAACACAACAAAAATCAAGCCACAACACAACAAAATCAAGCCACAACACAACGAATTCAAGCCACAACACAACGAAATCATGCCACAACACAATGAAAATCAAGCCACAACACAACAAAATCAAGCCACAACACAACGAATTCAAGCCACAACACAACGAATTCAAGCCACAACACAACGAATTCAAGCCACAACACAACAGAAATCATGCCACAACACAACAAAAATCAAGCCACAACACAACAAAATCAAGCCACAAAACAACGAAATTATGCCACAACACAAAATCATGCCACAACAAAATCAAGCCACAACACAACGAAATCAAGCCACAACACAACGAAATCAAGCCACAACACAACAAATTCAAGCCACAACACAACGAAATCAAGCCACAACACAACAAAATCAAGCCACAACACAACGAATTCAAGCCACAACACAACAAAATCAAGCCACAACACAATGAAATCAAGCCACAACACAACAAAATCAAGCCACAACACAACAAATTCAAGCCACAACACAAAACAAATTCAAGCCACAACACAACAAAATCAAGCCACAACACAACAAATTCAAGCCACAACACAAAACAAATTCAAGCCACAACACAACAAAATCAAGCCACAACACAACAAAAAAGCCACAACACAACAAAATCAAGCCACAAAACAACAAAATCAAGCCACAAAACAACGAAAAAAAACAGCATTAGACTGTAAAAAAATATGGACGTAGTGTCCGTGATGCCGTTTTGAAGCATAAAGTAAGATTGAGCTGGCCGTTGCCATCTTGGCAGCACATCATTGCGCGTCACTCCCGAATAATAGAAAATGGGCAAAGAGGCAGGACGTGGGTGGAGCTGAGGTGACGTGATGACTAACATCCATATCTGTACAATACATCTTCGTACTTTATAGAAACAGGAATAAAAAGGATCTTGCTTGGAAGAAAGTGTGTGAAGAGGTCGGACAATCTGGTAAATTGTAAAAAACACTCTTTACTCAATTTGAGCTATACATTGGGACACTTTTTGCCATTGAGATGACTTGGAAAAAGTGTTCCAATCACCCTGAATTCACCCTATTGAGACAACAAGCTAGTTAAAGCCTGCAAATTGAGCTTATTTGCCGTATTTTAAAACAATCTATGTCAGCCATTTCGCAAATATATATTGATAATCCATAATATTAAAATGACAAAATCACATAGTTGTTAGGGGCCCACCCCTTGGTTCTGTGACCGGGGCCCAACATTTGATGCTACACCCCTGAAAGCATGTAGGTGGTTTTGAATTAATATTTTGTGTCGAAGTACAACGGTTACATACTGTTACAATTGGTATTGATATCTTTGTAAGATTGCCGAATCCATAGAACAGTGGCAAGGAAAACTAACTTTACTCTGAGTGCCCTCTAGTGGTCGGGAGCATTTCTGTTGTGTTGTGGCTTGATTTCGTTGTGTTGTGAACTTATGTTTGCTTTTTAAATTTCGTTGTGTTGTGCACTACTGGGCCACCGTATACTAGTGTTGCAGAAACAAAACACTGTAAGCACTAAGCTCCGTGCAATCAAGTGTGAGCGGCAGCAACGTGAAACAAATTGAAAACTAAAACAAAGTCCTCCTGATAACTATATCACGAAGTCCTGTATCGACATCCTGCCCTTGCTTATACAGTACATGTGGCTTATGTACATTTCAGAAAACCACTTGCTCACAAATATTACATGCTTATCTCATAGCCATGCCATGGCGGGCCAGACTAAAAACTTCCCGTAGCTTACCTTGTACGGCTGATAGTCTCTCACTCTGCCCAGGTAAATCTCACGCCAAATTGCCAAACCTGATTTGATAGGAAACAATGTCTAAGCTTTTATTCGTTTTAATACAAGGTTCAAACAATAAATACCGTTTTGGCGCAGTTAATGTGGCATAACAGTTAAAGCCTTGCGAGTTAAAGTTGCAACATGCTTTCATCTGGCGCGGCGCGCACGGTCACGTGGTTCATGGAGCACCCCGATAATTCTAAACAAACCAGTGCTGTCATACATTACAATACATTACAATACATTTTAAGCGGATAGACAACAGCTTCACTGTACAGGTATTCGCAGCAGTTTTTGGTAAACAGTACAGCATAGAGTGCATAGATTATTACATTGTATTATGGAGAGTGATGGAGATGCATTGTTAACATTAATGTTTTTCTTGTATTTAGCCCTCAGGTATTCCTTACTAATTGGTCACACTCATACTCATTGGTGGTCAATGTGACCATACACCTTAACTATTTTCAATTAAATAAATGTTCTATATTTTAGTGGTAGTGTTTAGTGGTATCTTTTGGTACTAAATACTATTTGTTAAAAAATTATGGTCCATTAATGAACATAACAAAACATTTTTCTTCTAATATTTGTATTATTTATATTACAATTAGTGTAGTAATTAAGGTTACAATAGAGAATTCCAATGCAATCTAGTAGCTCAAAAAAGTATTGCAGATCATAACTGCTTACTTATTTGTAGGTTTTGCATTTGAATAAATATTTAGACATGATCAAACACTAGATTTCTTTAAATGTGAAATTTTAAAACGTTAATAACTTACATCCTAATATTTTTAATGATACTCATATAAGCACACACAAGTGAATATTAATGAATGCGAGCAAATACAATTTAACCCAAGAGGTGTTTAAAATAGTGCTAAAAACTTATTTTTCCTTATATGTACAGTAGGCTTGATACTGCTTGAATTGATACTGAATCAAGATCGAAATCGATATTTATGTGCCAAATTTGTGCCGATACAGGATGGGCAAGCTGTCAATCTGGGCGGCCAAGGCTCATTGATGCACGTGGGGAGCGAAGGCTGACCCGTGTTAGCCCGATCACGGTGGTCCGATCAAACAGACGAGCTACTGTAGCTCATATTTCTCAAGCAGTTAATGTTGGTTCTGATAGAAAGGGATTAAAGGGATAGTTAGTTCACCCAAAAATTATTTACTCAGATTTACTCACCCTCCAGTTCTTCCAAACCAGTGTTAATTTTGACATCTATTTTTGATTTAGTCTTAGTCTTAAGACGAAAATGCTTATTAGTCTTAGTCACATTTTAGTGATTTTGTCTTTCATAGTTTTAGTCTAGTTTTAGTTGACGAAAAGTCATTGTTTTTTTTTTTGTCAAGTTTTAGTCATTACTTTTAGTCAAACTGCCATTACCAACATTCATTTTAGTAGTTTTTTTAATATATAATATTTAGACGAAAACGGTCATTATAATTTTTCTCTATTTAGACCAATTCAATTAAGCTTGTGCGAAATTTAAATCAGGCTGTATTGACATTGCACTCTTAGTAGTAGCACTTGATGAGTAAATGATGATAGACTTTTCATTTTGGGGTGAACTATACCTTTAAGACCTCGTGAATAGCCTACCAGGATCTCATAGCTCCACACATGCTTTATTTTAAACTGTTACCGTTTATTTAAGACACAAATGACTACGTTTACGAGGACACTTGCAAAGACGGGGATTCTGACAAGTGTGTTTGAAAGTTCAAGCACAAGGCACGAAACAGAACTCAAGTTTAGTCAGGCGCTGTACGAGGCGCGTATCAGGCTTTTTGACTCAACACACGCATTTAACGTTACCTAAATTAATTCTCCCTCGCTGCTTAATGTGTCTGAATGGTTTGCTTAAAAAGCGTTTAAATTATAAGTTTACATGATGACGGCGCAACACTCTTTAAATGTTTCAACCCGGCTATCGGCCACGATAAGCTAATGTATAGACTAGAGTTTGTTCAAACATAAAAAGCAATATACATCCATCAAGTTTATAATTAAACTAACCTAAAATCGGTGACGCTGTGTTTTTATCTGCTTCATGTGCCCGTCAACTTGCTGTTCCACAACTTCCCCTCCATCAACAGCTTTAGTAAAATGACCTGTTGGCTGGGGATTTTACTGACTAACTCCATCTCTGCTCTTTGTCTTTTAAGTTTTCCTTTTTTACTTAATTAATTTATTTTTATTTAGAATAGCTGACATTTATACCTATCGAAAGATCGTTCTTTGTGTGACCACTTGCAGATTAGTCTACACTAGAACGCTGCATTGCAGCTGAACTCGCAAATTCGAGTTTTGGTAGCCTAGACTACCCGTACCCGTGACGTCAGCTGCCGCTGCGGCTGTCTGAGAGAATAGATTATTCAAACGCCCTCATTGACGGACGCACATTTTTAAAAGGCAGCATAGGAAGAGATCATGTATTTTTAATGTCCGATATTCCTCAAATAACATTCTAGTCCCGTCTCGTCTTGTTAACAAAGAAACGGCATACGTTTCGTCATGGTTTTTATCATCAGATATTTAGCTTGTCAACGTCTCGTTTTAGTCACAGAAAAAGTGGGCGTTGACGAATATTTTTCGTCATTGTCTTCGTTAACGAAATGAACCCTGTTCCAAACCTGTATGAATTTCTTTGTTCTGCTGAACACAAAAGAAGATATTTTGAAACAGTTGATGGGCCCACTTGTATTTTAATACATATTAGGTTTTACATACATGTCCAAAAAAACTGGGACCACCATGTGTGGAATTAAAATGAAGCATTTTTTTATATTGAGCTTATTTACCTGACATATTTTACATGAAACATGCACACAGCAGCGCATTAACGGTTGAACTATTTTGTCATTCCCATCATAATGAGCCATGTGTGCGCAGTCATACCGAGGTTGAATCTGACTCGTACCGAGGGTTGATGTTGCAGGAACAGGTTGTGTGAGACCCACCAGCAGCACACCAGGAACAATGGGGCCCAGAAACATGCGACAGGTGTTTTGTACATATGTCACAACAGCGGTGGTCACACAACATATTAGTATGTACATGTTTCAAGCAGTCGAGTTCACAGGGAAAGCCGTGTGTATATGTAGTTTCTTATTGTGCTGTTTAATTGCATTACACCCACAAACAAATTATAACAACTGTGTATTTATGACGTTTCTGAAGTGTACAGTTGTCAGTTGTTTGGTTACAAATAATTTAATATGCTTGTCATAAACATTGAAAGAATCATTCCATTTGTGCATATAATTGTAGAATCGTTCTGTTTTTATTTTGCATCTGTAAATCTCATCCATTTCCTCATAACCTTTGGCATTCACATTCATTTTGCCATTTCCATTCATGCATGGCTTTATTTAAAGAGACCTTTGGTCAGAGTAAAAAAAAAAAAGATTCATAAGGAAGCTGCCATGCCTCTGGTAGCAGCTGTTGCTTGTGTGAAAAATTAAGTTCAGGGACCCCAAAGGAAAAAGAGAATTAGACACACATTCAGCCAATTTAACTTTAACAAGACCTTATTGGCGGTAATGTCACAGGCCCGCTATGTACAAATGCTATTCTCTGTATTCATGTCTACTGAAATGCTCAATTATGTTCTGGATCAGGGGAGATTTCAACATAAATATGACTCTAAATGTGTGTAGTCAGAGACAAAAATCAATTTTTGGCAAAACAGAGCAACACAAAAGCAAAACCAAGGCTCAGAATGATTTAATATCCTCTTATCTGAACATTAAGCTAAAGGCACACCTGTCGAAATCAGGCAAGTTTTTGCTTGAAGCTGCACAGCTGCACGTAAACAAGTGAAGAATGACGTTCTGAGATGCACAAATGCCAAATTCACAATCTTTTAATAATTTTGTGCAAGTGATAACAGGTCCTCTCTCTGTGTGTTAGTAATAAAGACTTTTCTTATGGGTAATTGTAACTTTACCAAGCGTGATTTAAAATAATCTTTTATATCATCACAAACATTACAAAGTGGCAAATGGTAATACAAAGACATAAATGCCCTTATGGGTATAATAAAAAAAAAAAAAAATTGGAAAAAATATATACAATAATGTATAAAGGCCCATTAAGAATCTGCAGAAATTATATTTATATAAAATGTCTTAATATTTTCTACTCTATACTATACTTGATAATAAGGACACTGTAAAATAGTGTTACCCATATTACATATGTGTAATACACCACAAGTGCGCACACGCATAAATTGATCACACACACATACATATATACATATAAAATTTGTTCAAAGACTTTGTATGCATATTGTGTATTTGTGATAAAATGATTTCTGACACGCGTTTGTTGGCCAAAAAAGAACTGGGCCCCCGACTGCCATAATTTTGTGTCCGTGTCCGTCCGTGTGTGTGTGTGTGTGAAAATAATTGATCACAAAAAACGATTCATCACAATGCCAAGTGACTGTTGGCAAACTCCAATCTTGCGTATATTTGCAGAGCTTTCTGCCACGTGCAGTGAAGTCTCTGTGCAGGCCTCATTATGGTGCGTTTTCAAATCATTGATCAAGGATTAATCATCATAGGAGGATTGAAAATATGTTGAAATTATGGAATAAAACTGGTTTAGCAGACTTTGGCTCTCGGGCTGGGAGCTGTAACATTACAAGCAGTTTGCTTAAAGGCTCAGCAGCCTTCCATCTCTGGAGCACTGGGGAGATGTTTCAGCTCTTTACGACTCCTTCCAGAAAGAGAGTACTGGGAGCAACAAGGCATTACTCTCTCGCACACATGCACGCGCACACGACAGCAAGGGCCATTTACTTACCAACTAAGGAGATCCTTAAGTGCTAAGCTGTAAATTTGGTTAATTTAGCACGATTCCACCGAGAATTGGTTGGTTTTCTTGCGGGGGAAAACCCAGCAGGCTTGCTGAGAATGAGCGGAGATGGTTGATGTGGTCCTTAGTGCCTTGATGACGGCAGGAACACGGGGCTGACAGCGCGCGCCGGAGCTATAAAACAGAGCTGCCTGGCAGCCGTACACGCAGGGGCACAATGCACAGCAATATGAAAATTGCTCAAACTTAATCCAATTAGGTTGTATTGAAGAAAGATGAAAATGTTCAATACTTAGAGAAAATGGTGTATACAGATGGCCCTGTGAAATCACACGTCCAGGCAATCAACGCTGGAAAACATCACGCAAATGCAAGCGATAAATCGCGATATTTCACATTGTCACAGTATGTGTGCACTGCCTCTGTGATTAGAAGCACCTGCACGTTCATATATTAAGGATACAAACCAGACCATTTTCAAATTGAACCTTATTGAATGAAAGAAGAGAGGGAGGGAGAAATAAAAGCCAGCTACCAATTTCGTCCATTTAACTGACTCTTAAATCAGACTTGATTGAGAGGGAACAAAGAGAAGTAGAAAAGCAGCTCTTTTGACGAACCGCACAATATATGATGACATTCAGCTCTGCAGTTCTGCTCTGTCTCTAAAGCCACCAGCTACACATGTTTGCATGATGACCATAAGGACATGACAGAATTTCCCCAATGCATACTTGTGATCTGGGTCAGGGTAAATAAGAGCTTTTAAAAAGCCTTGTTTGGTGCAGCAGCTGCGGCCTTTATGAAAAGAAAAGTGAAAACAGGTGGGACGAGGCTTGTGCTAATCTTTCACATTATGGTGGTTGATAACACACTAGTCTCCTCACTCCACACTTAAAATACTGTCATGTAATACCTACTACACCAGCAATGTGATATTTGCAGAATGCAAAGAGATGAAGACTGGAAAGATGTTGCTGACACTAATGTTTGAAATGTGTGAAATTTTTTTAAATACATTTACTCTTTGATGCACCTCTAGGTGGAAATAAATGTTGTGATGTTATTTCCACCAAGAGGTGCATACAATTTTGGTCAGGATCTTGTATTGACAATGCAAGAGTCAAGCACTCTGTAAATTCTCCTTCAGCACATCCCAAAGACTTTCAATGAACTTAAGGTCTGGACTCAGAGGTGCCAATTCATGTGTGAAAATTATTCTTCATGCTCCCTCTGAACCATTCTTTATGCTCCCTCCTAACCATTCTTTAACAATTTGAGCCTGATGAATCTTGACATTGTCATCATGAAATATGGACATGATGTGTTTAAGAAATGAAAAGCTACACACCCTACCCTATTGCCCCATTTAGGGTTAGAAGAACTAATGCCAAACATATAACATGTTAGAAACATAATTAATCACTGCAATAATGATCAAATCATAGACTCTTAAGCATTTGCCAATTTAAATTCAAACAGCAACTTTTGTTTTTTGGCTGGGCAGTGTATATTAACAGCTGTAATATACACTATATTGCCAAAAGTTTTGGGACGCCTGCCTTTACATGCACATGAACTTTAACGACATCCCATTCTTAATCTATAGGGTTTAATATGGAGTTGGCCCACCCTTTGTAGCTATAACAGCTTCAACTCTTCTGGGAAGGCTTTCCTTAAGGTTTAGGAGTGTGTTTATGGGAATTTTTGACCATTCTTCTAGAAGCGCATTTGTGATTTCAGGCACTGATGTTGGATGAGAAGGACTGGCTCACAGTCTTGACTCTAATTCATCTCAAAGGTGTTCTATCGGGTTGAGGTCAGGACTTTGAGCAGGCCAGTCAAGTTCCTCCACACCAAACTTTGTGCACTGGTGCACAGTCATGTTGGAACAGAAAGGGGCCACCCCCAAACTGTTCCCACAAAGTTGGGAGCATGAAATTGTCCAAAATGTCTTGGTATGCTGAAGCATTAAGAGCTCCTTTCACTGGAACGAAGGGGTCAAGCCCAACCCACGAAAAACAACCCCACAACATAATCCCCCCTCCACCAAACTTTACACTTTGCACAATGCAGTCAGGCAAGTACTGTTCTCCTGGCAACCGTCAAACCCAGACTCGTCCACTGAGCCAGACAAAGAGGTGTGATTTGTCACTCCAGAGAACACATCTCCACTGCCCTAGAGTCTAGTGGCAGCATGTGGCTACCACTTCGTGGCTGAGTTGCTGTTGTTCCCAATTGCTTCCACTTTGTTGACAGTTGACCGTGGAATATTTAGTAGTGAGGAGATTTAACTTAGACATTTAAGAATTTGTCACAGATTGTTGAATGTAAAGAGATAAGTTTGCTTTAACTTTACTTTTGACGCATCTTTTTGTAATACTATCCTCTAAACAACACAAACTCCAGTGAAGTATGATAGTTAAACATCATTCAGAAGGACCCTTTATATCTAAATGGACAGATTAAAATATGCACAATTTAATTTGGATGGTCAAAACATTGGCTTGTGAGACTAACAGTCTTTGACACGTTTCCAGCAACAACCAATGTGTCTGTCCACACTAAACACGAAACTGCTGAGCTATGCCACACTATCACAGCCAATCAGAAGATATTTGATGTTTAATGTACAGTTAAGTGATTGCAGGATTATGACCTAATGAGGTTATGTAGTGGGCAGGGCTACAAAGATGACGCCACAGAAATAGAAACCGAACAACATTGCATCTGGTTAGAACACGACGTGATACATATTGCAACTGGTGCGTCTTGATCCAAACAAAGTATAAGAGAAAATCCACATTTGAGGGCCGTGAAAGCTACATGAAACAGCATTTCTGACCTAATATTGGGTCTCATAATGGCTTTATTGTTTCTAACAACATTTTAGCACGGTTTCAAAGCACACAGCATTTTATGCAAGCAGCACATTTCTAAACAGTCTTTAATAAACACGTTAATGACAGAGCAACCCTCCAGCTGTACAAGAGACTTAGTTATTTCTCCAGGCATCAGACATCTTACTTATTCCACAGTCATTAAGAGCTGAGCTTCAGGATATAGCAGAGCTGGTGTAATTACACAGGTACTGTGATGAGGAAGTTAGCAGTGGTATTCATCGTCTTAATTAAGGCATAAACTCTCTGCTCTAAGCTAAAAGCAGCTCTGTTGGTTTAGGCAGCGAGTTATAGCAGCGCACAGGCTTTGTAGCATGTCGGTGTCATCCAGCACATCCTCCCAGGGTTGTAGTCTGCATTTGCATGTGGAAAGTAAAACACAGAGAAAGACTGCGATAAGGAAAGACGACCGAATGGAGAGTCAGCACCAGGCCGACCTTCGCTTTCACTTCCTCCTCAGAGCCTGCGGCGTCTTTCAGGTGCTGCGCATGCAAGGGTGTATGCGATTTGTCTAATTTGCAAGCTTCGGTGAGGGCTGCACCTGTTGCCCCGTCACCGCCTGCAGTCCCGAGCCCTCAACAAGCCGACAAGCACCCCCAGATAATCCATTCTACCCACTATAACACGGATGCTCTCCCTGCTCTGTGTAGGACAAGGGCATTTTTCTCCGGTGGAGCACTCATATCCGCCATGCCGCTGATGGCTCATTACAGGCCAATTCATAAATATTGTCTCCAGTATTACCACTTCCATGGGCCTCTCAGCTCCCCGGAGATTTATTCTTCTCTTTCACACCATGCTATTGTTTTCCTCCCTCTTTCTGTTTTTCATACCCCACCCTCCGTTCTTCCATACCTCACAGTTTGAACCACCAGAGCCACGTCGCTTGCCGCATGAGGCGGGTATTTGTTCCATTTAGAGTTGAAACAGGGCCAGAGGAACATCAAGTGACAGCAGCCACACAGCGGGGCGAAATGCAATCCTGCTCGATTGAACAATCATATAAGTGATGACAAAGTGCTTTATGACTATGCGGCTTTGTTGCACTTGGGTTTAGCCCACTAAGGTCTTATGCAGGCGGTCTCATGCGACCTTGGCCCATTTTCACCTTAACTCAAGCTCCCAGAAGTGTGGTCCTTTTATACCAGGACATCACATTCAGCTTGAAATACGTTTTTCCCTACAACACAAATAGAGATTTAAAGTGAGATGACATTTACAGATGCTCTGTGAATTTTCACGGGCGAAATACAGTCATTTCAATGGGAATCCATGCAATTGGGAATTTTACGTTAAAGATTTTCCCCCGGGTTTAAGAAATCAGCTTTTTTGGGGGGAACACTTTATTTCTCAGTGTCTGTTACACTTTACATGTACACGCTATAGTAGTAACAGTAAATTATGTATAATTAACTAACCCTAATCCTAACCATATGCCTATAGTAAGAACATGTTGGTAATAATTATTATTTAAATGTATAATTACACCGTAATAAGGACACCTTAAATGAAGTGTAGCATTTTTTTGTGCTTCAGACATTGCTACACCACTGAGCCTTTCCCCCCCCCATTATATTTTGCTAATGTGCCCGTACTTTTATATGACTTTTTTGTGATTTTATTTCAAATATTGAGGCAAAAACTGACTAAGTAAATTATTGGTACTGGATAAGCCATTATGATTTTTTTTTTGTTGTTGTTGGCAAATTACCCTTGTTGCTTAAAATATAGATAATATGTGTGCCCAAGCTACTTGCAGGACCATGATGGAAACCAAACTGTTTTGCAGATTGAAGCGCAACCTAGCATGTCACCAACTTCCAGCAGCATAGAGCGCAAGCGTCCTGTAGTGCGTGATACCATCTGTCCATCATTGGATTCCCTTTGAGTGTAGGATACCCAGTGGTGTTCCAGAGGTCTGGACCCACATTAGCACAACATCAAACAGGCTCCCTCCTACACATGCAGCACTGCGTGCGCTCCTGCTTATCTTATCTGAGACGGAAGGAGGAAGTCACCCCTCCGGTCCATCCCTGTAGAATTAGGCTTGACCTTTCTCATGCAAAGCTGAGAGAACTTGGAGAGGTTTTCTGCCCCGGCGACTGGGATTGTGTCCAGGGATACTGCTTTAATGGGGCACCTGCTGTGCTATTGTTAAAAATAAAGATGGGTATGACTGGCATAGCCTGGTATTTTTAATAGGTGTTCTAATTTCACTTTATGACAGCACTGCAGTGATGAAAGTAACATTAATGAGGTTAAAAGTGTTTCTTTAGTTTTATTTGTAGTACATCTCACATTGTTTTTACATTCTCACAAGTTTCCCAACCCTATGGCTTGTTTCTGACACAGAATAAAACATTTTAAAAGATAATTGCGACTTTTTTTATCTCACAATTGCGAGTTTACATCTCAGAATTGCATGATATAAAGTTTTCTGACTTTATAACTGACTTTTTTTTCCTCACAATTGCGAGTTTATATCTCGCAATTCAGACTTCTTTTCTCAGAATTTAGTTTATATCTCACATTTCTGACCTTTTCTCCTCACAAACAAGCAACTGCGACTTTATAACACGCAACTGCAAGTTTAAATCACACATTTCTGAGTCAGAATTATGAGATGTATACTTGCAGTTGCGAAAAAATTCTAGCATAAAAAAAAAGAATAAAAAGTCGCAATTACCTTTTTTATTTCTACTTTGTGTGGCGTTCCATACAACCCCTAGAGGTCCATGATAATAAAACAGAAATTAAATTTCAACTGCAATTAAAACTTAAAAGTATATAAATGATCAATTATATAAATGCATATTTATAAATTACAATATTTGTAAATAAAAATGATTTGCCTAAATATACTATATAAAACATTTAAATTGTTTAAATGTATATATATATATATACATACATGTGTGTGTGTGTGTATATTTTATATAGTATATTTAGCCAAATAATTTTTAATTTACAAATATTATATTTTGAACATTTTTAATTTCATTAATGTATTTTTTAAAATAAATTATTTACATGTTAATAAATAAATGATCAATTGTATTTATATATGGATGGATTATTTATTTTAGATTTTAATTTTTACATTTATTTTTATCAAATACATTAAGTACACTTATCAGAACATTTAAACGAAACGTCCTTTTAGTAGTGTTGAAATATATATATATTTTTTAATGACTTTTTAATCTACAGATGGCAAAAGACAATCATGATTGGTACTTGTGGTGATGTGGCGTTCCTATTGCAATTCCTCCATGAGCACCCCGGGCTGTGAGCGCAGGCTGTGTGCAGCGAACCTCCTGGGGCAGGAAGGGCTAACAACCCTTGCATTGATCCAAGGAGACACTCAGCCCTCTAACCTGCTGAGTGCTCAGTTCAGGAGAACAATGGAGTTCAGCACACATCAATACAGCAGCAGCCTATTGAGCGCACTCCGTTTAGTAAAGCCGAATGATGAGGTTGAAGCTCCCGAGTCTCTGCAAAAGCAGGGCAGACACCTTCAGCGTCTATATAAACCCCTTTCTGTTCATCATCATGGAAAGATATACAGACACCAGCTTCCCTGTGTTCCCAACTCCAGCTTTCTAACATCTTACCCTGTTACTATGAGTCATGTTGGGGCAAAACGAGTCTCACCTACCACTCTAAAGAGTTGGAGATTGGGATGGAGGAGGCTTTCTGGGCAGGAATGCACTGCTTGTCCCATAAGACACTAAATGATGTACAAGTGCATTTATTACAGCAGCCCCTATAAATCTGAGCCTGGCCTGAACTCCGGGGAGAGGTTAATGGATTACAAAGGGATGCGGTATCGAACCTTTGAGAAGTTTATACACCACATCAATATGTGCAAGGCTATTGATCATTTAGACCTTGACAGACAAATTAAATTCATAAACTTGATAATGCACTGGAATATTTGTATTGCTTACTACAGTGGAATAGGGCCCTTTTTTACATTTTTTAAACAGCGCTGCTTTAAGATCAAGGTTTATCGACTGAAATTCACTTAATAGAGTCCACTGAAAATGCCGAGAAGAATGCTGATATAATGTGAAATTTAGAGTACGATGAAGTCCTTAGTTAAAACTTTATCCACATTTTCTTACAGGTTGCTGAACATGCTTGATACTTATGCAAATGATATATACAAAATATATAAATAATTTACATTTAATAATTTGTATTTATGTCAATTGAAATGCATAATTTAAATTGTATTAATGTATTTGTATGGGCTTTTTGCCATTTCGTTAATGGATGGCAGTTTCACAGGCTTTCTGATATTTACAGTAAACATTTTTATGTTTTCTTTTTTGTCACAATGAAACTGATACCAAGGTTACATTGTTACAAAAAAATAAAATAAAATAAAAAAAACAGTAGAAACAAGGCTATTTGTGTTAAATCAAATTTATTACAATTATGTACATTCATCTTTTCATACCAGAATTTCTCTGAGACAAATACCAGCAGGGTGTCAACAACATCAACATACATCAACACTGTGCAGATCAGACAAACTGGTACAGACCTTTGACTTAAACTTGCTTATAAAACCGACCCAACACACGCACATTCTCTCTCGCTCTCTCTAACAAATGCTTAAATCCCTAATCTGAATTGCTGAAACTGACCAGCAGGATGCAGATTTCTAACAAAACGGTTGTAAAAACAGTTGGAGATGACAATGTCATCTTAAAACAGATATAGGCACTGAATCTGTGACTTATATCATGATTAATTCAGTAGCCCTCACAGTGGCTTTACAATGATTAGCTAAAATTAGCAAAAAGTTGTTTGAAGGCCTCTGCCACCACACGATCAGAAACAACCTGCCAGTTGCAGGAACTCCTGAATATGGTTAAGCGAAACTGGTCCATGCACATACACTCACACTAAAGCTCGTTCTCATTCTGAAGCCGATGGTCTTCCTTCCTTCCTAGCTAACTATCCCTATAGCTAACTATCTGTAACTGTGCTATGCCACTTCTGACACCGATCCAATGCAATTTACCTTCAAGATCAAATGGAATTCACCGATTCCCTTAAAAGAAAAGTTCACCCAAAAAATATAATTTTATTTTCACTCTCATGTCATTCCAAACAGCCTCTCTTCTTTTTCCAGTGTTAAGAGACAGTTTATGTAAAAGTGACCACAGCTGTTAAGCTCCAATATAAGATGCAGATCTGAATGATTTGTTCATCTGATACAATTCTTAAGCTGTTAACTCAAGAACCGCTCTGCCCATGTTTTTTGACCACCACATCTGTTCAATTCCAAAATTGAACTGTGGTCGTAAGCAAAAGATGTGATTGTTTAAAAATGTATTCTTTTGCATTCCACAGAAGAAGAAAAAAACTGCATAAAGGTTTGAAATGACATGAGAGATTTTTGTATTTTTATTTTTTGGCTGAACTTCACATTTGGATTTTTAGCTTTTCAAATCAACGCCCAAATTTTCGAAAAACAAAAACAGTCACTGCATATCAAACAAACACACACAGGTTTGTCTATTCTTGTGTGGGTTAGTGTTAAGTCAACCCTAATCTAGGAAGTAAGAAAACATACAAACATGGCCAGACAGGTTGCGCTCTCTCATTGTGCCTTCGCATTGTGCCGCCACAGACCCACAATACACCTGGCTGCGCTGTAATCCGGTTACTCTGAAGGTCATTTGTTAAAAGTGAAAATGTCACAATGGATCTGAGACTCTAGTTCTCACTCCAGGACCTCTCTAGCTTTGTTTCTCATCAGCTGGTGAGTGAGTAATTTCATTAGTTAAATATTCATACGTTACTCTCCATTTGCATCACAGGAATTTTTTGTTCGTTTCTTTTTTTTTTTTTTTTTTTATCCTCTCAGGACTTTCTGAGAGAAAAGCCCCCAAAGAGAAAAGCACAACTGTCAGCACCTCTGCTGAAGCATCCATTGTTTTACACAGTTTAATTACAAAACCCCAGCACCGTTTCATGTTAAGATTATTCACTGCAGGAGGCCTATATAATTTGGACTGGAGGGTTTGTCATGTAATATAATACAATATAACAGGCTTTCAGTATTAGATTTCCGATTTTAGCCTCCTTGACATTTCAAGCCGCATGAACTAATACATCTGTTATTTGTCGATCATTTGATTATTAACATACTTCATAAACCAAATCAGCTACCCTGCTGGAGACTGGAGAGATACGACTGAGACAAACACATTTTCAAACACAATCTTTTACCTCATTGTCTGTGTTCTCATACATGTTTCCCCTCCCTCCCTCTCTTTCTTTCTTCTACAGAAATCTCAAATCACTCTGTTCACAAAATACAAGGCCTCGTTGTTACACAGACTGCTGCAGCCCCATGTACTACACAATCTCAAACGTTTGAAGGAGTTTGTTCACTACGACAGAGTACAATGTCTATAGAAAGGTCCACAAAGAATACGCTGATCCAACAGTGTTAGGACTGTGTGA
Source organism: Paracanthobrama guichenoti (assembly GCA_018749465.1). NCBI lineage: Eukaryota > Metazoa > Chordata > Actinopteri > Cypriniformes > Gobionidae > Paracanthobrama > Paracanthobrama guichenoti. The sequence continues at coordinate 14,333,220 of CM031965.1, forward strand.
AATGACATATGCAATGACATAGAAACCAATCCAACAGCCTCAGATGACAAGAGAGCCAACTTTCTGATTCTTTGGTACCTCTAATTTGTTGCTATAGTCCCTACACTGCAATTGTTCAAGATTGTATTGACTTGAAGTGCTATAGTACACTTAAACAGGCTTTTTTGGAGCACAACAGTCTCTATTAAAAGAGCTAGCTAGCATTTAGGGGAAATGTATGGACTGACTGACTGACTGCAAAAGAAAAGTCATAATTCTCTCGTTGTCTTTCCAAAAATGTCTGTCGCTGTGCTTGTTCAGGCATGCAGAAGGTTTGTGCCGACAGTCTGGTTTGCACGTTGAATGTTTGTTTGCATGTTGAAAAGTCAAAAGGGTAAAGAACTGCAGTGAAAGGAACATAATCCACCTCAGCTGCCGCTCTCGTACAGTGTTAAATGATGATCACGGTAGCCATTTTAATGCAACTAGAGTGTGATATCTGAACTTAAATTAACTCTCAGGAAGCCTGGGAACAGGTGATTGGACGGATGAAGTCCGGTTGCGGGTTATTTTCTAATCAACCTCACTCTCGTTACTCGCCCCCTCTGGACGCCGCAGTTTCTCCACCTGCTCGTTTATCTGTCCGTCGCCTCCTCTCCTGTCCTCTGTCTGCACGCTCAGGTGGTCTTCCTCATCCACATGGGTCACGTCATCATCCTCGTCTTCTTCCTCGTCGTCCTCTTTCTTTTCCTCCTCCCCCTGAACTTCCATACGGACCTGGTCTTTCAGGTCCAGAGGGAGAATTGAGCCCAGGCCCACGTCTCCGTTCAGGCAGTGTGAGCCAGACGGGGTGGCCTGGGAGCTGTTGCCCTCTTTGACGGGGGAGGAGTTGGCCGATTCGTTGCTGACAGGAGAGATGTCGCTGCTGCTGTTGGTGTGGTTGATGGAGGGCGGGTTGGACAATGAGCCCGGTTTGAGAGGGATTTGCCAGGATGGGATTTTGGGAACAGAAGGTGAAGCAGGGAACTGTCTCCTGAGAAGAAAGAGGACGTGAATAGAAAATTACAAGTGTTTTCTTCTAACTGTTTTCTGAAATCTCTCACAAAAGAGTGCACATTTTGCCTCAGGCTTGATTCTGACTAAAATATGCACACGCAAGTCCAGCTATTGTGCTTATACGCAGATTTGTCAGTATGGAAGTATATGAGAGATTATGTCCATATGTATGCCACACCTGGCATCTGATTCAAAACAAAGCATGTCTTCACAACAAAGGTAAAATAAATTCAAAAGCAACTTCAGATATGTACTGTCAGGGTGGTTTTGTTTGAATATGAGGCAACAAGTTGAGCAGATGGTGAGCTTGGTTTGCAGCAAAGATCTCACATCTTGAGAAGGTCGACCAGATAAAACATTCAGACACTGGAAGAAAAAGGTAATTACAGCTTAAAATGTTTAATGAGAGTGAAACAACAGACAAATTAAAGCTTTTATCTGTGTATTTCAGATGTATGAGATTACTTAGATCTCAATTTGCATGATACATACATAATCAAGTAAACATTAATGAAAGTGAGGGAAGATCCATCTTGGGGCATTGAGGGAACCTGTTGAATGCATCAGGCCTCATTAACCAGTAATGAGCCGGTTCCAGCTACATGCCCCAGTGAAGAGAACGATATCATACATACAGATCAAACCATTTCAGACACATCTATCTGCCGAACCGTCCCAAGGAATAAAAATATCAGCTGCCCTGAGTGAGAAACAACGCTCTCCGCTCATTTACATAGTGATAATACAAAACTTGCATGTTGGAACATCTACTAGAGGCTTTCAGGCTGTTTTGAGCACTCTGTAAAGTAAAGATATTTGTAACTGCAGATGAATGGCTTTTGGATGGCAGACCTTAGAGTGGATGCCACATTTGATTTACTAGAAAATAGTTCCAAGCTCCATCTAATTTTCACTTTTTTTGGTGGACATTTTTAATGCTGCATCAGCTTTAAAAAGAACACTCCACATTTTTTGAAAACTTTTCATTTTCCGTTGGTCTTAGTACACGATGTAACTACAGAAGAGTCAAGTTTTAAATAGGAAAAATATTGAACATTTTTGGTAATTTTTTGAGCGAGATGCTAACGGTCTGATCAGATTCAATGATCTATGCTAAGCTATGCTAAAAGTGCTACCGCCAGACCCGGAGATCGGCTGAATGGATTCGAAAATGGTAAAACTCAACTGTTTAATTCTAGGGGAGTTGGAAAATGAGCCCATTTTCAAAAAAAAGTGGAGTGTTCCTTTAAGATTGGTACCCACATACACAACATTTTGAATTAACGTCCCTCACAGTCTCATTATCGTCCCTGTCAAATCAAATATGGTGTCTATTATGACAAAGTTCTATTGTTATTGTCTACTGTTATAGCTGATTAATCATTGAAAATAGTTACCTGCTGAGAAGAAGACCTTTAAGAGACACAATCTCAGCCTTGAGTTCACTGATGCTCTGAGACTCCAGCATGCGGTTGGTGGAAGATGAGGCCTGAAAAAAAAAAAAAAAAAAAAAAAAAAAAAAAAAAAAATTCATCATCATCATCATCATTCTGAAAACAAATTTAAAAACACTTATTTATTACTATGGGCTACTACCCACTGGGACTACCACTACCTACCCCTTGAAACCAAGGATAATTCTTAACCCACTTAAGAGCTTTTTTAACCCTGGGTAAACTGAATCCTGGGTTATATTGCTTCATGTTTCACAATGCTCATAATTTACCCGGGGTTAACAATTAATCCTAGTTTAAAACAGTTTATTCATAAACTGACGTTTCACATTGTACATTCCTAAACCCTGGGTTAATGTTCTTATTTGCATATTAGCGGGGTTAGTGTCATTAATTTGATGAACGCAGCACGCGACCTGTTTACATAAAAGCTCTAGCATTGCGCATCCTTGTATTGCAGACTGTAATATCAAGTTTATACTGAATGGATACTTCGGACTATAAAAGGTAAGAATGAAACTGTCTCTTCTTCACTTAAATTGTCACGTTTTTCTGTCAGCATTGGAAATTTTTCCTCTCAAACGTTGAATTTACTGCTTATATGTAATGTGCAGTGTTTCGGCGACTGTTCAAAGCATGCAAATATGTACACGATTGGCTGTCTGTTGCTAAGCATCTAACTTTAACATTCTAACACCGCATCGTTCCACACTGTACAAGTTTGGAGCCGCAAACGGTGCTACTACCCCTGTTTCTAAATTACAAGTGTGAAACGTTCCTTTACCCAGGGTTAAAATTAGTGCTTAGAATGACGATAAACCGGGGTTAAGCGCAGTGTGAAAAACCCTTTACACATAATCCTAGTTATCTTTTAAAACGCTACCTAACCTAGGGTTACAAAACTGACCTTAAACATGGTTTTGTTATGGTCTTTAAAGTTGAAGATCTGTCCTAGAATGTAAAATTCTGTCATCTGTTGTGACCTTCTAATTTGATTTGTCAGAGTTACTCAATGAAAAAAAAAGTATCTGATGCATTCAAACTGCCAATATGAGACTGTGAATGTCCTCAAAGTCATGATATCAAACCACAGCTATACTGACAAGTCCCAACTACCTTCTCCACCCATAAGGTCAGGATCTTTTAGAAAAAGGCTAAGGGAATTAATCATGCCATTTTTACATATTTTTCCATATTGCAGACTGCTGATTTGAGCAGGACAGAGGTGTTTGATAAGAGGTCTCTGGCACAACAATGGAAGTATTCATCAAGTCAGAGAGGTTTTTATTAAAAGAAGCCTTATCACTAACTGCTTGCCATGGGATGAAGTGCTGAAGGGAATGATGGCCAATTGAAGTGGCCAGCAAACATTTGAATAGCAAATTAATTCAAGAAAAAAAAAAAAAAAAAGCCCCCAAAAAAATCCATCCATCATTTTTTTTTTTTTTCTTCAAATAGACAGGTGGTTGGTAATGTCAATTTATGAAAGGAAACCCTCTTCAAGAGAAAAGGGGAAAAAAGATTTGTAGCACCTATACATTTCTATTTCAATTCTCCAAACGGCTCTCAAGCAAACCCCGTTGCTGTACGGCTACATGGAGCCACTGACTCTTTGAAACGTCCACAACAAACAGCCCTCGTCTACCCCATAATCCTATTCCAGTTCTGCTGCCCGCCGAAGGGGGGGAAAGGAAAGCAGGAAGAGGAAGTGGAAAAAAGGACTGGGGGGAAAAGGAAAATAAAAGTGTAATTAAGAACGTTGGAGTCACCCGGGGCAGCTAGTTAGAAAGCAGAGACCCCCTATCGAGAGGAGAGGGATAACTCGGACTCTTCCACATGTAATTAAATCTAAAGTAAATTAATTGAATCACATCTGAAAAGGATCAGACTCATTTACAGCGAGGGCTGGGGAGGGATGGCGGTTTTGTCTCCTTTCTGCTCCTAAAGCCCTCAGATAAGTGTGGCATTTTCGAAGAGGCCACATCTGATCCGAGCCGAGCACATTAGGCCTGGTGAAGACACTCTTATTACAGGCCTCACCTCATTATGGCCATCTTAATCCCACACTCCCCACGGCACCCGGTATAATAAGGCTGGAATGTACCTCTTGCTCATTTTACCTTTGTAACGGGAAAAAAAATTAATTGCTTCTGAGGCTTAGCTTACACTTCTCGGACATAAAATCTAAATAATATTTTAACAGAGGCTACAAAGCACCTCTCAGCCGGCGGTGTTTAAACTTCCGCGGTTGCAATTCTTCATTTTGAGAGCTGAACACGCACACACACATTCAGTGATGACCGTTTAATTGCTGCTAAAGGCCTTTCTCTGCATGTCTTTGACTATGTGAGCAGTCATCCAGTCAGAGGGGTCAGTGCAGTGTGATCGGGGTCCGTCACCCTCTTAAGTGTGAACAAAGCTTCGCTACAGTCTGGGTAATTATTTAAGGAGGTGGAGCGTACCGTACAAGAGAGGTATATGCACATACATACACCACAGCAGCAGCCAGACAAGGAATACATTAAAGCAAACTGCAGAACATTAACTACGGATAATATCTTAACAAGACGAGTTAAGAAATGTCTGAATGCAAATTAATTCACTGCTTTCCTCTCTGATGCCATTTCCACCACGTAATGTATGTGTATTTATGGTGGAATCAGTTCGAAAATAAATCCCAAGGGAGTGTTTTCTGGTGAAAACACTGGTCCAATTTATTTGAGCCTGTTTATTCACTTTCCCAGTGGCAGGTCCTTCTGCAGTGGAAGAAGAGAGCGAAGTGCTCCTAATCTTCCACGAGCAGCCACTAATAAAGAGAGCTATCGCTGGATTTAAACGTCACTGCAATTAAACTTAACTAGTCATGATGATAATGGTTTATATATGCGGAGAATGAGATACAACATCCTGCCTGTTATTTAATATTAAATATTATCAAAGGAGAACAAGGTGCTTTAGATTAAAAAAATAAGAACTCTAAAACATCACAGATACACATTCTACTCCACAATACAATTCAATGATAGCAAACAAGTTTTACAAAAACTTGCTAAAAATATTTACTCAAAAGTCACTCAATTAAATCAAAAAAAGAAATCGTATGATGAAGCTGTGGGTAGATTTAGGAACTGACAAAATGGGGAAATAAACACATGGTGGATGCAGATATCAAAACAGACAGTGGTAAACAGCAGTCTACTACCACTCTAAAACAGTTTACCACATTTAAATCCATTGCGCAGAAAAATTGCTTAGAAAATGCCAGACTCCGCTCTTAAATGGACAGTTCATAAAAAAAAAAAAAGCATTTTGAAGAATATTTTGTGTTCTGCAGAAGGAAGTCAGTCATACTGGTTTGGAATAATATAAGGGTAAGTAAATAAGTAAAGCAAAAGTAAGTGCATTTCCATTTGGAGTGAATTATTCATTTAAAATTATGCAATACAAATAAACAAAATAACAATATACCACTATTGAAAAAAGTACTGTGCATTTCTAGCGCCAGCCAATGCAATAAAACTACACTTCTTTAGAAGTTCCAACTCACTGACAGTCAGTTAACAAAGACTTTATCAATCAGCATTTGAATAACAGTTTCAGGTGTGCATGATGGCATTTAAACACAAAGTATGTAGCTAATCTACTGAAATGAAAAAGAAAACGACCATAAATATGAGCATAAACTCGTGTATGAGCATAAACACATCCAAAGTTTGAGCGACTGCTTCAGAGAAAAGGCCCACTGTGCTCACAACAGAGAACAAACCATTTGAATGGTTTTAAAAAAAAAAAAAAAAAAATATATATATATATATATATATATATATATATATATATATATATATATATATATATATATATATATATATATATATATATATATATATATATATATATATATATATATATATATAAAAGTTTACTTAACAGCTGAGGAAACAGGAGTCACCATGTGTTTGGGTTAAATACACATTTCCGCATTAAAGAGTTTAATTGCCAAGCTTGCACAGAGTGAGGAACCCTGAAAAGGCAACTCAGAAAACCGCACACTGAAAACGATACACAGCCAAAAGGCTTAACACGTGTCCTTAATTTCATGGACCTGAAAATAATTTCCCGCATTTCCCATTTGGCTTTAGACAACAGGGCCCCGCATCTCTCAAAACAAAGTTTAAGATCAGCACGAAGTAGACTTTATGATTTGTTTAATAGGCGTTTTGATGTGAAGTATACTTTATACACACTGCTGCTTTCCAGCAAGGCACTCATGACAAATTAAGCTTTTTAATTCAATCTGGAATTGGACAGAGAATTTTAGCCATTTCTACTTGACTTAGGACAGCTGGATGATGACTGAAAGTGTGTACAACAATAGATCGTTGTTGTGGCATTTTTTCTGGAATTAGCAGAAGAGCGTCTGAGGTAAACCATAGATCATTTTGGGGGCAAGTCAGTTTACTTCAAGAGGGTGGCGGAAGGTTGGGGGATGTGAGAGTAGTGGTGAGTCTGCAATTCTAGCAAACTTCAGAAGGGTGAGAGATTCATATTTTCACTTCAATTTGTGCCAGGCCAGATGTGTTTGCATATGCTTTCCTACGGGATCCAGATGCTTCAGTAAAACACCCATGTGCTTAACAAGCTGTGGACATAAAACATGCCCTCGATTGCGATTCCAAAGCGCTTTTTGGAGAACGTTACAAGATGATTTATCACAGTATCGTAAGATACAAACTGTATCTTAGAGTTTCAGCAGGCGATTTTCCTCAGATGACTATTCGTTATAGATTATAAGCACATGTCTTCAGAAAGGATTTGAAGGCCTTATCATCATGAGGAGAATTCTTCTGAAAGATAATGATACCATAATGCATTAAATTAGCATGTGATAAAGACAGCAAAATCAACACTGCCACAATAGACAAACAACAAAGACCACAACTCTCTGTATATCACCACGCATTCTTCTCTTTTGTTTACTCTTGACTATTACTGTGGGTGGAGTGACAGTCTTTTGCTTTGAAACACATTAGCTAAATGACTATGTTCTTAAGCTGTCTTAAATTCCTCCTGAGAATTTTTTTTACTTATGAGTTTAGAAATCATATGGATGTATGCATTTATTTATTTTCTGTAACTATACAAATAATATCTATATTTGTTGTGCATTTAAAAATATTTTAATTTAGATAATAATAAATATTCAGGAATAGCAACGTGGTGTGCTTTTAAGTGATTTTTTTTCATGCATTGAAGTTAATTTATTTGCTAGTACAACAAAATGATAATGCATCCATGCATCCTTGAATCCATAAATTAGAGTTGCACACTTGTAGAATATTTGGTCATGAATGCATTACTTTTCTTGGCGCCGCCGTGTTCGGTCGCCGTTCAGGTCGCTCCGCAAAGACGGTGCTAGTTTACATTTCACTGCCGGTTGTATATTCTGTATATAATTGTGTATGTGACAAATAAAACTCTTGAATCTTGAAGTCCAATCACTACAACTGCTTGAATCTGCTGCTACGAATCTTAAACGCAGTTTTCTCGCCTTCAAATGACAAGTTCCACGCGTTATACTACGTGAAATGTGGTGCAAAAGTGATTTGTGCATCTGTGAGGCAGCGGAAGGCACTGTTCAGAGAGCAGAGAATTTCGGCCAATCAGAAGAGCTCATTTGTATGGAGCCCCTAACGGGACATGGTGGTGGAAAATTTTTTGGAAGAGAGGATTTCTTTTGCGTTCCCTCACAAAGATAATGTCCCACTAGCCGTTTAAAAGAGCTCAGTACGTTAACAATGGAGAGGTTAGAGTTTTATTTTGAACTTGAACTTAAGTGTAAAGAAATACAGTTAGTAGTTCAATGAGTTCGGTAAAATTGCCAATATATTCACAGATTCAAACTTCCCGAATCAATAACTCATGAGCTAAACGTTGTTAAAACACAAATGACACCTCTTGATCGTAGACAACGAGCTGCAACCTAATTTTCCTCAAAACGAGCCTTATAATATGAGAGACAAGTAGGAAGGGACCGTCTGCAAAATGCAAAACACGAAATTCAGTTTACACATCAATGCTCTCCTACTGGTCATACTACAACACTTTTGATTAAATGTTTTTGTACATAATAGTAATCAATACCTGCACTGTTATTACAAACCCGATTCCAAAAAAGTTGGGACACTGTACAAATTGTGAATAAAAACAGAATGCAATGATGTGGACGTTTCAAATTTCAATATTTTATTCAGAATACAACATAGATGACATATCAAATGTTTAAACTGAGAAAATGTATCATTTTAAGGGAAAAATAAGTTGATTTTAAATTTCATGGCATCAGCACATCTCAAAAAAGTTGGGACAAGGCCATGTTTACCACTGTGTGGCATCCCCTCTTCTTTTATAACAGTCTGCAAACGTCTGGGGACTGAGGAGACAAGTTGCTCAAGTTTAGGAATAGGAATGTTGTCCCATTCTTGTCTAATATAGGCTTCTAGTTGCTCAACTGTCTTAGGTCTTCTTTGTCACATCTTCCTCTTTATGATGCGCCAAATGTTTTCTATGGGTGAAAGATCTGGACTGCAGGCTGGCCATTTCAGTAACCGGATCCTTCTTCTACGCAGCCATGATGTTGTAATTGATGCAGTATGTGGTCTGGCATTGTCATGTTGGAAAATGCAAGGTCTTCCCTGAAAGAGACGACGTCTGGATGGGAGCATATGTTGTTCTAGAACTTGGATATACCGTTCAGCATTGATGGTGCCTTTCCAGATGTGTAAGCTGCCCATGCCACACGCACTCATGCAACCCCATACCATCAGAGATGCAGGCTTCTGAACTGAGCGCTGATAACAACTTGGGGTGTCCTTGTCCTCCTTGTCCTCTGATATGGCGTCCCAGTTTTCCAAAAGGAACTTCAAATTTTGATTTGTCTGACCACAGAACAGTTTTCCACTTTGCCACACTCCATTTTAAATTTGCCACAGTCCAGAGAAAACGCCTGCGCTTCTGGATCATGTTTAGATATGGCTTCTTTTTTGACCTATAGCGTTTTAGCCGGCAACGGCGAATGGCACGGTGGATTGTGTTCACCGACAATGTTTTCTGGAAGTATTCCTGAGCCCATGTTGTGATTTCCATTACAGTAGCATTCCTGTATGTGATGCAGTGCCGTCTAAGGGCCCAAAGATCACGGGCATCCAGTATGGTTTTCCGGCCTTGACCCTTACGCACAGAGATTGTTCCAGATTCTCTGAATCTTTGGATAATATTATGCACTGTAGATGATGATAACTTCAAACTCTTTGCAATTTTTCTCTGAGAAACTCCTTTCTGATATTGCTCCACTATTGCTGCTAAGCCGCAGCATTGGGGGAATTGGTGATCCTCTGCCCATCTTGACTTCTGAGAGACACTGTCACTCTGAGAGGCTCTTTTTATACCCAATCATGTTGCCAATTGACCTAATAAGTTGCAAATTGGTCCTCCAGCTGTTCCTTATATGGACATTTAACTTTTCCGGTCTCTTATTGCTCCCTGCCCCAACTTTTTTGGAATGTGTAGCTCTCATGAAATCCAAAATGAGCCAATATTTGGCATGACATTTCAAAATGTCTCACTTTCAACATTTGATATGTTATCTATATTCTATTGTGAATAAAATATAAGGTTATGAGATTTGTAAATTATTGCATTCCTTTTTTATTCACAATTTGTAGTGTCCCAACTTTTTTGGAATCGGGTTTGTAGAAAAAATATTTAATAACTTCACAGTTATACAGTGTAAAGCCATCAAAATCAGTAAGCAATTATCATACAAAAGCTATTGCAACTACTGTATTTTAGCTGGGTACCAACATCATTTGTGTAAATAATAGGCCTACTTAGCTATGTGCTATTACTTTTATTATTAAGTGTTGTAATATAACCAGCAGGACAGTGTGATGTGGGAACTGAATTTGGTGACAGTACAGTGCATTTCAGTGAAGTTAGCTGAATATTTTTCATAATAAAAAAAAATCCTAACAATTATGCAAAAGAAAATTTTTATCAAACTAAGTGTTGTAGTATGACTAGCAGGAGACAACTGATGTGTAAACTGAATTTGGAGAAACTATAGTGTGTAACATTGAAGTTAATGACTTTTTTTAGTAACGCTTTTTGGGTTTTGCACTTTGCAGACGGTCCCTTTGGACTTGTCTTTCAGCTGCCTGCTCATAGAGATAGCTTGTTATAACTTATAAGGCTCGTTTTGAGGAAAATTAGGTTGCAGCCCGTTGTCTACGATCAAGAGGTGTCATTTGTGTTTTAACAACATTTAGCTCATGAGTTATTGATTCGGGAAGTTTGACCGAACTCATTGAACTACTAACTGTATTTCTTTACACTTAAGTTCAAGTTCAAAATAAAACTCTAACCGCTCCATTGTTAACTGAGCCGTTTTAAACGGCCAGTGGGACATTATCTTTGTGAGGGAACGCAAAAGATTTGTTAAAAAATAAAAAATATTCCTCCCTTCCAAATTTTTTTTCACCACCATGTCCCGTTAGGGGCTCCGTACAAACGAGCTCTTCTGATTGGCCGAAATTCTCTGGTCTCTGAACAGTGCCTTCCGCTGCCTCACAGATGCACAAATCACTTTTGCTCCACATTTCACGTAGTATATGGCGCAAAAGTGAGAGCGTGTGGAACTTGTCATTTGAAGGCGAAAGAACTGCGTTTGATTTTCATAGCAGCAGATTCAAGCAGTTGTAGTGATTGGACTTGTGATTGTGTTAGAAAAATATCCAAGAAAAGTAATGCATTTGTGACCAAATATTCTACAAGTGTGCAACTCTCATTGCATGGATTAACATATTAATTTGCGGATGAGCAAAATTTGTTCGTGACTTCACATTTTTGATACAGGTGTGTGAATGCGTTTTACACCATATTCACTGCAGCAACTGTAGCAAAAATGTGAGCGTATGAATTTCTTCATGTGTGATTCGCAGAATAGGATGTGTGCACCTGCAGTGAAGAATGTGTGAAGGTGTAACTGTTGTGTTGTGTTTATAGGTGAGAAAGAAAAAAAAGATTTTCTCCTAAAAGATTTTCCTCTGTGACTTCAGATTTATTGATACACATGTGCGGATATGCTCTACAGCTACAAATTCCACTCACACACGTTCAGTTGTTTTGCACCAAAAATACCTTCATAATTTTGAGACTTATTCGCACTGATTAGAGAAAGTAATTAGTACAGTAATCAAACTACACAGTTGAAGATGTAATTAGTAGCTAGTAATTAATTACTTTTTTAGAGCAACTTACCCAACACCGTTTATCAACAATACACAAAAAATATATAAACTAATTGTACAGGCAACATTCCAAACATTATTTATGAACAATAATGGTTTCCTTTCTTTTCAATTCTTTAACTGACACACCCCAAACTCAAAGTTAGGGCTCAAAGAAAATCCTACTAGTCCAGTTTTAGTTGCAGTATGGGTGGGGGTTAAATGAGGTCTCAGCCCAAATGAAATTAGCAAAAGGCAAATGACAGATTGAGGAGACATCAGGAGGGGGTGGCAGCGTGGGTTCACTTCCTGTCCCTGGATGGCTTGCTTGAGCGTTCAGGAGATGGCCATACATGTTCTTTATGGAGCTCCAATGACATGCATTGTCCTACTGAAGCACATTTTTTTCTTCTGAATGGCATATGAGCTCCGTCATTGCTAATATTCACATCAGGGTGAGGCATCAGTCTCAATGTCACTGAAAAATGCCCCGTGTTGTTTTAAACTCAAAGTGGCCTTGTTTTACAGAGGCTGCACCCATGAAACTGAATGCCGCAATGAAAATGCTCAACGACGGCTTTATTTAAACTCAACAGATTCATAAAACAAGCGTCTACTACTATTAATATTATATCTGAGAGAAATCACAAAACTTGGGAGGAATGCAACTATTTTAGATAACTAAATTCCTTTTTTACAGATTAGCTGCGCTCTCTTATTGCAAAGGCATTTCAGGCAATGAATGTATTCATTTCTATCCTGCAGATTACGCAGTTTGATAGGCACATGGAATTTTGTTCTCTGATGATGACTATGCAACAAAAAACACTGACAGGAAAATGTTGTTGACTACCATTGACACATGCACCATAGAGAATCTATGCATCTCATTCTCTCAGATATAGTCTGATCTGTAGTGACAAGAATGTCAAAAACTGGAGGAATGTTCTGATTGTACGATTAGTTTTTTTCCCCGGTCACTTCGGTTGAATCAAAGCAAAAAGTTGCTTTGTCTCCCCATATGGCAATTTACTGCAACTACCGTATAGCAGTACTGGACACTATGTAAAAGGGATAACTCTCCCAAAAAAAACAACAAAAAAAACAACAGTGTGATCAGAAGAAGCATAAAGTCATTGGCTGAATATTTTGCCCTCTGTTGCAGCTCTTAAATCCCATTTGCACTACTGCACGTTTAATAAAAAATGAACAGACCGGTTAGACATCAATGTTGTGAAATGTCAAGTCAAACCTGAGCTGTGGTGAAGGGGAAGATTATCACTGAATAACAACTTAAAAAGTAGCTGTTCTTCACAAAAAACTACATAACTACATAACTTCATAAGATATAAGACCAAAGTAGTCATATGGACTACATTTATGATGGTTTTCTGACAGTTTTGGAGCTCTCTAACATAAAAAAGTATACTGGACTTTGTGCAACATATCTTTTTTGTGGTCCATGGAGGAAATAAAGTCATATGGGTAATATGGGTAACGACATGCAAGGAGCATGAGTTACTGATGACAAAATTTTCATCAAATGTAAAGGCCTTCTGTCTACCACTGTAGCAAGTGTGTGTGTTTGTGATTACCTGTGAGTTAGCCAGCTCTTGTGTCAGCTCCTGTATTTTCTTCTGTTGTTGGACCAGCAGCTCCTGCACTGAAGCCAGGGTCGTCTGCAACTGGGTGACTGCATCCAAAAACACACAAAATTAAGGTAAGTCTACACCCAAAACATTTACCAGAACTTCACAAGCAAGTAAACGACAGCTTTAGTTGAGAACCATGTAGCGCAAACCGACGTATCTGTTTGTTTGAAAGCATTACCGACAATCAACATGCAGTGGTTTTCTCTTTGATTTAGCCTTCAGCTCAATCAGTAATATAAGACACCTCTATTTATACAAGATTAATCACCTACGTCTGCTCTTATATCAAATCAAGGTCTCTTAACCTCCATTAGCATGGGTTTGAAACGCTGGCTCTATCAAACTCTCCAAACAATCAACAAGATGGAAAAAAAAGCCGCTCATTTGGGAGGCAGCAGGGCTAGACACTACTGTCCTCACTAATCTTACTAAATACAGCTCATTTTCCTCCCTCTCTGAAGATTGAATTATTGTCAGATTGTGCTGGTCCCGAGGATTAGAGAAAGCCCAAGAAAAACAGCCCTAGCAGGGCCAGAGTTGGTGTTATTAATGGGGGTATCATTTCAAATAACCCAGAGCACAAGTTGCTCTCCCCCTGTTTCCAGTCACACATGCATTCCCAAACAATGCATTAAGTTTCCAAACTGATTATGTTACAGAAAACCAATAAACGCCTCTATAAATCATGCTCTGTAAAGTGTTAAATCAACTCTAATTGGATTAACATCAGCAGATATTATTAGCTGCCGACTGTTGGCTCTCCGGCGCACAGTTCCAGGGCTCTCCTTTCATAGAAACAGCCTTTCCACTTTCTGCTTAAGAGCGGTTACATGTTCTCTCACAGCCTTTGTCTGTCTCATTAGGTAACTACTTGCAGAATAAGAGACACTGAACAGTTTTTCTTGCTGAATAATAATGATTGTACAAACTCAGATGACTATATTAGTATTAACAAGAGATCTGAAATTCAATTTTCAAAAACATACATTTAAAAAAAACATCTGACACAGAAATGCCATCATTTACGCAACCTAATGTCTTTCTAAACTAGTGCGATTTTTCTTTTTCTGTGGAACACAAAATGAGATTTTGCAGAATGCACAATCAAACCTGGTTATTTGTTCGAGATGTCACAAATTTTGAATGTGTGTGTGAATAATTTGAAAGCAATGGCAGAGGGGAAGATTTTCAGAAATGTAATTATCAACAACTTAAATTTCAGTCCCCAGACAAACCAATTGTGTGGGTACAGAATAATTCATACCTCAGTAAACCATATGGGATTTAGAACTGATACTAATTCTCGTGTGAACTAGCCCTTTAAAAAAAAAAGAAGAGTTACTTATAATTATAGATCTGGGTTTATACGTGACCATGTACCATGACCTTTGAAGCACATGGTTAGAGGTTACTGTACATTAATCCATGGTGCTCAAATGGGTCATTCAGGTTTGAATACAGCTCCCAACATCTCACAACATTCTTTTAATCCTTTTTAACCCATCATTCCTGTTATCCTTCTATTATCCTTTGAATAAAATAGCTAGAAGGTCTAAATTAAAAGCAAAAATCTGTTCCAAGTAAGGATGTCACAAGTACCGGTACTTTGGTACCAAGTCGGTACTGAAATTCAAAAAATGTGATGATGCCAGCATTTCTGTAGTACCGGTAGTACCGACTCCCGAGTATACCCGCAGCTGCGTTCAGTCGCTTCTGTGTTTATCTAAGAGCAGGGCTCCAGACTGTAGCCGAATATATACTAGTGTCTGTGAATATTAAACTGCAAAATACTATTTAAATATTACTCCTGCACGTTCTGCGTCTCTGTGTGAATGAAGTCGGGCGCAGATGCGCGGGCGGGTCACTTCATGAGAATTTACCGCTTCATTAGAGAATACTGTCATATCATGAACACAGATACCCAAAGGTCTTCACGGCAATCCGTCAAAATAAAAGTTTGGTTTAAAAAAAAAATTTAATTGACAGAATATATTAGGCTACTGTTGTAGCCTACAGTAGATTTAGCTACGTCTCTATGTAATAATACATCTCTAATATAATAATAATAATAATAATAATAATAATAATAATAATAATAATTATGCCTAGATGGTTGATTATTTTTCACTTGATCTTTTTTATAAACAATGTTTACTTTTAAACAGCATACAGCCTTTAAATGTTTGTATTATTTACTTTGTATTATTGTATTGTATTTACTTGTATTATCATCATAAATAATAAACTTCATTTTAAAATCTTTTTTTTTTTTTTTTTTTAAATGGTTAAATAAAAAAACAACAACAACAACAACAACAACAACAACAAAAAAAAAAAAAAAAAAAAAAAATATTTAGCTGTGAGTACCGCAGTACAGAGTACCGTAAAATTGTTATGGTATTGGTACCGACTACTGGAATTTTGGTACCGTGACATCCCTAGTTCGAAGCAGGAATGCCACTACTGCCTACGTCAACCACAGCAATTCCCTTCGATATTACACTGAGAATGAGTAGCAACTGCACTAGACCTCTAAACCCACCAAACACTCGCTTCATACTCAAAACACAAGAAATAATGCGTCCATTTAGTGTGGCTTGGGTTTCCACAAACGTTCTCTTTGGAGAAAACAATTGGCGAATTTGAGATCCTGCAAGTGGCTTTGCAGCTGCTGCGAGGAGGCAGACAGTGTGTACAGCGTAAATTATTCAGTAAATACCTCAATATAATGTACACTGCGTATGTCCGGACCTGTCTGAGGCTTTATTGGCCAGCTGGTCACCAATATGCTCTCCGCAGACAAAGAGACCAAGCAGTTAGTACAATTCCATTACAGCCAGCACGAGTGTGAGTGCATGTGTGCAACAAAGTGCTTCCAAGACCTGTTCATTAATTGCGTGTGGAAAGTTGTTGGGAAATCATAATGGGAGTCAAGGCCTACAATCAAAGGCTGCAAGAGTAATGGAGCCACATTCAAAGGAATGCATCACTCCAGCCCACTTGGCACTAGAGAAATACACAAACTTTAACAAAGGAGTGCGGGCAATTGGCAAGAGCGGCAGTCACTTGCTATTACTCACGTTGTGAGAAGTGGGGGAAACTCACTCCGTAATTGCAACCCTCTCCCAAACTGTTAACTGAAACAGTCATTAACTACAATAGCAACTTGGCTACTGCAGCCACAGCAAATTAGATCAGCGGCGTGACTGACTGAGTGACTGGGGGTAGGTACGGCTCTTCCAGGAGAAAACAAGAGTGGTGGAGGGAAGGAGGGGGATGGTCAGGAACAAGTGTTTCACAAAGGAAATATGAAAAGCAGCTTCTGCACGGAACAATAATAAACACTCTTATCATCTGAATGTGTTGCTAAACAAAACAGGAATCCTGTTAAATCCAAACAAAATGAGGGCTAGACAGGCAGCGTAACACAAAGGAACCTTTTTTTGCATATATGAACCAAAATGGCAATGAAGAGGCTCATTTGATAATCAGATAAAGAAACCCACATCAAGCTTGCACGCAATGGCTCACAATCAACTGGCCTTTCGGTAACCCTCTCCAAACTAAAAGCTAGGCAACAGACAATGTAATGCAGAGACGCAACCGACTAAAATCACTCCTATATGCCCCAAATTTGCTTATATTGATCTCCTGGATAATGAAAACAAAACTATATGCATAACAAAAGACTACATTGAGATCAGAAGTCCATGTATAGATCTAGATTATTTACATAGTTTTATAAGTCAAATATTAATATGGATAAGTGGCAAGCATACTCTGAAAAGTTAAGAGTTAGTTAAGAGTTCCTTCTTTGCATGTACTGTTTCACCTTCACAGACATTAAAATGTTTTCATGGTACCCAGCTAGCAAGGAAAGAAGAACTTTTTGTAGCAGAAATCTGTTTAGGCAGTTTTTTATTAACCAGTACTAAGCCCTTTAACTTGTTACACTCAATTCAAACTGAAAGCATACAACTGAAAGTAAAATGTAATTGTAATTGCACAACTGTAATTATAAATGTAAAGTATCTAATAATAATAAAATATGCAATAATATGATGTCTTTTACTGTGACGTGAACAGCAGTGCAGGAAACACTTATTTGTAGAACTAAATAAAATTTGTTTTTAGTATGTGTGAAACCTAGAATGAAAGGGCTTCAATCTTTTTTAAAAGGAAATAAGGAAAGCCTGTTGAAAATTCTAGGGCTTCCTAGGCTAAAGATTTTTAGAATCAACTAGTAGCCGTTAATTTAAGCAGTTAGTTGACTAATCGCATGTGTATATTAATAAGTCATATAAATCATACTAATGAACCTTTAATTGCCTATATATATTTCTTGCATATATACATCCTGTTTGTTTTCTTTATTTTACAAAGGCACAATGTTTTCTTGTTATTGGGAACTCACAAATAAAAATAGACCCTTTACGGTTTGACGAGTATTTTAAGTTGTTTCCGCTGTTATTAGAAAAAAATTCAAGTGATCGGCGCCTTCATGTCATGCTGTAAAGCTCGCTATACTTTAGCCTCCAAAATCCGCACAAACACTTGGATATGTGCCCAAGGCAGCCCAAGAAAATTCAGTTGTCAAAATGACATGTGCACTCTAAATCTAATGTTCATCTTCCAAAACACTAATAATTTAATAACAGTTAAATGTAAATTTTACAAATCTCAAAAAGGATATCCATTTTTCATTCAGATCAGTAGATTATAATGTTGTGAAGCCTAAATTAACTTGTAGCACATAACAAAATATTATATTTAATCTATTTATACAAATTAATAAATTATTTTAATATTGGATATTTATCTATTATCAAGAATTATGGGTTTCTCAGTATCAGTCAGAATTTAATCTCCCAGGGCATCCATATTTTTAATGGTTAAATATATGCAAGGAAGATAAGACCATTAATCAAATATGCAAATAGATGTAAGGGAAAAAAGACCAGTTGCAATTCAGCATGGAAATATTGTGATTGCAACAGTGTCTGTCAGATAGCTAAAAGAGAATGTTCTATATTCGGTCACCAAGAGATTTACTTTAATCTTAAGTTTAACTTTACCTAAAACAATAAATAACGCAAATAGATTTTAACAATAATAAAACAATAAAAGCCCTCTTAACCCTTGAAGTTTCAAGTTCAGGCTGAATTAACTGTAGAAGTATAATAATTCAGAGGCCTAGAACAAAACCCTAATCAGAATGTTTGAGGAATATTGTCCTGCATTGTCTTTTTTTTTTTTAAATCTTAGACTGAATTGTCGTTTACACAGAAGGAGCCACCCAGCTGTAAGTCGACTGCAGCACTAACGAGACAAAGTTTCTTCGGGAAGTGTCCCGCTTTCATGGTTGCCGGGATGTTTAATTACACCGGCTGCGTAGTGGGTAAAGAGAGGGGGAGGAGAGAGGAAGAGAGGCATCCTTCTCTGACAGCCTAGCTGAGATTCCTCACCTGTCCAAGGCGGGAGACGCACCTGTCACAGCACACTTAATCACCAGCCCAGTCCGGGCCCAACCGGGAAGCCATGCCACCACGCCGAAAATTAAAATGAACTTTCTTGCCACGCAGTTAAGGCGGCAAAAAAAAGAAACGCTGTCATTCCTCTTCCCCTCATTAATATTCTGAGGTTAAGAGCTTTTCAGCGAAACGTAATTAATTGAAGCTGAGCTGACAGTAAACAAGCAATTTCAAATTAAAGCAAAATGACAGGACCGTCATTTGTAAAATGTGAGCAGATTTTGGCGACAGATAAATGAAGGAAAATGTTAAGGAGGAAAAAGTGATGAAGATATTAATCTTCACCTGTCTGTGTCAGCGTGCCACTCATATCCGTGATGTTGCTCTCGATCCGTTGCAGATGCTTCTTGTCCTCTTTGCTGCCCATAATGAGGGGAAGGATGTATTTCTGCAATTAAAAACATGGCACGCTATTAGAATTCCACTCAGGAACAGGGAAAACAGGCCTGTGGACCAGGACATGCTCTGTTGCTACGTCGACAAATAGACAAAAGGCTAATCTATTAGCGTTAGCATAGTCAAACCAAAACTTAACCCTCACTGAAGGCTTCTTATGTTCATGATTTTTTTAAAGAGCTTTATGAGAGCTTTACTACATGTATTTCATCAAAATATTGTGAAATATTACAATTTAAAGTAACAATTTTAAAATGACCCAAAACTTATTTTTTTCTAGCAAAATAACAGTGTGTTTTTGAATGATCACAATTACATTACAGAATCTCTTGAGCAAACAAACTTATATAAAATACAACTGCAAATTTTAGAAATACTAGAATGCACCATCATTTATATAACAGATAAGTTAAAAATTATGAACAGCAGCCTTATAAACATACCCCAAAAAACGACAAGCGGGGAATCAAATGGCTATTGTATTTATTTATTTTTCAAACTGAATGAAGTAATTATGAATCATACTTATTAAAGCTATATTTAAGGGCTGCTAGATAAAGACTATGCTTTACTATAGATTCTAGTACATCAGCACAATATATCAAACAAATAGAAAAAAAGACAAAAGAAGGGGAAAATCAATACTAGTGTTTGTGCTTGATTTCACAGTATCAAGTTCAGTATTGTGTTTGGCAACGGCAGATAAAACATCATTATAGGAATTATGATTAATAGGCCTGCATTCATGCTGAAAAAAAACAGAACCTTTTGTTTTTTTAATCCCTCTCAAAAGTCTTGTGGTTTTCTCACTTCATCCAGAGTAATTTGCCTCAATGGCTGACACTGAGGCCAAGAATTAAGCATCGGGGCATGACTCTGGGTTCAACATCATTAAGTCTTTTAGCCCACAGGCTGGCTTCTCCATTTGAACATGTCACCTTCTGAGGACAATTGCTTGTCAGAGTTTAAGCCTTGTAGAACAACATCTCCAAACACTGAGAATAAGAAGCAAAGGTCAGACGGCTAGCGCTTCCACTAGCTGCGGCTCGGTTCACACGCCATTGCTGTTTTATTTCCAAAAGCACACATCGATTTGTTTCCCTCGACAAACAAACAGCACATAGAAGGGGAGATTAACATGGCATTTGGCGAATAGCTGGGTGCTGTAAAGCGTAATGTGTGTGTGCAGGCTCTCCGTCTGGAAAACAGTTGGCCTTAACAGGTTTTCACAGCAGCGCAACTGTTGTTGACACCGGCATAAGTAATAAACACTTTTAAGTTGAAAAAATCAGAATGAGTGTCAACACCAGGGTAGTTAATAAGAGAGCTGCTGTGAGCCCTGTTTACAATGTGCTCTATAGCATAAATAAAGTGGAGGTGGAGGACGGGGCATATGGTGGCACCAGTGAGCTGTTCCTCTGACATGACAGCAGTGAAAGCTCTCGCACCAGGGAACTGCACCTCCAGCAAAGGGGACAGATCCTATGAACAGCAGAGAAACGCACAAGGGGGACTGGAGAATTACAAATTGTGTGTGTGTGTGTGTGTGAGAGAGAGCATGAGATACAGAGAAATAAAATGAGAAAAGGAGTGAAAAAGAGTGTTCCAGACAACAGAAATGCATTTTTGCATGTTCTAAAGAAAATGTGGGTGGTGCTTGCCTGGGCAAAAGTCACTTTCACAATGCTGTGAGCGGTTGCCATTGCATCACAACATGGTTTTTATTTTCTAGAATATATCTAGGTCCAAGCAGTGTTTCATTTGTAAATTAGCAATTAAAAGGCGCTGTGACCGACACTAACTATACAACTCATGTTTTCCCGGAACATAAAATGACGTCACTAAATGGTGAAGGCACAACTGTAAGAGCATCATTCACATGTTTCTGCACGGCACTAACAACAGCCTAGTGTATTATTCTGTCACATATATGTTGAAACCAAAAATCATTCAGTTGATCAGTGATATTCTCTCACAAACGACGCCGTTGCCTTTTCCATTACATCGATTTCTGACTGATCTAACTCAGTTCCATCTTCGTGATCTCTTTTAATCAGCAACACCCATCAGCTTTACTCGTGGATATGGAAAATGAAAATATGCTTGACTGTCTTTTGCACATTTTGCCGATATTTACTTCTTTTTATTAGAATAATTAATCATGTTAATACTTTCTCCAAACGTTATGCTTCACTGCGTGCAAAACAATAAGCAGTAAGCACCAACCAATGTGAGTGATTCTGAACTTAAGAAAGTTGATCAAAAATGTATGCTAAGGGGCCTATAGCAAAACATAACCTTTTCACACGCACGCACCCACTGTCACCATATAATGCAGTCGTTTGTGCCGGATTGTTTAAAAACATATTTCGGAACTAGGGACGTCAACGATTAAATCGATGATTGATTAAGTGTTGATAATACATTTAATCAATAGAACTTATCAATCATTGATAAAGCAGGGTCATGCATGTGCGTGCTGCTCAACCGCAAAACAGAAACGAGGAAAAAATTAAACGAGTATGCCAGAGTTTTGCTTGGGGCCATTTTACAGCTGGAGTTACACCTTCATCTTGACTAAGTTTGCATGTGCATTCACAGCCTTTTGTTTGTGCAAATGTAAGGTGTAATGTTGTGTTTATTTCGTGTAGGCATATATATCTGATTTATCTCATATAGGATGTATTTGATTAAGAATGAACGCGTTAGTAAAGCACATCGTGATCATATTCAGCTTCAGTGCGGATAGCTCAAACAGCAATGCACAACCAATAATGACTATGATCGGGACTGTCATATTACATAACATTATAAAGAGAGCAATACTGTAATAAAACATTGTGAATTATTTTTGTTTAGTTGCCCATTTCATCGCATTGCTCCAGGAAGAGCACGTGCAAAACATGAGTCACGCATTCTGACTCGCTAACTTAGTTCAAGTTCACTTGTACATTAGCGTCATTTTGTGCAGATATAATTTGTAATATGTTTATTTAGTATATATCTGATTAAGCTCATATAGGATGCGTTTCTTTGAGCTAAATGATGCGCTAGCAAAGAGCTTCAGTGTACCGGTGGACATTCAGCGCTTCAGCTTCAGCTTGCGCAGCTCAAACACAATGCACAATTAATAATAACTATGATTGGGACTGTCATATTACATAATATTAATGAGAACACTATTTTAATAAATCGTTGTGAATTCATTGGGCCCTTTTTTAAGCGCATGTTTCCAGGAAGAGCGCGTGCACACATTCTGACCAGCACGTATTTACCGCAGCGTTGGTGACACGTTGTTTTAGAGGTTATATTTGATTATTAAATAAGTACAACCCTGATTCCAAAAAAGTTGAGACACTGTACAAATTGTGAATAAAAACAGAATGCAATGATGTGGAAGTTCCAAATGTCAATATTTTATTCCGAATACAAAATAGATGACATATTTCAGAATCGAATCACAAAATTATACAAGAATGTATAATTTTAAGGGAAAAATAAGTTGATTTTAAATTTCATGGCATCAACACATCTCAAAAAAGTTGGGACAAGGCCATGTTTCCCACTGTGTGGCATCCCCTCTTCTTTTTATAACAGTCTGCAAACGTCTGGGGACTGAGGAGACAAGTTGCTCAAGTTTAGGAATAGGAATGTTGTCCCATTCTTGTCTAATACAGGCTTGCTCAACTGTTGCTCAACTCTTCTCTTTATGATGCGCCAAATGTTTTCTATGGGTGAAAGATCTGGACTGCAGGCTGGCCATTTCAGTACCCGGATCCTTCTTCTACAGTCATGATGTTGTAATTGATGCAGTATGTGGTCTGGCATTGTCATGTTGGAAAATGCAAGGTCTTCCCTGAAAGAGATGACGTCTGGATGGGAGCATATGTTGTTCTAGAACTTGGATATACCGTTCAGCATTGATGGTGCCTTTCCAGATGTGTAAGCTGCCCATGCCACACGCACTCATGCAACCCCATACCATCAGAGATGCAGGCTTCTGAACTGAGCGCTGACAACAACTTGGGTTGTCCTTGTCCTCTTTAGTCCGGATGACATGGCGTCCCAGTTTTCCAAAAAGAACTTCAAATTTTGATTCGTCTGACCACAGAACAGTTTTCCACTTTGCCACAGTCCATTTTAAATGAGCCTTGGCCCAGAGAAAACGCCTGCGCTTCTGGATCATGTTTAGATATGGCTTCTTTTTTGACCTATAGAGTTTTAGCCGGCAATGGCGAATGGCACGGTGGATTGTGTTCACCGACAATGTTTTCTGGAAGTATTCCTGAGCCCATGTTGTGATTTCCATTACAGTAGCATTCCTGTATGTGATGCAGTGCCGTCTAAGGGCCCGAAGATCACGGGCATCCAGTATGGTTTTCCGGCCTTGACCCTTAGGCACAGAGATTGTTCCAGATTCTCTGAATCTTTGGATGATATTATGCACTGTAGATGATGATAACTTCAAACTCTTTGCAGTGTTTCTGAGAAACTCCTTTCTGATATTGCTGCACTATTTTTGGCCGCAGCATTGGGGGAATTGGTGATCCTCTGCCCATCTTGACTTCTGAGAGACACTGCCACTCTGAGAGGCTCTTTTTATACCCAATCATGTTGCCAATTGACCTAATAAGTTGCAAATTGGTCCTCCAGCTGTTCCTTATATGTACATTTAACTTTTCCGGCCTCTTATTGCTACCTGTCCCAACTTTTTTGGAATGTGTAGCTCTCATGAAATCCAAAATGAGCCAATATTTGGCATGACATTTCAAAATGTCTCACATTCAACATTTGATATGTTATCTATATTCTATTGTGAATAAAATAAGTTTATGAGATTTGTAAATTATTGCATTCCTTTTTTATTTACAATTTGTACAGTGTCCCAACTTTTTTGGAATCGGGTTTGTAATTTAATTAAATTAATCAATCACATCAACTCACTTTACAATTCTACTAGCCCTTTATTTAGATTAATAATCCTAATGAGGAACATGGTGTTTTGAGCAGCATTTGGACACCCTGTCATGCTGTCGGCTATATGCCATTGCTGTAAACGCATATTGCAGTGTTAAGGCTATAACGATTAATCGATTAATTTATCGTTAATTTAAACGACGATTGATCATGTGAATTTGTGTAAATTGACATCCCTAGCCAGAACGCAAAAAATCTTAAACTCTGACATTTTCTGGAACAGGATCTAGCAGGATCTGGCTCAAATTAAGTACCGGGTCCAAGTCAAAATTGCCCACACCAAAGTCTCTATTATATTGTCATCTCTAATCATGTCTTTTTTTTTTTTTTTGTGTACATTTTATTGTCAAGTACCAGTAATGTGAATGAGTGAAATTAAAAGTTGTTAAAAACATAGTTGATGTCACATTCTCAAAAGATATAAAGCATTGAACAAGATACAGTTTCAGATAAAACATACTCGTCAAAGAAAATGTGACCTTTTCTGTTAAAATGACACAGGTTTGGCTCATTAATAACATCATCACTACATTAATAACAGCAGTCATGTGGGCTACTAGAGATGGAGACTGGCTTTATAAACCCACGTGTGCCAGGCAAATATCTTAGATCCACTCTTTTAATACATTTGCTCATGGTTCATACTGTTTTTTACTATATATATATATTTTTTTTTTTGGAAAGAAATAAAGAAAGAAAAAGCAGTAAGCACCAACCAATGTGAGTGATTCTGAACTTAAGAAAGTTGATCAAAAATGTATGCTAAGGGGCCTATAGCAAAACATAACCTTTCACACGCACGCACCCACTGTCACCATATAATGCAGTCGTTTGTGCCGGATTGTTTAAAAACATATTTCGGAACTAGGGATGTCAGCGAAGAAAAAAAAGCGGTAACACTTTACAATAAGGTTGTATTAGTTAACATGAACTAACTATGAACAACACCTCTGTTCAGCATTAGTTAATCTTTGTTAACGTTAGTTAATACAAATCCAGCTGTTCATGGTTTGTTCATGTTAGTTCACAGTGCATTAACTAATGTTAACAAGATTTTAATAATGTATTAGTAATTGTTGAAATTAACATTAACAAAGATTAATAAATGTATTATAAGTGCAGTTCATGATTAATTAATGTTAACTAATGTAGTTAACTAATGAACCTTATTGTAAAGTGTTACCTCCATATGCTACAATGACCGATCCTGTGGGGTTTTTTTAAAGCTGGGCATTGACACAAATTTCACGATTCGATTTCTATACATAAGCTTGCGATTCGATTCTGAAATAGATTCAGTTCGATTCAATATCTGTATATTCAATATCAGACCTGATCAATTTTAATTTTTCTCAAGGAAAACAAAAATCTCTCAACTAATGCTGTAAACTGTACAGTTGCATATAATGCGACTGTTGCAACTGTACATTTTTATAATAACACTGTAATAATAACTAAGATATTAATAAAATATGAATATAGTGCATATTTTTGGAAAAATTATCCTGACTAGAGTTCATTTTTCTAGCCATCTATCAAGTTTATGGTTACCAAAAGGCTTTTCTAAGGTCATTGTTTACAAGCTTTTTTTTACTGACGTCTTTCCACGGTTGAAACACTGAGTGATTACTGATTAAGAGACTTCATATGAATTTTGGTGAGTTGTATGGTTTCTTTCAACATACCCTCTGATGTACATTCATGTTTATTTGGTGCTCTAACTAGGCTAGGGGATTTGTTCAAATAATGATAGTAACAATGAAACAGCAATAGTAACAAATTCCTGAGCAAGTACCAGTAATGTGAATGAGTGAAAATGAAAGTTGTTAAAAACAAGAGTTGATGCCACATTCTCAAAACATATAAAGTATTAAACAAGCTACAGTTTCAGATTGTAAAACACTCACTTGACCAAGGAAAATGTGACTTTTTCTGTTAAAATGACAGGTTTGGCTCACTACATTAATAACAGCAGTCATGTGGGCTACTAGAGATGGAGACTGGCTTTATAAACCCACGTGTGCTGAGAGGAGTAGAGGAACTGACTGACTGAAGTGGCTGAGGGCAGACGGAAGCTTAGGAAGCTAAACATGAGTTCCTAATCATGACATCATGGGAGTTCCATTCAATGTCATAGCAAATGCTCTGTTAAAGGCTACTGCTCCATTTTCTTTCTCTTATAAAACACAGTAATGGAGTCCACATGGCCCTGTGGGCAGTGTGGGTTTACTGTCACCGAGAAACGGGGTCTCTCTCTTACTCAACGAGGCCTGAGGGCCCACGCACCCATCCGTGCCCACGTACAAAATCGTATGGTGATAGTATTGGAAAACGGCAAGAGTACTGCTGTCGGGTTTTTCCGAAAGGGAAAACAAAGAAAAGATCTAGGGGCTGAGATGAGCTCATTCTGATGACGTTGGACAGATTGACTGTAACTGCAGTGATTTACTCAACATCAATATAAAAATCTCACAATAAAGCAGAAATGCTGGGAAAATCTTGAATAATTCTCTAGTTCTCCGAATAATTCATAAATTTTGAGAAATATGCTACTGGTTGCTCTTACACACGTACCCGGTAGAGATGATAGAAGCCAAAGGCCATTCCTGCCAGGATGACAGCCATGGCACTGTAGTCTCTCCATCTGTAACCTGAGGGACCTGCAGGGACACACACACAAAAACAATAAGCCCATCTATTAGCCAAACCCTGGGAAAAGCTGAGGCCATATTTAATTTAACATGAAAGAAACGAAGCTGTGATGTACAGAAATACAGTGTATTCAATGGCCTCATCCAGCAACAAATGTAGAGTTCTGAGCAATTGCTTCGTAAAATAATATTTTTTTCTTTTCTTAAGATGGTCCTGGGAACTTGGACCGTGAATCAGTATAAAGTGTCAGTTTTAATAATTAAATTTCAAAACTCTGATTTAGCGATTCATTTGCATAATCACTCGAAATTTTTCACAGAACACCATATTTTTTCATATATTAAAGGGGTCATGAATTGAGAAATCAACTTTCCCTTGAGCTTTTGATATATAAAGTTTCACAGCTGAAAACGTCCTTGTTAGTCAAAGAAAAGCTTTATTTGACAGCTGGCCGTGTTGTCGGAGA
The DNA here is from genome assembly GCA_018749465.1 of Paracanthobrama guichenoti. Classification (NCBI taxonomy): domain Eukaryota; kingdom Metazoa; phylum Chordata; class Actinopteri; order Cypriniformes; family Gobionidae; genus Paracanthobrama; species Paracanthobrama guichenoti. Next base: position 14,360,667 of record CM031965.1, read on the forward strand.
CCAGTGCCTAATTCTGTAGCCCCGCTCACCGACTCGTGCCTGACATGGATAAATAACAGACCAAAACTGTTATCCAATCATAGCAGTGGGTGTTTACTTCCAAGTCTTCAATGTGGCACGCCCATAAAAACTAAGCGTTCCAGGAGAAAGGCTCAAAAACAGGGTAGAAAACAGCCTATTACTTATTCATTATGATGTTTTTGAATGTAAAACCACGTAAATGTCATAAATTGACCTCAAACAACAGTATCTTTTTTTTTTTTTAAAAGCCAGTTCATGACACCTTTACAAGGTAAAGTAAACACTGTAGGTAATGTAGGTAAACACTGCTGTTTATTGTTATATTGGTGTATTCTTTTGAATACAGCAAAATATATTTTATGAAAATATTTATAAATATTAAATATATTTAAATGTTAAATATTTACATTAAAATATTTTATAACAAAAACAACAATCAAAACTAGAAACCACTGAATGTACTTCTGCCCCTTATAGCTTTATCATTTGCATCAAACTAATGTAAAAAAAAAAAACAAAAAAAAAAACAGTGTCAACACTACAGTAAGGTCTAGGCCTATATGAATTGGAGCTCTTGTTCCTAGAAGGGAGGGGGAGGGGGAGGGCATGACTGAAGACACGTGGCTGTGGAAGCATAAACTAGATCTGCACTTCTAGATTAAAGTACCACATTACTGTAAAACAGAAAATGAGCAATTTCATAAGCTATGACAGAGCTTAACGGAAACTCCCGCTTATAATATTTGAGGGAAAAAACAAAATCACTCCGTTAAGGGTAATTGTGATCTTGAAGAAATGGAAATGACAATAGTTTAAAAGATCACTCGCACAGTTTCTGCTCAAACTTGCACAAGTGTTCACAAGTGGTGAGATGGGGTGTGAATGTCACAGAAGCGCAGTATTATCAGGTGCTATCAGGAAATGAAAGCCCACATCAAAGTGCCCTGCTCACCCATTCTCAGAAAGAGACAGTTGACCTGACACAAGGCGAAAAACGTAGGAAAAACAAACAAACAAAAAAAACAGTCCAATGTAGATTCAAAAACAAAGAACATGCTCTGAAAAGTGAGATCAGTCAGATACCCTACTAACAGCTATGAGGTTAAAGTTATTTAACATACAAGTCAACATTCTGATAATAAATCGTATGAAAAAACAAAAAAAGTCAAACCACCTAAGTATCAGGAAATTAAAAATGAGGCATTAGTGCAAAAAAGATGGCCTCGCCCCAAACTCATGTCATTGGTTGAGCAAATGTTGCTGTGCTGGGCTGGTCGGGAACCTCAAACAAACAAGCAATGTTTTAAAAGCAGCTTTTCAGAGAATCAACTTGGCAATGGCTTACGTATAGTTGGTATATTAATAGGGATGTAACGATATGTCGAGATATATCGCAATATAAAAATGCAACAATATGTATAGTTGATATAAACAATATGGTTCACGATATAGAGTTAGTTTTAGCCAAGGCTGCTGTATTTATCAGGTATAACTCACTCAAAAATGTAAATTATCTCAAGGAAAACAAAAATCTCTCAACTAATGCTGTAAACTATACAGGGAGCCCAGTTGCATATGATGCAGTTTTTATAATAACACTGTAATAATAACTTTAAGATATGAATAAAATATGAATATAGTGCCTGACTAGAGTTAATTTTTCTAGCCATCTATCGAGTTTATGGTTACCAAAAGGCTTTTCTGAGGTAAACGTAACGTTACAGGTCATTGTTTACAAGCTGTTTTACTGACGTCTTTCCACAGTTGAAACACTGAGTGATTACTGATTGAGAGACTTCATATGAATTTTGGTGAGTTGTATGGTTTCTTTCAAGATATCTTTAATTAAAGCAATTAAAGATATGTATGAATTAAATCGATGATGTAAACGATATGGTTCGCGATACAGAGTTAGTTTTAGCCAAGGCTGCTGTATTTATCAGGTATAACTCACTCAAAAATGAAAATTCTCTCATCATGTACACACCATCATGTCGTTTCAAACCTATAAGATTTTCATTTAACTTCAAAACACAAATGAAGATATTTTTTCAAGAAACCAGAGAAAGATTTCTGTACCTCCATTTAAAGTCCATTCCTCTCAAACTTTAAAAGATCCCCAAAAAATGTCAAAGGCATCATAAAAATAATCAATCGAGTGGTCTAATCTAAATCTTCTGAAGAGTCACGATGGCTTTATATGATGAACAGATTTACAACGACACGCATAGGCCTACTGTAGTAAACGTGGACGTTCAAATTATTGCATGATGCGCGAAAATAACATGAGAGTGAGGAAATGCAGAACGTCTCGGTTACGTATGTAACCCTCGTTCCCTGAAGGAGGGAACGGAGACGCCATAGAGTACCGACGAATAGGAATCTCGCTCACGAGAGCCAATCTACTTCGAGTGTAACTAAAACGAGCCAATGCACATTGGCATGCAATGATTGCACCAGGTGCTCATGCCGCGCTGTGCGGGTATAAATGAGACACAGGTGATTGTATCAAATCAGCCTTTTGCTGAGGAGCCGAGTAGGTAGACAGGCACCCCAGCAGGGTACAGAGGAAGACTGGCCGTAACCCACCGGTCTTTGGGTACAATGAAGTACGGGCCGTAGAAGCCGGTCTTCATATCGGCTGGAGGGACCGGCTCTATCGCGTCTTACGCCAGCAGGACAGCGAACTACACACGCAGGACATGGGCATCTGCGGCATTCACCGAAATGAAGCGGACGCCCTTGAACCTGGGGGGGCACGGGGCGAACTGAATTGCGTAGCCGAGCCTGATGGTCCGAATGAGCCACCAAGACGGACTGGGGAGCGCTAGCCAGGCTCCCAGAGACCGTAAAAGCGGGACCATAGGGACCACCGACGTACCCACCGTGGGGCAGGGAGGTGGAATGCAGGTACCAGGCTGGGGCGGCTGTCTCGTGGAGGCAGCCCGCAGCGAGGTGTGAGTGTGCCGTGCCTGATTCCACAGGTGGGCACTGCTGCCCGCTAGCGAAGGGGGAGGATGAGTGTGGTCCAGCGTTTGACCGGCCACAACTCTCCGAGCCCCCTGAGGACCCGAAGATGGAAGAAATGCTCTTTTATTGAAAATTTGGGTACAGAAACAAAACGGAACACAAGATTCTCCTCAAGGCCCTCCTCCGGGGGATGGAGCGGTGCGGTCACCATCTCCAGAAGAGCAGTCCTCCTCATCTCCGGGTCGCCTGTCTCAGGGCCATTTGCCCTTGGCCTTGCCACCCCTCTTGGCAGGTGCCTGAATGGGCGGCCTGCTTGCGCCCGGCTCCACGACGTCGCTTAGGTGGAGGCTGCTGCTGCAGCGCGGGAGCGGAGGCAGACGCAGGCAGCCGCCCTCGGCGACGAGCAGGCTGAGGCGCTGCTGGCGGCGGGGTGGAGACAGCAGCTGACCGCCGTGGCAGGATGTGACTGATCGCCTCAGTCTGCTTCTGTGCGGCCGAGAACTGCTGGGCTAAGTTCTGGACCGCACGCCGAAGAGGCCGGTCTGGGAGATGGGGGAGTTAAGGAAGCTGATCTTGTCGGTCTCCCTCATGTCTGCCAGACACAGCCAGAGATGGCGTTCCTGGACCACCATAGTGGACATCGCATGACCCACGGCCCACACCGTAATCTTCGTTGCATGAAGCGCGAGGTCCGTTGCGGTTCTCAGTTCCTGGAGAACTGCGGGATTGTGACCACCCTCGTGCAAGGCCTTCAGTGCCTAGGCCTGATGGACCTGCAACAACGCCATAGTGTGTAAGGCGGAACCTGCCTCTCCACAAGCCTGGTAGGCCTTCCCGATCAGATTGGACGAGTACCTACAGGAGTTGGCGGGGAGACACGGGTTCCCCCTGGATGTGGAGTTAGGGCACAGTTGCATAGCAATGGCCTGTTCCACGGGAGGAACCTGCGTGTATCCCTTTGCAGGTCCGCCATCGAGGGTGGTGAGGGAGGAGGATCCATTGGGCCGGTTTCGGGCAGTAAAAGGTGCCGTCCACGACCTAGTGAGCTCCTGGTGCACCTCCGGGAAAAAAGGAACCGGGGTGGAGCGTTGAGAACCAGCACGGGCCACCCCGAGAAACCAATCATCCAGCCTTGAGGGTTCGGGACATGGTGGAGGGTTCCACACGAGCCCGACTCTCTCGGCGGCCCGGGAAAGCATAGCCATCATCTCCGGATCAGTATCAGGCACAGCGGGTCTTCCCGGAGGAGCCCCCTGCGCCGACACGTCATCTCCAGAGAGTTCTGACCCTTCCTCTGATGCAGCGATGGACATCTTGACTTCGAGAGGAGCCCCAAAGGATACGGATGGTGCACATCTCGTGGATGGCCCACCGCGTTTCAACGGCAGCTCTACTGGCTGCGGAGTGAGAGAGGGATGAGGGTTCCCCGGTGGTTGGTCCCCGGGTGACAGGTAACTACAGCATCCAGAAACACACAGATAGAATGTCATCTTGAAAAATACGCAAGCTCTATCTGTGTAGGCTCTTTCAGAAGGACGCTCTCCTTGGTGCTGAAGCACGCAGGGGGAGGGGTCGCGGCGACACAGTCAGGGGATAGTGCAGCCTGACGTGCGTGCCCTCTCACACAAAGGCGCTCTCTTACCAGCCGTAGGAACGGCTTTTCATCGCTCTCCACCTAGCACACCGAACCAGCTGTGAGAACAGCCCTTGTGATTGTTCTGACAAATAACAAAGAGAGATGATCGAAAAACCACACGACCCGCTGCTGTGCCGTCACACCGCCACCGGCTGAAGAGATCGCTTCCGAAAGGCAGCTTCCGTCTTCAGTCAGGACTGCGAAGTAAGGAGTGATATCTGGCGTTACCATCTACCACTCGGCTCCGAAGCAAAATGCTGATTTGATGCAATCACCTGTGTCTCATTTATACCCGCACGGCGTGGCATGAGCACCTGGTGCAATCATTGCATGCCAATGTGCATTGGCTCGTTTTAGTTACACTCGAAGTAGATTGGCTCTCACAAGCAGGATTCCTATTTGTCGGTACTCCGACGTGGTGTCGAGAGTGACCGACTGAATGGGAACTAACCATTTACAGTTTGGGAATAGTCATTTTGACATGCTTTCTTGCGATTAGAACTGTGACTGATTGCATTGATCAGCTGAAGCGCACGCGCTGCTGGAATGACACTCCTCAAACTGAAAGTGCAAACATCATTTAAAGCGGCACTCCTTATAGTGAAAGCGCAAACATCATTTAAATCACCAGATCACATTTGGTTTTAGTAGTATCATGATTATTCAAAGCGTTTTAGATGGTTTATTCTATATATGTATATAGTGCATTAATAGCAGGAGAGGCGGAACCATAAACTGTAAAAAAAAGTAACGTAAAAAAAAAATGTAACAGCAATCACCATAGTGATAACCGTGCGCGGTGCCAATAAGCTACTGCATGAGAAAAAAAAAAGGTTTACAGCGTTTCGGTGACATTACTACATTAAACTACTATATATAATGTTACATATATGTAATATAATGTATAGTAATGCAATGGGGAAATATTTGTGTGTCCTGATAATAATATAATAACAATAATATTATTTAGATAATAATAAAAAACACCTTTTCTTTATTTTGGTATAAAATATTGCAATAAATATCGTACCGTGAGTTTAGTATTGTGATAGTATCGAATCGTGACAAGTGTATCGTTAACTTGCACCCCTACATATTAATCTTGGATATGAGAAAGTGTTGTAGCATTAAATAAATTACACACTTCAGCTTTACGTTATATTTTAACCAGCTTGTGAAAGCAAGAGCAGCAGTTTCAATTCACACTGAAGCAATCTGGCAAGGCTCTGCCAACAGAAAGGAAGGAGAAATTATCATGCAAATGTTTAACGGCACACCAAACAGAGAAGTAATTAAAGCAAGCCTGGCTCTGGCAGGTCAACATGTCAGATACAAAATGCTCCATTTTGTAACATAGCGAGTCTCATGAACAGGTGTGTTACTGTAATTTGTTTGAATCTGCTCTACTGAATACAAATAGACAGGCTCGCTAATAGACTAGCAAAGCAATACTACTTTTTCATTTTTGCTAAACAGAAAATGTGCAACTGAACATGCAGTTTTTATCTGATTAATTATATGAGAGGTCTGTTAGGAACACCATAAATATAATCTGGCCCTGATTCTTGAGAAATGGGACAAAGCATTTTTTAAAATAGCAGCATTTACACTAGATAAGAATTTTCTTTACACAAATGTAGCATTTTATTTTCTCTTTAATTAAAATAGTATTTAATGATCACTTACTACTCCTAAAACCATGATTAAAGTACATATGTATTTTATATAATATACATTAATAATATATAATGTATATATTACATATTACCATTTTAAAGGGTTAGTTCACCCAAAAAGTCATTATTTACTCACCCTCATGACTTTTGTTCAACTTGAACACAAATGAAAGGATTAATTCACTACAAAATGAAAATTTCCTGATATTTTACTCACCCCCATCTCATCCAAGGTGTTCATATCGGTGTTTTCAGTCGAAAAGAAAGTTTTTGAGGAAAACATTCCAGGATTTTTCTCCACATCATAGACTTCAGTGGCAACCAAAATGTTGAAGGTCCAAATCAATGCAGTTTGACAAATCAAAGCGCTTCGAAGGGCTTCAGAGGCTCTGCGCGATCCTAGCTGAGGAATAGGGTCTTATCTAGTGAAACCATTGGTCATTTTCAATAAAAAAAAAATAAAAAAAAGTACAAGCCTGAAATTATTCATACCCTTGGTAAATATGACCAAAGAAGGCTGTGAAAATAAATCTGCATTGTTAATCCTTTTGATCTTTTGTTTTAAAAATTTATAAAATTCTAACCTTTCATTGGAGAATAAGAATTTTAAATGGGGAAAAATCTTATTATGAAATAAATGTTTTTCTCTAATACACATTGCTCACAATTAATAATACCCTTTTATTCAATACTTTTTGCAATCTCTTTTTGCCAAGATAACAGCTCGTCTTCTATAATGCCTGATGAGTTTGGAAAAAAGGTTGTGGGCCTATCTTTCTTCCAGAGATCCTGGACATTTTGTTCAGATACATGGTATCATGGATTCTAGCAAAATCCAAAAGATAAAAAAGTAAAACCTGACTGTCCCAGCTAGAAATCTTATAATGGGCCAAGGCTGGATCTTCCAACAGGACAGTGATCCAAAACAAACGTCAAAATCAATTATTCATCCCCATTTAAAATTCTCCAATGAAAGGTTAGAATTTTATACATTTTTAAAACAAAAGATCAAAAGGATTAACAACGCAGATTTATTTTCACAGCCTTCTTTGGTCATATTTACCAAGGGTATGAATAATTTCAGGCATGACTGTATATACTTTTTAACCTAAATTGCTCATCTTGCGCTGCTCTGCTACACCACGGATTGTGCAATCACGTCAGAAAGGTCACACTAGACGTAGGCAGAAGTACCGCCTCTGTGTTTACAAAGCGCACATGCGAAGACTAATACAAACGTCCTTTAGCTAAAAAAGAAAAAACAATGATGTCGGATGATTTTGAAGTTGGAGGGGGTGTTTTTGGTAAAGTGTGTTTGTATTAGTCCTCGCACGTTCGCTTGGGGCGGTACATCTGCCTACGTCTAGCGTGACCTTTTCAACGTGATTGCGCAATCCTTGGCACGTCGCAGAGCAGCGCAAGATGAGCAATTTAGGAAAAAAAAAGACAGTTTTTTTTTTTGAAAATGACCAAAAATGGCTAGATAAGACCCTATTCCTCTAAGACCCTATTCCTATAGTATACCCTATTAATGGCTAGATAAGACCCTATTCCTCAGCTAGGATCGTGCAGAGCCTCTGAAGCCCTTTGAAGCGCTTTGAAACTGCATTGATTTGGACCTTCAACATTTTGGTTGCCACTGAAGTCTATGAAGTGGAGAAAAATCCTGGAAAGTTTTCCTCAAAAAACTTAATTTCTTTTCGACTGAAGAAAGAAAGACACAAACACCTTGGATGAGATGGGCGTGAGTAAAATATCAGGAAATTTTCATTTTGAAGTGAACTAATCCTTTAAGATTTTTTAAAAATAAATTTTAGAGATTTCTGTCCATCCATTGACAGTCCACGCAATTACCACTTTGATGCTTAAAAAAGTTCATAAATGGATAATAAAACTGGTCCATATGAAGCCGGTGGTTTAGTCAAAATTTTCTGAAGAGACACGATTGCTTTATGTGATGAACAGATTGAATTTAGGCTTTTATTCACATATAGACATTGATCAGAGAACAAACAGAAGCTCAACTGAACCTGCTTAACGCGCAAGAACAAACCTCAATGGTTCTTGCGGAAGTTCAAATGTGCTGCGTAACCCAAGAATGAACCTCACTGGTTCTCACACATCAAGCAAACATGCTTAAGCTTCCGTTTACCACAACTGATGTGTGTGTTGATGAATGTTTATATGTGAATAAAAACTTAAATTAAATCAGTTAAATTAAATGTTTGACAATTTAGTATCTGATGCTGTTTATTCATATTGAATGATAGGCAAAGGAAAACACTTAATTTGTGAGAAAACTGAATAATTGTATTGTAAAAAAAAAATCATCATGTTTAACATTGCTCCAAAATAATTCTTTGGAACAAACTTTTCTGCACTTTTGTAACCTTTCTTCTCCCAATACTCAAGAAACCGTACCTTAAGGATCAAATCTGTCTGACAGCTCAGTGACATTCTACGTCTGCAAGCACATCAAATACATCAGCAACTTCTTAAAGCTTCCATTTTAAAGACTTTTGACAACATCACTTTTTGTATCAATGGTAAACACACCACATTAAATGTCCTTGCGGGTGCATGGTGTGCAGAAAACACATGATGACAGTTTTGGCAAATTCAGAGGCCTTGAGCTTAGACCCTGACCGATCTCCTACTTCAACTCGAGATCCAAACGGGACTCCTCCTTCCACATTGGTAGCCCTCCACTTTCCACTCCTGCTTTTTATTTGGTCACTTAAGGTGTGAGCATGGCCTCCATTCCCCTTTTTTCCAATCTCCGTTCAAATTTATTGGGTTCAGAAAAGGCCCTACTGTCCTTCTGCCGCTTGAAAATAGAGATCAGAGTATCCATTACTTCGACAGAGATGGATGCAGGTCCCAACGCATCGTCCCCATAACAAGGACATCAAAGAGAGGGACCCCCTCTTTCCAACCTGACCCCCACGAAGATCTCCTCACTCTCCCCTCATTATGCCATTCTCTCATAGCCGTTTTGATATAAAACCCCCCACTCTAGTGAGGCTGAAGCCTAACTACATGGCCATCCCATCAACATCGCTTTCATTACAAAACATGAGATGGCGGGGAGTCAAGGACAGGGTGGCAATAAATGAGGGTGGAATACATCTGGAATCATTGTCATACAGGTTAAGCATTATGCGAACTTCATTCAGGATTGGTAAATCAGCGGCCGGCCTGGAGCTCATAACCCACAGAGGTAATAAAGATAGAGGCTGCAGAAAGGCCCTCGGCAGGCCAACCAACCACAGATTGTCGTAACAGTGCGGACATCATATCGCAAGGCCGTGTCGGAATTAATTATGTGCCTATGCAAAAATGATGCTATCCGACATTAATTTCCTTTAAAAAACACTTGCTTAATGCTTAACTGTATTTATGGGTGCTTTTAAAAATATCTGCATGATATTCAAAAGTATTCCATGCTGTTTTGAATTGATGTACAGGCGAAGGTTTAAACAGGATTACGGGAGCACAGAGGAGACGTCTTCGATGGGGGACTCATTTAATATAGTCACGCACCATTTGGTAGAGAAAATCTACTAGACTAGACGTGTCATGTTTAAGGAGAGCATGGGCCGCAAAAACATACAGACAGGGGATGGCAGGAGGGGTTATAGAGTAGACCACCTATCCTAGCAAAAGCGATTGTGGTTATACTCACTGTACGGGGCCAGTGGAACAGGGTGAGCGATGTGCGCGGCCCCGGGAACAGCAACCGTTAGCGGCTCCTCCGTACTACCGGATCGCTGGATGGCTAGATCGACCTCCTCATCGGTCAGACCTGCACAGAAAGAATGTGGTATGACATTAAACACATCACCACTATAAGATATTTACAAAAACATAAAAAAAAAAAAAAAACTCAAGTAATTCTTTTTTTTCTTCCCGATTTTATGTACAAATGTAAATGTGCATATATTTTTGGTCACATTCACAGAAATTGTAAATAAATAATTTGGTATTTTTAGATAATTTTCCTCATTTAAAGTAGTCTAGCTTATAAATATTTGTAATAAATATTTGACTACTTTTGTATTTGACAGTATTGATGAGTGACATGCAAGGAAAAACACCTCATTTGTGAGAAAATGGAAGGTTTGTAGGTAAAAACATTGGCGAAAACCTCTGAACAAAATAATGCTTTGGTACAGTTTCTGCACTTTTGTAACCTTTCATCTCCAAGTATTCAAGAATCAGTGCCACACAAGATAATCTGTCTGAAGACTGAAGCTCAGTTCTACAGAATGAAATGACTGAAAACTAAATAACATTATGTGAAAAATAGTGTAATGGGAGAGGGAAAAGTGGTGATATAAGTGGAAGTGTGTCCTTGACTGTCCTTTTCAACCTGCAAATAAATCCAAACGTTAAAACTCTTGCTAAACTAGGTTAATAGCACTATAGGCGGCAAATGTAGACCAGGAAGAGCAGCTCTGGAGGTCCAAAGCTCTGAGCTCCTCTCCATTACAGTCAGATCTCAAGAACAGAGCCTGTCCATTTCCTGCCGCTATATTTCCCCAGGTAGAGCTCAGCGGAACCCCAGACGGATAAAATGCATTATTTTAATTTCTTCATTGTAATGTAAATGTATTACATAATTTTGCAAATGCCAATATAATTTAATCTTCAGATCTTTTTTAATGATTTTAGTGGTGATTAAATTGCATAGAGGTCTCTGATGGAAAATGACAGGAGAGGGAAAAAAAGATCTAATATTAATATTTCCTTTTGTGGAAAAAAAAAGCTGGTTTATTTCCAACACGGCATGCAGTCATTGGTCTGCGTCTTGTCTTGATTAAGCGTCTCGATGCGGGCCTAAACAGAGCGGTGATGGGGCAGATGGCAACAAGAGACCAGAGAAACACTAGGAAAGGAAATACAGAGGCGGAAAAAGCCTGTTAGTCGAATGTACTTGTGCGTTGACATTTAATGAAGACATAAAAGCGGGGAAAACATTATGGGCTTCCTCTACAATTGGCACATAAAACCCAAATGCTTTAACATCTCCATTTAGAGCCAATGGTTTAAAAAGGCTCCAGTTTCTATTAAACTGTAAGTTACACATATCAATTTAATAAATCTACTGAATCCTACAATATACACACACTCCCTCTGACCTTTGTTTGTCCACAGTAGACTGGAGTGTGTCACGTCTGTCATTGCGTATTTAGTCTCTCTCTCGCGCTCTTGCTCTGTTTACTGGAGATATCCCCTTGGGCATTGCGCTACTCTATTCCACATGCTTTCATACGGCACGGCTGCCTGCCAGAGAGCCAAAAGGCTGAGCTTTGCTCCAAATTGAGCTGTTTAAAGAGCAGACAGCAAGCTGTTTTTGCGCTGTAATACACACATCATAAATGTGGCAAATGCCAGTGCCACATGTGCTTAAATAGAGCGGAGAGAGCTGAGAGCTTGGCAGAGAACAGAGTCTAAGGCTGTTCAGCCCTGTCTGCTGTCTGCTGGGTATGAAATCACAGTCACACTTCATAGAGCCACACTAACAACACTGCAAAACAATACAAGAGCGCAGTGGAGGTAGGGTTGCACGGTTAATCATGCGGTTTTATCGCTGCGTTTCACGGTTTTCCAGTAAAACTTTCAATTTATAACTGTGAGAGTTTAATTATCGGAATTACTGTGGAAAAATCGAACCCTTTTCTTTAAGAAAAGTTCGTGTTTAATAAAAACAGAAATACATTTCTTTATGAAAAAAATAAAATACATCACGAAAAAAAAGTATCAATTATGTAGTGAGGTCAGTGGAAAAAAAATGCTTGTTGTCCATAGGCATAACATGAAGCATTACTACTGTTACTGTCCATAACAAAAATAATCAGTGGCCTTAAGTGGCTTTTATCATCCTCATAATCAGAACAAATCATTCCTCTAAGTAATAAATGCTACCGTTATTACCGTAAAAGTTTTGGGTTAGTTAATTTTTTTAAAGAAATTAATACTGTGTAAATTAAATTAAATTAAATTAAATTTCCATTTTAAATAAATGATGTTCTTTTGAACTTTCTGTCCATTAAATAGTCCTGGAAAAAACTGATCATTGTATTAACGGTTTTCAACAATGATAATAATAAAGACATGCTTTAGCATCACTGAAGACTGGAGAAATGATGCTGAAAATACAGCTTTGCCATCACAGGAATAAATTACATTTATGACATTAAAATAGAAATCAGTTATTTTAAATTTAAATCATATTTCACATTATTATTGTTTTGCTGTGTTTTTTAAACAAAGCCAGCCTTTGTGAGGATAAGAGACTCACACACACACACACACACACACACATATATAAAACTTTTGAACGTTAGTGTAGTTTTTAACTAACTTCAGACTGTTATAGTTGTAAAACAAATGTAGCAACTTAAGGTGCAATAACAGAGAACGTGCAGCCATGGGTAAGCAATTATCTGTATTTTATAACCACTTCAGATGTGGCTCATCCAATCAGAATTTGTAGTCAGATAAAAATTACCTAGTTATTTAACAGTTTATGGAGGTTTTTGAATCACAGTTTCCACTTGAGATAGCAAGAGGACACAGCAGCAAAACTTTAACGTCCAGAATTTATGACGCAGATCTCTCTACATATAACCATATTCTCCTTTACTGTCAAGAATGATATTAACAAAATTTATACCGCCACCATTTTCAATAAAATGACCATGTAGCCAGTTTCACCTCTCGTGGAAATCTCTAGGTTGAGGTCAAAGTTAAAAGGAGGGCAGTTTCTGTGGAGGTTGAAATGGCCCTGAAAAAATGTTGAATAATTTAAGGCAAATATTGGTCATCCTGTCTTCCATGGCATCCAAAGTGCCAGGAAGCAGCCATGGCCATGTGCTGAGCTGGTGCAGTCAGCCTGTACTGTCCAATAAGCAATAATGTGTCCCTGGACTCCCTATTCATCTGACCACACTAGACTGCTTGGTGGCAGACTATTGAATGAGACTTTGAGGCCCCCTCTCATTTCCCTCTCACTCACCTCACCGTAAAGGCACTCTCAGGAAGTTCACGTTTTTGTGAGTTCACCTCAGAACGAGCAGGTCGTTTTCTAAGGACGTAATGAACAAATATGTACATATTTGTAATGTCATTTGAATTCTTAAATAGCACCCACTGTGCAACTACAAAGTGGTCCGCTGTGCATCCGAATAAGATGCATGCAAATTCATTAACGCGTTTGCTTTTCTTTCGGGTTTTCGGACTCACTCAGCTGTTTTGTCTCCTCTGATGCCTTTATTACAAAGAAAATGGGACGACAAATGAAAGACCTTTGAGAGCCAATTTAAAGGAGGACAACAAGAGTGAATTTTACATATAAAAGGAAAAGGACACAAAAAAAGGAAACAAGATATTTATTACAGTTTCCAAAACCAGTGGAATGACCCCTCGGACCTTCATTTCAGATCGACCCGCTGGTAGATGAATTTTAAGACATAAATTACATCTAATGACGACACCGTAAAAAAGAACAATAATGGAAAGCTATTCTGTATTTCATTATATTGTATTATTTGGTGCACCTGATACACGCAGAGCCTGTTTATGAGTCACCATATTAGCAGATGCTCAGTCGAAGCATTTGCTTTGACCTTGCCATTCTCATTGGGGCATGAAATTACGGTGGTGGCACCACGATATTACAGCTATAAATACTGTAAACTGCATATCTGGGCTACGTTTTCTATTGTCTTTCAACATAAACCTGATCGGTATTTATTTAAAGGAAAACCCATTGCTCTCTGTATTATTTATGGCTCTATTTTCTGGGCTCTTATTTTCAGGATGTTTTTTTTTCCACCCTTTTTTTAAAGAGTGATGAGGCGACTCATCCAGCCATAAAGTGCAGTTTTCCAATTTTGGCACTTGTGAACTTCATAGGGTATGAACAAGCTCGCAGGGACAATTATAAAATTGCTTACTGAAAGGCTGTCAAAGGTGGCTGCTCTTTTTTCAGCAGACCAACAAGGCTTAGACGAAATCACTTCGTGAATATTACTTCTTATTATAATAATACCAGATTGAACAACAAGAAAAATACTTAAGGTCGTAAAAATGGAGGTCACCGAGAGCGTTTCTGTGAGATTTCACATGTCAAGTCCATGTCCCACATGATTGCATGCCTTAAATAATGACCGCTCTCATAGCGTATTCATTTATGTATTATAAAAAAAGAGAGGACTCTGGTCATTTTCCTGCTTTATCGCCTTCTCCTGATGACAAAGTGAAAAGCGACTGGCCTAGGTGGCGCCGTGGAGTAATTTATAACCACATCAATCCCTTTGTCTTTTATGCAGGCCTTGGTCATTGCCATTCCTGTCCAAGAGGTGAGTCGCATCACCTTACTTGCAAACTCTTTCCTATTAATATCAGGGATGATGAACCATTTCTTTACCTTTATGGTGTGAGCGGTATTACACCTGCAGTGCACCAGTGTCCCTCATGGCCCTTTGAGCATAATGAAATGACTACAGGAAGAACACTAGTGAGGTCAGAGATCTGAGCACTGAACTTAGCAGCTTTTGTCGCACCCGGACGGCCACTAACAAGTTTACAGGAAGCTACTGTTTGAAGTTTGTGACAGGACAATATAGAAAATCCATGACTTTCTCTGTTGAGAAAGCTAAGGAACAACAGCATTACAACCCTGATTACACAACGTGGAGACGGTAAATGAAGGACAGTAATTTCTGTACCGCTGCCAACTAGCAGTCATCTGAAAAATTCAGCCTGTAGTTTTTAAGATAACGATGTATCAGCGGACACACTTCATTTTTAGTGATTTCCCCTGAGTGAGAACACAATTTAATGTTGTTCATAATTAAAATATAATTTATTAGAAACGAAACTCTGTTGAGAATGTGTGTACACTTAACTAAATGTTGTCAAGTGCACATATAACACAGTGAGGGGGCCGTTCACACAGAACATGTTTTTTCACAAAAAAATTCTATAAAAACTTGAGCTAGACAAACACCTTTGACCATTGTGTTCACATCTCGTATCCTTTGCAACATGACACCATTCTAAAAATGCAGAACTCATGTTATATTACTTATAAAAATACAGTCACAAGACCCCCACGTTTTTTCTGAGCTCTCTGTGAATGGTCCTAAAGAAATTGATTCTTTGAGTCAGAGATACACTGTAAACCTTAACGCTCAAAATAATGAATTGGTTTGAGTAGATCCAACTAAAATTAAACAAATTTGTTCAAACAGATTCTCAAAATTGACATTAAGTAATCTGTATTGTTTCATTGTTTTGAGTTTTATGAACTTGTTTCTTTTAATTTAGACTAACTTAAATATGCTGTATGTAAGAATGGCAGCTAGTGGTTGAAATGGGTACTGCAGTCCAAATTCAAAATATTGTTTGTTATAAATAGTAGTTTCCACTACCAAAAATGTTAGATTACATGATATTAAGTTAAATGCATGAACTAGCTTACTGAAATATTTCAAGTTCAGAGCAATTAAAATGTATGATTACAAAATAAAAATCTATAAGTTCTGCTTACTTATTTCTTAACTTTAAAAATTGAGACTTTCAGTTGCCTCAATTTATTTAATTGTTTTGAGTTTTGCTAACTTATTCGGGTTTACAGTGCAGTAATGACTGAAAGTACTAACTTATGATGCAGTGAATGAGTCATTAGATTCAAAATGTTGACACACGAGTTTAAAGCGAACAAGTGTTCATCAAAAAGAACAAGCTCATCAGAGTCAACAGTTCAATTCATTCACAAAACATTCAATTCATACTGAAAACATACTAAGCTACAACAAAATGTGTTCTACCATGGTGCTGCAAATTCAGTAGTGGCACAGCTGAATAGTAATTTATAAAACATTGCTCTATCTGTGATTTAAAAAGCACATAGTTTAAAAATGTTTTGGTTAAAAATACAATATAATAATAATAATAATAATAAAAATAATAGTAAAATAATGAAACTTAAAATAAAAAAACAAGATAAAGTTTAAATAAATTAATAAAATATTTATTTAATAAAATCTTTAATCAAAATATAGAACTGATGGGGACAAAATGCATCTGAAAACAGACACTGAAAACACTAAAAGTGATTAGTGCTACCTACTAAGTTGACATCACTAAACACTCATTAGTGTGCTCACTAACGTGTACATCAAATTACGAAAATCAAGATACAGAGACATTGCTTGTTTTCTGGCAGTTATGGCTCAATCTAAGAAATGTTAGTTTACAGAACTTTCTCAGTATGATAATTTTGGGATTTATTGGTAAAATTGTACAGACCACAGTAATTACAGTGTAGTGATTACATGCAGCTTCTTTAAACTACCTTTCTTTAAGGACAGCTCATACAATTAACGCAAGCCTAGATAATAAGTACATATACACCCACATTTGGAAAGCTCAATCAAAGAGTGATGTAATGATGTACTGGGAGATCAGTAATTCACAATTTACACTGTAAAATGACCTGCTTAGAAAACATTAGCGCATATCTCTGAATGCTTACCGAGACCAATCACATTCCCCTTGAAAAGAGAGGGAGACAGGAATACTGAGAGAGTGAAAGGGGTGGAAATCACGGAGGTATCCTTCAGCACGGATTAGAGCATAACGGCATGTAAATAATACGTGTAGGAGAGATTGTTGTGTAAAGACGCTGCAACATGTAATCAAAGTGCTTCCTATTTTCCCCTTCATCAGCTGCCCTCCACTATGGCTGCTTGCTGCAGGAATCCAATTTAACTCCCCACTCCACCAGAAGATGGTATTGTTTTATTTTATGGGAGCTTTGACATTTCTCACCGTTAATATAGAGCAAAACTGGAAAATATTTACATAAATATGCCATTAAACTGTATTAGAAATTAAGATGGATGGATATTTAGGTCTTTGTTTGGGGGAAGTGACTGACCTGAAATTTGATCTCTGATCTTTGTAACGTCCACAATGCTACTCTCATTTACTTCCATCATGATGGACAGATGAACGTCACTCTATAATTTTTCCACCTTATTTTTAACAAAACAGCAGCCATTTTAAACTTAATTACTTAAATTAGTTTAAAGAGATCATGAACTGGCTTATTTAATTTTTTTTTATACTGTTGTCTGAGGTCAAATAATGATGTTCGTGTGGTTTTTACATTCAAAAACATCATAATGAATAAATAATAGGCTATTTTCTACTCTGGTTTTGAGCCTCTCTCATGGAACGCTCAGTTTTGATGGGCGTGCCACCCTAAAGACTTGGAAGTAAACACCCACTGCTATGATTGGATAAGCTTTGCATATTATAATGATTTCTGTCTCTCCCGTGAGTACACGTGAGGAATTGTTTTGAAAGCGTGTGGGAAAACAGCAACTGGAATGATTCGTCCCACAGGGCTCCCAAAATGTCTTTATCAAACACAAACAATGATTCATCTCTCATCCACCCGCAATTGATTGGAATGTTATTTTTTCAAGTTTAGGAATAGGAATGTTGTCCCATTCTTGTCTAATACAGGCTTCTAGTTGCTCAACTGTCTTAGGTCTTCTTTGTCGCATCTTCCTCTTTATGATGCGCCAAATGTTTTCTATGGGTGAAAGATCTGGACTGCAGGCTGGCCATTTCAGTACCCGGATCCTTCTTCTACGCAGCCATGATGTTGTAATTGATACAGTATGTGGTCTGGCATTGTCATGTTGGAAAATGCAAGGTCTTCCCTGAAAGAGACGACGTCTGGATGGGAGCATATGTTGTTCTAGAACTTGGATATACCTTTCAGCATTGATGGTGCCTTTCCAGATGTGTAAGCTGCCCATGCCACACACACTCATGCAACCCCATACCATCAGAGATGCAGGCTTCTGAACTGAGCGCTGATAACAACTTGGGGTGTCCTTGTACTCTTTAGTCCAGATGACATGGCGTCCCAGTTTTCCAAATAGAACTTCACATTTTGATTCGTCTGACCACAGAAAAGTTTTCCAATTTGCCAGTCAATTTTTAATTGAGCCTTGGCCCAGAGAAAACGCCTGCGCTTCTGGATCATGTTTAGATATGGCTTCTTTTTTGACCTATAGAGTTTTAGCCAGCAACGGCAAATTGCACGGTGGATTGTGTTCACCGACAATGTTTTCTGGAAGTATTCCTGAGCCCATGTTGTGATTTCCATTACAGTAGCATTCCTGTGTGTGATGCAGTGTCATCTAAGGGCCCGAAGATCACGGGCATCCAGTATGGTTTTCCGGCCTTGACTACCACTATTTTTGGCCGCAGCATTGGGGGAATTGATGATCCTCTGCCCATCTTGACTTCTGAGAGACACTGCCACTCTGAGAGGCTCTTTTTATACCCAATCATGTTGCCGATTGACCTAATAAGTTACAAATTAGTCTTCCAACTGTTCCTTATATGTACATTTAACTTTTCCGGCCTCTTATTGCTACCTGTCCCAACTTTTTTGGAATGTGTAGCTCTCATGAAATTCAAAATGAGCCAATATTTGGCATGACATTTCAAAATGTCTCACTTTCAACATTTGATATGTTATCTATATTCTATTGTGAATAAAATATATGTTTATGAGATTTGTAAATGATTGCATTCCTTTTTTATTCACAATTTGCACAGTGTCCCAACTTTTTTGGAATCGGGTTTGTACTTTGCAGACGGCATGATCAAAACTTTCGGGATTGTATTTTTCCTTCAAATATCATGTCAAGAGAGTGAACAACGCACGTCAAGAAAGGAATGCTATTTCACTATTTAAGATTCACCGGTCTGCCGACGGTCTTACACATAGCCCCGGGATGTTGGGCTTTGCGAGCCCTGGCTCATACATGTTCTAGTCTGATCCTGAATCACAATGAACCAACACACCACATATAAAGGATTCTCCAGCCTTTGACAGCGTGCTAAGGTATGTTCTGTTAGACACGTAATCAATAGATCTATATCAAACGATCTGTAACAATGCAATACTATCACATATAAAAACATTTTTACTCACATTAGTGTTGCTTCATTCAGTCATGTAATCTCATCCTGTCTGCAAATCCAGTCTTTTGTTTACAAACGAATCCGTGGTGAAATAAAGGAACAAACGCGGAAAGTCTTAACCACATGAGCTGGATCTTCATTAAAAATAAAGTTCAACCACATATTCCTAATATTAGAATCTGAATGAAGATTTTGCAGCAACTGTTCTTCCACAACCAGGCACAGCACAATATCTTGCTATCTTCGGCATGTTTATTGCTTGGTAGCACAATCCGTTTAGCTCTATGTAGGCCCATGTTATTTATGTTACATTTCTTGCACAAGTCGGTGGGCGTGGCTACAGAATCAGGTGTACTACTACTTCTGTTGAGGAGGTGTTTCACCACACTCTGACATCACAGCTTGGCACATTCTGAGATCGAGCGTTTGTTGGGTCTGGTGTCAATAAAAGCTTTTCTTTGACTAACAAGGAAGTTTTCAGCTCTGAAATTTACAGGATATTCTTATATCACGATGAACTTTTGATGATATCAAAAGCTGAATGAAAAGTTGATTTCTCAATTCATGATGCCTTTAAATATTTAAACAGGGTTACCAATGGGTAGGTTTAGAGCTAGGGGTTGGTTAGGACAATATATCAATTAAACTATCAATTAAACAACTAAATCATTGCTAGGGTCCTAGAAATGCGGTCCTGAGAATGCAGCCTGTGTGTCGCTCGCAATAAAAACTGGCTTTGAATCGGTAAGATGTGAGACTGAATGGCCGGTAGTGATGAGCAGATCGCGGTTATATCCACGGATGCTGCGGATAATATGCGGGTCAGACGGGTCCAGTAATAAAAAACTGACATTCCAATTGCGTGTGGGTTGCGGGTGGATGAGAGACAAATCATTAATGTTTTGATTTTAACAAAGACACAGAACATTCTTTTCACAGTAAAACACATTGAACATAGGTCTATGTCAATTTTACTTTCGCTTTCAGCTAATTTCAAGATCAAAGACCGCAATGGGAGAGAAAGAGCGGCATCAGCACTGGTATAATTATAATAGTTATAATTATAATAGTCTCGCTATTTTTAAATGAAGACAACTGTGTGTTGAGCTTCGGGATGCGACGCTGAACATTTAAGGTTTTATTTGCGGCGGTTTGCGTGTCAGTTGAAGAGATAGGCTACGGCTACTCATGAAGCAAGCAGCATGAATGGAGTTTGCACATGCATCACCGCCATTGTGACGTGTAAAATGTTTAATGGAACTTTATATATAGTAGCCTACTTGATATCTCCGAAATGTAGGCCTATACCATTAACTTTTTTTCCCCTCAAAGCTATGCGTAACAAATAGCGTAACAAGCTGTAAGTCGTCAGTGAGTAACTTTTGTGTGTGCGTGATGCGCAGCACTTTCTGAGCGTTTTCATTGATTTGCGTAATTTAAATCTCACACAATCATATTTATAGCTCCTAACTTAATAAAACAAGATGTGTTACTATGATGAATGATTACCTCAAAATGTAGAGCTGTATGTACGATGTACTTTATTTGAATTAAATACAAACACAAACTCATGTCCCAGCAATTAGCCTACAACTCCGTGTGCCATATAGCCAAAACTGCCGACACCTGGTTTAAATTAATTTCGCCAAAGAAAAACTTTTTTTAAAGCAGCCTAAATCGTGCTACGATATCATCACGCTTACGAGAATTTGAATAATTGGAATGTGATGATCGGGTGCGGATATGTAAATCAGAGAAAATCATAGATGCGGGTGGGTGGCAGGTGGATGATTTTTTTTTTTTAACAGCAGATTCGGGTGACGTTAGAGCTGATCCGCGCATCTCTACCAGCCGGATCCCTGGTCGGTCGATCAGTGCATCTCTAGTTGACATTTTAATTTTTTAACAATAAATTAAAATATCAGAGCAGTCAAAAAAATACTGTTTATCCAATTGTGTGTAGATGACAGCTTATGTACCCATTTTGTTAAGGAACTAAGACTATAACTATATAATAATTTATTCAATTTGTGTGGATTTAAGTCAATTTCTGCAAAAGTGCTCTACACTGTTCTCACACTTCACAACAATACACCGCTCTTTCATATTTTCATCCCATCAAATGTCTCAGGCTATAAAACCAACCAATAACAAACTAAATGCAGTTATAAAATATCAGCTTCTAGCCTATATTCCTCATACTGCTTCCAAGCAACTGGGTGAGTCTATTTTTCACCCACAGTATTGATTGCTTTTAGTTTAAAAGTGACTCATTGTAATAATGCCACTTTAATAATATTAAAGATAATGCTAAATTATATACAGCATAATGTGAGTTAAAAGGGACACATTTCTGGTCTGGGGTTGATGAAGGGGTACTTGAGGCTTAGTGATGTGGCTAAGGGTGTACTGAACATATATAAGAAACAATGGGGAAAACCGTTGTACTTATCAGTGGCAAAAAGTGGCCTCTATAAAATGCAAGTGCGATAAAATGGAGCACAAATGGTTAAATGAAGCACTGATGCACAAAACTATAGTATGTAATACAGAGGGAAAAAAAACTCTTAAATGCCAAAGATAATCTAGAGGAGTACATCAACCATTACTATTGAAGAATTTGTTCCAGCATTTAGCAATTATTACAATGACCTTGGCTTAACCCTATCCCTAATTAATAGGTATTAACCATAAACAGTGAAAAATAAAGGTCACCTTCATAACCACTGATCCGTCATTTCAGCTAGCTTTTTTAAGGCATGCTTTAATATGAACAATGTTAATCAAACTAAACTTTCAAGCAAACTCCAGGAATGGCGCTGAAAACACTTGCACAAACCACACATAGAGCAGCATGTTAAAATTGCTTCTGTGAGCTCAGCAGGGCACTGGGAAAATGGTAAATTTCAGGAGAAATTTAATAAGGAGAAATTGGCTTAAGATTACTCAGCACTTTGCTTCTAGATTAGTCTCCCTCCTACCCTTCAAATTGCACGAGTTGCTTTCAGAGTGATACAACATTGTGACATAATTACATTGTTGAAGGTGAGGCTCAGTAGAAATGGCTCCGTGCTGACACAAGACGATTTTCCAGCACATGCAAATTTACAGACGGCTCACTTTAAAGCCTGCGCTCTTCTGCCATTTGATGAACTAGTAAAACAAAACAAAACAAAAAACAAAAAACGTTTGCATGTTGACAAAAGGTTGCTGATTGCGAAGCACAATTAAAACAAAAGGGTCATTGTGACTTTAATCCGAAATCTGTCCTTAACAACAGGCAATATGAACTGTACATACAGTACTGACAAATCATTCCTAAATCATACTAGCTTAATTAAGCCATCTGATTGATGGCCTGATCATCCCGTTGGGAACGTCCATTGAGAGGATATTGAATAGTTGTCTATTCCAACATTTAGCATATTTTCATAACTACGTGACAAGTGGTAATATCACAGCAAAGTTGTCCTCAGGGTGTAAGCAGCTGCGTCCCACCCAAAATTGCATGAGCGAGCAGAGAAAACGTAAGAAATTAAACTTGAAGCATTGATGATAACTCGTCCGCTGTGGTTGTAAACAGCTTTGTGCTCTGAGTTCTATCAATAACCTCTCGGTTACAAGGGTCGGTAATTAAAAGGCTAGTGACCTGGAAATAGTGTCCTCGTTCAAAGATCTCCAAATGTCCGCATAAAAAGTACAGCATCAAATTAGAATAGCAATAGCACAAGGCCGAGTCTTCCAGCTATAGATCTATTGATGTTCAAACACACCCTGGGGGCACATTGCCATGATAGTCCTGAGTTCACCGTGTTCCCCATTACAACCTGGTTTTGCTGTTCGGAGGGGTCAATCTAAATATACATTACATACGCATACAAAACAGAGACTTACACACAGATACATGCATGTATGAATTATAAATACACACATGATCAGGTTTTACATGGATTTCTGGAATTCATGCAGCTTGAGAAAAGGGATTTTTAAATTTTTAATTCATGTTAATAAATACAAATCTCTCAATACTGTTGTTGATAATATAATTATAATTTTAAAACTAAACAAAACAAGAATTAGTACTTTAAAAAGTAACAAATCAAATTTCTAAAAATAAAATGTAAAATAAATAAATAAACTAAATGTTTGGAGAGAGGGAATATAATCATTATATATCCTTTTTAAGAAGCATAATGCAACATTCAGCCACATTCAGGCACCCATTGAACACTATTGACTTCAGTTGGGGGGGGTTGACCTATCATGAAACAGTGACACACTAGTATATTAATATTTGATGTACCAGTACACCCCTTTGAGAAATCCATTTGAACCACCAAACACACTTGCTACAAAACACAAACATGATGCATATCGCTCAAAACCTGCAAATACCTGGCGCTGGATACAATTTCAGTCGTACACGAAATAACCACATTTCGCCATGAACATACTGCATATTAAGCCGCATAACCCAGCTGTGAATTATAAATGAAGCCGATCTACTGCTAACGAGAAGCACTGACCGAGGAAAATGCTAAAGATATTGAGAAGTCATAATAAGCCACTGATGTGAACAACAGCAGCCGGCATCTATGGATTTTGTCTCCAGTTACCTACACCGGTCATTGAGCTATTAGGCTCGCTTTCCTCTGCCCCTCTACTAGCACCATCGCAGGCCAAATCCACCTGCCTTTACCATTAATTAGTCCTGACAGAACAAATTTCATTTTAAATAAGAACTAAAAGGAAAAGTCGTGAGAGTACTGTATGTCAGATAAGCACAGCTCTGCTAAGATTTACAATTATCAATACTGTGCAGAGAGAGATGAGTTATCGTGTTATAAAGGACAATGCTGACCTTGCTAAACTTAAATGTAATCAAGATAAAAACTAATCTGACCTTTGTGAAGGACTATATTTTATTTTAAAAAATGATATGCATTTCAGCGCCGAAGTGATCGTCATTTTATGTGACTGATTTTAAAGTTTTAAGACCTGCTTGCAAAACACTCAAATAAGCCGTAAAGTGAGACAGATTACATTGTGCTTCTCGGTTTCCATCACTGCCGCCCCCAAAGTGATTCACTAAAACATCACAATGTCATTTTCAGTGCTTGGTTTTGAAAAAAAAAAAAAAACACAAAAAACAAAACAAAACCTCAAAAATATCAAAATACAGCGTAAGGATTGATTACTATCCAGCACACACTCAGGCCGGTGATCTGATCTGAAAGGGGTTTGTGCTATAGGAGAGATAGTGGTGGGTTATGCATCAAACACACATATTGATTGATACCTAAACTGCTCTGAATTTAGAGTGAATGCATATGTATGCTCACAACACGTTACTTCTCTGGTCGATAAAACTTTCCGATGCATTCCAGTGCTTTAATATTTATGATAACAGCTAAATTAAGTAAAAGCTTTAAAATGCTGGGAGGTAGTATAATTGACAATTCCATTGAAAGTGCAGGAGGGTTTGTCAATATTAATTTTCTGGATCCCAAAGAAGCGTCCCAACCGATGGGTCATTTATCCACACAGCTGGGATCAAGCTCTCTGCAGCCTGATCGACCCCTACCTGACCCTCCAGGGCATGCAACAATGGCCTCGACCCCTGACCCTTAAAAGCAAATGACCTCACCCCATGAAAATCTTGGGACACTGGACTACATGCTGTTCCTAAAACTGGTCACCTAAAAATTACCATTCTGTCATTATTTACTCACCTGAAACCTTTATGACTTATGAAAAAAAAAAAAAAAAAAAAAAAAGATATTTATAGCAGAATGTAAAAGCTGCTCTTTTCCACACAACTGGGAAGTAGATGGTGAACATGTCTGCCAAACCAAATTTCAATCATTTCGCCACATAAACCTTTCATATGGCTTCAGAACATTTATCATATTAGTCATACTAACTATTTTTTTAATCCGTTATGGCAGCATCAGTCCCCATTTAATTTTATTGTAAATGAAAGTAAGAGAGCAGCATGAACATTCTTCAAAAATTCTCTTTATGCATTCTACAAAAAAGGATGTTTGGAATGACATAAGGTATAAAAAAAAAAAAAAAAAAATATATATATATATATATATATATATATATATATATATATATATATATATATATATATATATATATATATATATATATATATATATATATATATATATTATATTATATTATATTATATTATATTATATTATATTATTATATTATATTATATATATATATATATATATATATATATATATATATATATATATATATATATATAAAATTTTGTGGTGAACTGTCCTTCTAACCCGACATTGCAAAAAGGCTTTCTTTAATAAACTGAATCTACTCATGCCTGAAAAAAATAATAAAAGCATTCAAGCTGGCTAAATTTAAGGTCAAAGTCTTGGAATTGAGCCATCTTGTAGCCATTCTGCCTGTAAAAACGCAATATTTCACACATTAGGTTCAGGAACATACTGATGATGCTCACCTTTTTTCTTTAAAAAAGCTTTTCTGGTTGCCAGTGGACTTTGATGAACTTGCTGGTTTTGTAGAAACCTCACTGCCGTGGCAATCTGCAAAGACGAAAAAAAAAAAAAATTCATACATTTGCAGCGTGAAATGAGCTCATCAGTATAATAGAAAGTCATCAGTAAATTAACTTCCTGGAAATGAGAGGAAGACTAAGGAATTCTTGCAAGGCGGCTGAATTATTGTACATTTCCAACTCCCCAAGGTATATCATCAGCCAACAACAGGAACTTATAAAATAGCCCTCCCCCTCCCAATAAGTATATGGAGGCCAGACCACCAAACCACTTTAGAGATAAATCTAGGAAATGAGTGAATCAGCAGTTATAAAATTATCCCATCAAGGTTTGCTGAACAAATGGGGTATGGAGTTTAATTTGCCATTATCCTCTTTAAGACAAACTCCTAGCCTTAAGTGAACAGGGACTGAAAATCTATACTTAATGCTGAAGTGCCCATCTGTATCTAATAACGGCAGAATACCTGGCTAAAAACTTCAGCGATTCTTAAAGAAGAAAATGCATTATGATCAAATCACCTAGGCTGCGTGTTGTAATGACTGAGTGTTAATGCACTAGAAAATTAAATATCATCAGAACACGTGTAGTCGGAAGTGCAGCGCCGTTCCCATCGATTCCATCGTGTTTTCCTTCGAGATGCACCTTGATCTGCCACTTTAGCTTGCTTCTCCTAGAATTAAAAAAGGGTCTCCTCCTCAAACACCATTATAGCATGAATTTGAAGTGCGGGCTCTGAAGTGGTGCTTTTAAAGAACAGATAAACATGAAATAACATCTGGAGATAGGGGGGGAAACGCACACTCAAGGATAAAGCCGAGCCGCCTCGTTATCGCACCTGTGGTCCCTGTGATTCAATTGTAAAAGTCATCCCTCTAATAGGTTGAAAGGTTTTGATTACTGTTCTTTTTCTTTAAGCGGCAAAAGATAAAAAGTGATTGAGCGCGCTGTCTGTGGTAATCCGTTTTAGGTAATGCATTGCATATACTAAAGACCTGTTTCAATCCAAAAGGATTGCATTTTGAAAATAGGCTGAGAAGAATGTGTAATAGTCGGGCCGGCTGTATAATTCTGTGGCGACAAATCAAGACAGAGTGAGTCGGGGACCCGGTTTTCCTTTCAAAAACACATCATATTGATTTCAGCTTCAATTTATGGGGAACAACTTTGACTTTGTTGGATGAAGAAGGAAGACCAAACGGGGGGCACTGCCGATTTAGGGAACGGCATGAGATTATGATTCCGATAATTGGAATAAGCAAGCAGGCAGGCCGCATACGTCTTCAAATATCTGAGGCAGTGTCTGCATAGAATGCAACCTCAGTCACACCTGGTTTCAGAACACATGGGGACAATGTTTTACGTGAACATGACCTTTCTGAAAATTTCTGGATCTCTATATCAGTGTCAGAAATGAAGTCTTAGAGTCCTTTGCATGTGCATATTATTCTGACCATCACCAAAATCCGTTCGTCAGATAGTCTAATTTATGAAAATTATATAATCTACAACAAAATCATCCCGTGTGTCATCATTAAATATTAAAATCATCTCATGTGTCATCATTACATATATATATATATATATATATATATATATATATATAAATAAATAAATAAATAAATAAATAAATAATCTTAATTTATGCAATATTTAAAAGGAACAAAAAATACTACAGGAAAATTACTCATGTAAAAAATTATCCAGGATATTGCAATAAAAAAAAAGGAGGAAGAAAAAAAAGTAATGCTAATTTATTTATTTTTTTGCCCGAGCACCCATTCATTTCTGACTATGCTATATATAAGATGAAGGCAGATTAAATTTAGTCACCTGGAAACTTATGACAAGTAAAAGTCCACATCATCAAACTGAAGCACATCCTGCTTCAAATAAACCAGTTCAGCTCAGCTCAGTTCTGAGAAGTCTGATGAATCGCAAGTGAAAATCAGTATTTGAATGGATGAGGGTTTTGAGTTGTTCGAGAAAAATCACACAAGAAGTGCCTTTTACAATCCAGAAACACCATATAAACTGCCTAAACCATCAATTTCTTTATTCACTACACAGAAATGACGTTGCGTACAGTAAATCACATTTTACAGGAAAAGAACACTCAATTGAGTCACCGCCAGCTAAAAAAAAAAATTCATTTAAGATTATAAAGACAAAGGGGTCAAAATCGCAGCTCCTTGGCTTGAAATACGACTCCTTTTTGTGATTGAGACTAGCTTTTACTTGGATGGAAGAGGCACGGCATTCTTGTAAACACTTCTCTAAAAGATGGGATCAAAGTGGGATAACAAATGAGGGCGATGTCCATTTATTTTTCAAGAGTGTTACGTCTGTTCTTCAGGGAGAAGAAAAGTGCTTTTCTTTGCAGATGACATGGCTGCTTTATGCAAGTTCCACCCAGACATCTCAATCAATTATAACCACATTGCACAGATTTTAGTCTTGTCTACTTATTGACGTATAGATCACCCTCGTTGCCGTATAAGGTAGCAGCGCACGATTGTGCTTTTAAGGGGGAGAGCTGTATCACTGCATGTCAGTACAAGACACATTTGGTTTGGCAAGCAAAATATTAACTCAAATTAAAAAGGTGGGTGCATGTTTCTTTGCTGAATACCAGTAAATACTCTTTGTTAATCAACCATTATTTTCTAGTGTTTCTTGTAAGGCTAAAATTGCTAATGCATGGAAAGTGCTCCCTGTTCTAACCGATAATCTTTACAAATGAGATAAATGATCAAGTGTCAGGTGCAACCTAAAAAGTGGTGAAAACTCAATCATAGGGGCCAAGCAACATTAAGGGCCACGTCTGGAGACAAGCCTGCCGTGAACATGATGACTGGACAAGGTCTTGCAAATCGTGCCGTGTTGTTTATTGAGTTTGGATCGGACCGAGTTTTAACAAAGCACTTTTGCCTCACACTCGCCTTAAATTTGGAGGAGGTGGTCATCTCCTTAACATGATGATATTGATCGGGAGGGAAATATAAATGTCCTATTAGGGCAACCAAATTTTTAGAGACAACCTCATATGATGCTTTAATGATTTCAGTCCCCTTTAAACAAGTTAAAAGTTCAATATCTGGTCTATACAGGGTGAATTCAGATAAATCACACCGCATTTTGACTGTCAGCTTAAATGTCAAAAAGTGTCCTAATTTTCCTGAATTTATCCTACTTACCCTAAAAATGTAATTCTAAGAACAACCAGTGAATAATTTTTTTCCTATTTTAAGAGCATTAAAGGCTTTGGGGGGAAAAACACAAAAGAAATGCTGACCTGTACGAATTAAAGAGGAAGTTTTGCTTACAGATGCTGCCATATAACCAGTAGATATGAGAAGGAAGACTTCCCTTGCAATTTTGCAAACAGGTCAAACAGGGAAATTTTGCTCAAGGCAACACTTATAAAAGTACTATCAAGCCAAACAAAGATTAAATCAGTTGTAGATGGGGAAAAAGGTTTTATTTCAATATCTTGATATCACAAAAGTGATCGGGACATCAAAAGTGCCTTTAACAGTGTGTGAAGAGGTAGGGATGCAACAAACTTAAAAGCCTTTTAAAGAAAAGGTTGGGGTTTTTTCCCCCTCATATATTAAATATTTATATTTTATTAAAAAAGGGGAAAAAAATGTGTTTAAAATACAAATAATGTACACATAAAAGGCTGCTAGAGGGTCTTTTACAATTGGAGAATATAGTGAAATATGCATGGAAATGTGCAAATATAGTGATTTAAAATAGCAAATGGTGTATCAGTTTTTAATCTCATTTTTAATCTCTTTTGCCTTTTTTAACAAACTTAACCCAAAAACAAAAGACAGATACACCTTGACATTTTTTTGTTTCAAAATACAAGTGACAATTTACAGATTTCATTCAGTTTAATTTGTTACATAAATCTGCATTAACTAAAAAAATAAATAAATAAATAAAAAAGTATAAAATGTATTAAAAAAAGTATAAAATAAAATATAAAATAAGTATAAAATGTTCACATTTCCTCTAATTTTAAGCCAGTGCATATGATTTATGTATGAATAGCTGTGCTTATCTTTTGTTGGCATTTTACCCTGTAGCTCCTTTAGTGACAAATCACGTGCACAAATCTAAACTTTGCGGAGGGGCGTGTGACGTTGTGAAATTAAGTTGTAGACCAAAAAGTGTTCCTGACTGTATACGAGTTTGATCTTCGGCTACAGGACTGTTGACAGTAATGACCGCTCCGTGAGAAAGGACAAGAGCTACCGCAGCAGAAGGTGGGGGCCATCAGTTGGCACTTAAAAGGAAAGGGTAAAGGAAGCTAAAAGGAAATCATTAGCAGGTCTGGGGATCCAGTCTCAGCGTGAATCAATTCATTTCAAATTGCCCTGTACATTTGTGAAGAAGCACCCCTGATATAATAAAGGCCTAATAGACACTGATCCAATTGTGTTAGGTTGGTCTCAGATTCCTACAAAACAATGGTTTCAGGAGAAGAGAGAGGGAGAAAGAGACCGTAGTCGACTTTCTATATTAATTAACCTCTCTCGTGAATGATTCCATGACATAGATGGATATCAAGGACGCTTTAAGCGCTCCGACCCTCTGAAATTGCAATGTGGGTTTCCATGCAGTCAGATTCCTTTCAACTCCTGATGGGTTGATGCACAAAATGCTGTTTTTAATCTTTTATAATTAGATCTTAAAATGCCCTTCTAATTATGACAACTTCCGCTTTAAATGACCTTTATCGAGGAGAGAGGAGAGCCCACTGAGCAAGAGAGAGAGTGTGCAGAGAGAGAGAGAGAGAGAGAGAGAGAGAGAGAGAGAGAGAGAGAGAGAGAGAGTGAGAGAGAGAGAGAGAGAGAGAGAGAGAGAGAGAGAGAGAGAGTGAGAGAGAGAGAGAGAGAGAGAGAGAGAGAGAGAGAGAGAGAGAGAGAGAGAGAGAGTGAGAGAGAGTGAGAGAGAGTGAGTGTTCATCTAAAACAGCTATATGAAATCAATTCTTACTGATCAACTCCACACCCACACGACACAGACATTACATCAATAAACCTTTACCATTCTTCATATAGCAGTATTTTACTTTTGCTTTCTTTTCTTTTGACTGTGATTTTTGGAAGAATTGATGCCATTTCAAACTTTCCTGCAGAAGAGAAGGAAGCATTTCAAATGTTTTATACATGCAGTGAAAGTCCGCGGGGTCCAAAACAACATTGAAGAAAAAAAAAACCTGAGATATTTTCTGAAATATTTTCTCACGTTCCACAAAAGAAGGAAATTCATACAGGTTTGGAATGACATGAGGGTGAGTAAATGATGACAGAATTTTCATTTTTGGGTGAACTATCCCTTTAAAATGTTCTGCCTCCCCCTCATCATCATCACAAAAATCTTAGCAGTCACTTCAGCATAACTGTGCAGTCTGTTTACGACTGAACTACTGAAAAAAAGTGCATGAAAAGGGAATATCTCAGTCAGTTATGCCTTTACCCATCTTCCTTATGCAACCAAATCCAGTTTCAAAAGGTCACATTCGTGATAAATAGATATATGCAAAAAGAGCCATTACTGATGACAAAGTAGAGCGACACACATTTTCCATGTGCTGCGAGTGGATTGAGCACAGAGACCCACGATTACAGCGCTGATATTCAAATCACGGTGGAGGCAATTTTTTATGAATGTTCTGAACTTTGACGACTTAAAGGTCACAACAAAGTTTACCACCAAAACAAAACAAAACAAAAAAACATTAAATACAATAGCAGAGAAAAAGACAATTCTGTTATATGATATACAAAGATTTGAAAATAAGCAAAAGTATGTAGGAACTAAAGCCTTCTGGGACAAAATTTCCACCAAACAGACTTTCCACCAAAGAACTTCCATGATTTATTTTCACAACTTTTACAGTTGTTTTTGATGACTGGATGTGGATAAGGATTTTCACTTTATATAAATTATACATTATTATCCAAATAAATACGTTAGAATTAGGCATAGCTAAATATATAGACTACAGAAATACCCATGATCTTGTAAAATTGTATTTACTATTTATTTACAAGTCTGGAAATCACAATTATGAATTTTCCTTATATTTCCAGGATTGCGGAAACCCTGCAAAACATAATTTGTTATCAAATTCATGACATCAACAGCATATCATGCTATTTCACTTTCACAGGAAACAGTGATATTGAAAAGAACAAAATTAAAACTGTAAAATATTATAAATGTATACATAAATAAATATAAAACCGGACTGGTTATTTAAGCCTAGTGGAAAGTCACAGGTTTATGGTGGCACTGACACATATTTGACCACACACAGATGCACATGCGCTCATCAAACATAGACGTTTGCCAGCGACTTGCCTCACTCAGCCCAGGCTAATCTGTAACACTAGCCTAACTAGTACTCAATACTTTCGATTACAGACCTGAAATATTTCCTCTTAACATGTAAATCAATAGAACACGGTAAAGCAGAGCATTTGCTGGAAACATTTCTGTTAATGTGGGGCAAATTTATCTTAATCGTTATTATTAACTGTTGGGAGATATGTCCAGCTTTCACATGTGATCATTTGTTTCCGCTAATGAGAGAGCCAAAGTGTCTGTGGTGCCAGAATTACACTTCCAACGCATTTTGCCAGCTCACTGAGGTGTTTGATATAAGACCTACTAGTTCATATGGCTAATTCAGTGTGGTTTTAAAAGATTTTTGACCCAAAAAAGATTAAAACCAAAAAAAAAAAAAAAAAAAAAAAAAAAAAGCTAGTTTTGGGGTGCTCATTTAATCTGATCTCTTCAGGGAGAGAGAAAAAAGATACATAACTTGCTTAATAAATAATAACAAGTCTTACACATTAAAAAAAAAAAAAGACAAGAATCTTAAGGTCTAATCTTGAGGCTCTGCTTAAAAAAAAAAAAACTTTTATTTTTAAATACATTCATTATGGTTTTACAATTCATTTTGGACATACTTCAAAAAACATTTTAAGTGTAAAATCTGTGTACTAGAGGCGTTTGATATAAGGCAGAGTACTAGTTCATATGGTTAAATTAATTTAATTTAATATTTTTAACAAATAATAACAAATGTCACACTTAAAAAAATTGGAGAGGAATCTTGAGGTCTAACGGGCAAATTAACCTTAAAAAATATTACTTGATTTTTTTTTTTACATAACATTTTTTTTAGACACTTTTTGAAAAAAACAAAAAAAAAAAAAAACGTGTGAAATGTGTGTGTATGACAGAGAAAGAGACAGAAAGATGAAACTGTGGCTCCTGGACTCGGCAGTGAGAGGGAAAAAAAACAGTACTTAGCTCAGCTCACCGCAAATATTCCAGCAGTAATCCAGTAATGGATACTTCCTCAGCTCCTCAATTGGTCAAAATGTTTTCATACAATAATTTAATTCAGAAACACTTTTACAAAGCAAGAGTAATCAATTTTAATTAGTTGATTCCCCCCCAATTGTATAAAGTTTAATGTACTGCCATCGATCCTCTTTGTTCTTTAATGCAGTGCTGCTTTCCTGTAATTTGAGGCATTTTTTTCTCTACTTTTACAGTCAATGATGACATTCGGTGACAGGACGTGCAAAATGTCTCAGAGTTGCAAATGAGCAGGGCGTAAACACACACACACACACACACACACACACACACACACACACACACACACACACACACACACACATAATGCCAGTGTAATTCAGAACAAAACCTGGGGGGGAAAAGCAAACATCCGATTTCAAGACAATCTAAAGGAAACCGAGCATAAATTAATAGCAGCCTATCATGACTTGGTGGCACATCCTAATAACACGTTGCGATCCGGCTCATAGATAAACACAAAGGCGGACTTAAACCCGACGCTGGATCCTTGTCCTTCATTTTCAGAGACACTACCACCCTTCACATCTAATTAGCTAATTGAAGCAAAATGAAAACAGCACCAATGGCAACAACGGCGCACTCATGTCCAAACCGCACAATGCGGGGTTTATGGAGAGGAAGGAAGAGCCTTCTTGTCAGCTACGACTGCCATAACCCTGACGAGTGTCTTCCCTCTCCGCTCCAGACGCCCACCTAGCACACACACACAAAATCAAAGTGTACAATTTTGTGCCGCCGTCTCTTACACTAAACTAGATAACAGACATATAGTACATTGACAATTAAAAGGGAAATGTGCTTGCCGGTGGTTAGTTGATTAGGCATAAGCACAATATGACACTGAGAGGGGACGGCCACGACACCGGCAGACAGATTGTGACATTCCGGTGACATTATCATCTCACGGCGGCTTGTATTCAATAGCTCGGGACGTTTATTGCACGTTGCGGATCAACAGTTTTGCGGTCTTCAAAAAGGCGAAGAATTGGTGCTGTGACTCTCTTGCTCGGTGACCCTCCTCTCAATTAGTCTGAGGGTGGCGGAGATGGAAACAACTGGATGGAGGGCAAAAAATAAAGTGTTGAGTAAAACAAAAAGCACATGGTATGGGAGATACAGTTTGTAGAAGGACGAAAAAAGGCAAAGAAAGTTTAAAGAAGAGAGATCAGACAAGGAAAGAGACAAAGACAGGGCAACCTGGCCTCCCATAGCTCTATGGGTACGTCTCAGAAGATGAATACCACCATCTACTGGTTGCGAAGGGAAGTGTGTGGCTTGTCCAAGTGAACCGACAGGCCTCCCAGGCTTTTTGATAGTCAGAGCTGTCAGGAACGATTAGATGACAATGGAGCTCGCATTTAAAGAGATACTCAGACCACAATCAGAGTCACATGACTGAGAAGAGTAGTAAGTGCTTAATCCACCAATGAGATTAGGCCTCCTTCAAAACCACCGTGGCACAGCAAACCAATAAAAAAAAACTATTCATGTTTGCAGTTTTAATTTAGTTCATCCAAACAACTGGGAACATTTTAATTACTGCAGTGACTAAAACTGCATTTAAAAAAATGAGTTGGGTTTTGTTTTTCTTGCAAAATGGGTTGGAAGGGGTACAAAATAAAAGCGTAGCAGAGTGATTTATGCTTGTTGACTCATATGGAGAATTGCTGTTACTCAACTGAAGCCACAGAATCTGAGAAATGCTTGTCTGCAAGAATAATAGTGCATTTCTAAAGGTTCAGCCAGAATGTACAGGTTTTACTGCATTATTGCCCAAAGCATGTCTGCGGTATGATGGTGCCACCCAGCCCTGTTCTCAAACCTGTGTATAAATCAGTTAAGTTTGTGCAAAAACTCTCTTGACCCTGCCCAGGCAACAACAACCATCAAAACACAATGGAATGAACAAGCAGGGATCCGAACACATACAAAAGTTCAAACAAGTTTGACAGATCAGACACACCTTGATTGTTCAACCCAAAATGAACAAATAATGACATAATTTTCACCCTTGTGTCGTTCCAAACCTATATGATTTTGTTTCTTCTGTGGGACACAAAAGACAGAATGCTTTTATCCATACAATGACAGTCAATGAGGTCCAAATCAACATTCATTGTATGGACCAAAAAAAAAAAAAAAACACTGAACTATTTTTTTAAATATCTTCTTTTGTGTTCCACAGTGTAGGGGTGGGTAAAATGATGACAGACTTTTCATTTTTGAGTGAACGTTCCTTTTAAAAGCAACGTAATTAATAGTAAACACGTGTGAATTATTACAATTCAAAATGGCTTTGTTGCAGTATCGGATGCAATATGTGCAAAATATGTATGGCTCTACGTGAGTCTTGGCCGGAGGTGACCTGCACTGGCTTTATGGGGCATGAGGATCCAGACGTGTGTGTGTCTGTGTGAGAGAGAGAAAAAGAGAGAGAGAGAGAGAGAGAGAGAGAGAGAGAGAGAGAGAGAGAGAGAGAGAGAGAGAGAGAGAGAGAGAGAGAGAGAGAGAGAGAGAGAGAGAGAGAGAGAGAGAGAGAGAGAGAGTGAGTGAGAGAGAGAGAGTGAGTGAGTGAGTGAGAGTGAGTGAGTGAGTGAGTGTGTGTGTGTGTGTGTGTGTGTGTGTGTGTGTGTGTGTGTGTGTGAGTGTGAGTCCTGCTCCAGTGTCACAGCATGGCGTGTTGGAGCCCAGGGGCTGCGCTGGCAGGCCACTCACTGACAGACACACACCTGCTCTGACATTTCCTGCCGACCTTGACTGAGAAAAACACATGACAATACTTCTCCGTTGAGTCCCACGGGACTGTCGTCACTCTCTCCTGCTCTCTCCCAAACTCCTTTAAAGGAGTTCAATAAAAATTAGTTCAATCAGAAACTCAAATTCTGTTATCGTTTATTCATTTCTCATATCACTCCAAACATATATGACTTACTTTCTTCTGTGGAATACAAAATATCATCCGTGTGACAAATAGAGTGAAATGTACAGCTTTAAAATGTATTTATATAATTGAGACCAAATCATTGAGTCAGCTCTATAACCTAAAACTAATTATTCAGACAGTTTTTGTGAACTGATTAATTTAAAAAAAAAGAAACATTTGTTCACAAATCAGACATTGTTACTTCGATATAAAGGTTTCAAAGACAAACTCATGTTTTTCAACAGAACACATTTTATTCAATCAGAATTCAGAGATTTGTTTTACAAATACACTACCGTTCAAAGATTTGGAGTCAGTAAGAGTTGTTTTTGAAACAAATCTCTTCTGCTCACCAATGCTGCATTTATTTGATAAAAAATACAGTAAAAACACAAATGTTGTGAAATATAATTATGTTATATATTAAAATGCAATGCTGAATTTTCAGTAGCCATTACTCCAGTTTCAGTGTCACATGATCATGAACTTTTAGAAATCATTCTAAAGTTGATTAATATGTTTGTGGATACTTTGATACATTTTTTCCAGGATTCTTCGATGAACAGGTTTAAAAGAGCAGACATTATTTGAAATATAAATTTTTGTAACATTAAAAATATCTTAACTGTCACTTCTGATAAATTTTGTCCTTGCTGAATAAAAGTACTACTTAAAAATTTTTTAAGTACCTTTCAACTTTTGAAAGGTAGCGTATAAATATATTTGTACAAAGTTTAGATTTTCTTCTTTTCTAAAGCTTGAAATCTTCAGCCCACATTCTTTCTAAGCGCGTGGGGAAAAATGGCCAGTACAATTTGTCATCCTAGGACGAAAGAAAGCCATATAGTTGTCACTAAATAAATGACAATTTTCAACAACGACCTCATCTTCAACTACAAGAAAATGCAGCAAAAATAAAGGAGCAAAGTTGTGTATGTGATAAATAACAGGAAGGTCTCTGAGGTTGCTGACAGCTCTCACCTTTCCCCCACCTCTTTCACGACCAGCTTCTCCGCAGAAATGGCCACTGCGGATTAACCAGGGAGTCCACCCAAAATGACGACATGTGCCACAATTAGCACCTATTCTGAGTGTTTAGGCCTGTCTGCCATTTTCTTGTTGTCACAAAACACTTAAAGCCCTCAGGCCACTGGTCCAGGTGTTTGACAAGGCTGCCAGCAGCTAGTAGATACATGCGGGTTCCTGTTTCTCGTCTGACTTCTAAGAAGTGTTAATAACAAAACAGAATGAATCTAAGATAGGGCTCCTGATGATCTACGAAGAGGAAAAAAGGTGGTTTGTTTGGATACAAGCGAGTCCTCAGATGGACAGAAGTACTTTTGATTGTACAGCGCACACACCTGACTTAATCGGCACGGCAAAGAGAATTCATCAACAACACTGCTCTTACTAGAGCCCAGAGGCAACTGCGATTTTATATAAGCAAGTTCAAGCAGCGCCTTTGCCCTTTTGAGACCTATAAAACGCATAGTTAAAGGCCCTCTGAGGGGATTTACTCTGTACGTACAAGTACGGATCTATAATACAGTCTCCAGCAGCCCCTAGTGCTCACAAAGGGGGAAGCAACAGGTGCCCATACACCCGCATATCAAATACACACATACATATATTATAATAACTGCAATTGCTCTTGTGCTAATTTTCTACCTATTCTTATTACCTTTTTTCCACAACTTCCTGTACATTTACAGAGCTCACTCACTCCATAAGACCTTTTACATGCCATAATGCAGCTCACTTGACTGATTCCTGATTGGCTTGTTAAAGCTGTAATCTACCAGCGCCACACAGAGAGAAACGAGAAGCCTATTAGCATCTTCTCTACATTATTTTTCATCAAACTGGTTAAAACTGACACGTATTAATTAATATCTATTACTCGTTTTTTTTTTTTTTTCCTTTGAGGGGGTAAGATGTTGGGTTCGAAGGGGGGTGGGCAATTAGTTGAACAAAATAATCAAAATAGTGTTTTTGAACGAGCGCTGATAAATGTCCTGCACCATCCCATCTCAGAGAGCGAAGTGCAATATATTCTTGCTGTCACGTTCTATTAAACAGCTATTACAGTCTTGATAGAACTATTAGTCACTTCATTATTAATAACATTAATGTATTTACATTTTAGTGTACATGCCAGTTTTCCAGCAATAATTTATGAAGTCGACTTCAAATATTTCATAATGTTCCTCCATCTGAGCCTTTTTGAGCTTATTATTGATTGTGAAAACAGACTGAATTTTTATGTTCTCTCTCTGCCGACCTCACTCACTCTCTTAATGTATTGGCGAGGGGGCCTCTGCATTAAGAGACTGAAACAAAGTGCATTTACATCTGAAGCATAACTTCATAATTTACATTCCAACATTTATTAGAGGTGACAAATGAGTGTTTGGTCCACTCGCGCTTTTCCACAATACGGCACTTATTCAATCCGCATAAATTACGGCAAGGGATTGAGAGTGCTGGTGCAAATGATTCTATTACATTTATGTGGCAGTACACGCATGTGCCCGCAGAGGTTATTCCGGGGGCGGGCGTCCTGTTTATGAACTAATCCATAAAGTGGCTACCTACAAAAAGAATAAAAAGTGTGGAATAATGTATAAAGGGCTGTGTCGGCATGCTCATATGGGAATCCTGTTAGAGCAGAGCAAAGAAGACTAGAGATTAGAGTACAGTACACTGGAGAGAATTTGAGTAGTGAGAGTATTCTAGACAAAATTACAGTACACTGGACTGTACAGTTAAGTGCACTGGAGTAGAGTAAAAAAGTAAAACAGACCAGACTAAACTAAATAGTACAGTAGACTAGGTCAGAGGTTTTCACACTTGTTGATGCCAAGGAGCCCCCTAATTTGATGACACCCTTGTGAGGGACTTTTTCCCCCTGCATTTATATTGTGAGAAAGTACAAAATAATTAAGATAATAAATGGCATTGTAAACAGCAAATTGTTACAATATATTTAAATAAATAAATACAATAAATATTTAAATAAAAATAATAATAAAAATAAGTTTGAAAACTCACTTTAGCAAGCAGAGTGAAATATCCAAATTTTATTAAATATATTATAAAATTCAAGAGTAAAAATATTTAATTAACATTTACACTAACATTAAAGGGCTACATCAGCGATTTAGCATTAAGCTTTGTATCAGTAGAAACCCGGTAGTATATTCATCCATATGAGCCAAAAATAGATTTTCTGGCTTTTCTCAGTCTAGAAGGCACCAACTTCTTAAATTATTTCACATTTCTACTACATAAACGACCCAATTTAAATACACATTCATCTTCCCAGCGGTGAAGTACCCTTTAACAATACACACTTATACATTTTTCACAAAGTTTACATGGACCCCCAAACAGAAGACAGGTTTCAATTACATATTTGAGCAAAACTTTTCAGATATTTCCTAATGTTAATCTTTTTTTTTTAAATGACAGCATTTCCATAAAAGGGGTAGTAAAACATGATTTCACTTTTCTAACTTTAGCTAGTGTGTAATGTTGCTGTTTGAGCATAAACAACATCTGCAAAGTTACAACGTTCAAAGTTTAAAGCAAAGGGAGATATTTGCTTTTAAAGAAATCAATTTCTAAGGACTAGAGCAAACGGTCGGTAGGGACTACAGACATTCCTCCAGGGTTGCTGACATCACCAACCCCAATATTTACATAAACCCCTCCTCCGAGAATATTAAATAAGGGGGGCGAGGCCATTTTTTATTGCTGTGGAGAAGAGTTGTTGTGGTATAGTTAGTAGGCTGGAGTGTTGTTGCCGCAATGCCGGCGAAACGCTGTTATTTTCATTCAGATTGCAGGTCCACTTTGTTCATCCTTCCTATGGACGGGGGAGTTAGGGATCAATGGTTAAAATTTATTTAACATAATTATTACCCAAATCTCGCTCTCTGTGCTGCACATTTTACGGAGGAAAGCTTCCACAATCTTCACGAGTTCAATGCAGGATTCGCACAACGACTTGTCCTGAAAGATGGAGCAGTTCCAAACAGAAGCTGTTTACGGGCCACAACCTGTAAGTGTGATTTATTTATGTGTTTTCCTGTAATAGTTCGTACTGCTAATTGTACGTTGTAGCAAGGAAGTAAACAAATGATAATGCTGTTTGGCTCTGCAAACCAGTTTGTTAAATGCTCATTCATACTTAACGTTATCCAACAAAAAATTTTAAATCTCAACAGCGAACTTGGAATTAGTGTAAATTATTCTTTGATTAGAGCTTTTATGTATTGTTTATCTACAGGTATGCTAAACATGGTTCTGTGTTTGATTTGGCTACTATAATTGGCCAATGTTTAGTGTTCGTTTTGGGTTAATAGTTCTTGCGACAGATATTTGCCTATAATCCCTAGAATCAACATTCTTTCTAATACTACCAAAGCACAGACTACCGGTAAAGGTAAGAGGCGTGACGTTTCCGAAAAACGCAGGCGGTTAGCGAATCACAACACACTGGGCCAGCTAACCAATCTGAGCCCACTGCGTATTTTTGAGGGACCGGCTTCATAGAACCCGGAAACCATCAGACCGTTTTTACAAGGAGGGACAGAGTAGTGTAGAATAAAAGTTAAATATATGAAAAATAAAAGCATGAACACATATTACAGTGCACCCCACGAACACAATCAAGCCTTCGAAAGAATGTGTTTTACCACCCCTTTAACCGATGTTACTTATGCTACTAAAACATTTTTTTCCCTCTCGCAATAAGTCATTCCAGAAAACATAGTGACGGATGGTGGTAAGTTTACGTATATCCCAGCCACCGCACTAGCCATTATTTTTAAATCGAAGGAGACACAGGCGTGTTATTCATACATTAATGGCAAGGAAAGCCCCTTATACTAGGAGCGGCTACGTATGATGCATTTCTGGGAGGTTATAGTACGCGATTTCACAGAGGAACTATGGATTCAGAATTTCTGAAAGAACAGATCAACCTTTTTGAGTTGTGCAATGCAATACGGCAATAAATAATCTCGTCTTCTCTTTAAAAAAAAATTATCAATGCCAGGTGACCTGTAAAAGTGAAAAAACTGTTTCCATTGCAGTTTTGCGAAATACTTTTTTTTTTAATTGCCTGAAAAACCACAGTGCGAATGTAAAAACTTTTTTTGCTAGTATTTGCGAAATTGATGCGTTTCCACTGGGTGTATTTTCAATTTGCGCAATTTGAAGGGTAATGGAAAAGCAGCTAGAGACTATGGTAACTTAGCAATGTTGCTATGATCCAGCATGTTTTGTACATTTTGTATTTTTATACTGATGATCATTAATGTGCATCATCTCTACTGTATAAACAACATACTAAAACAAATAAATAAACAGCACCATCTTAAAACCCCTGGACAAGACTAAACTAATACAGTAGAAAATAATACACAAGACTAGATTACAGTAAAGTACAGTACAATGGTGTGAACTTGAAAGAGTAGACTACCTGACTGCACACTAACATCTTATTTCTGGATGGGAATCAGAGGATCAGACCAAACCTAATGCACAACTGCCACATCAGGGGGTCTTCCATAAACCTTTCTGTCCTATTGGTAAGAGATGTGTCCAACATGTGACATTCAAATCAGGCCAAACTTTACATACTGTGTAAGGAAATTAGCATTTGCCATAGTATTCAAAAGCAGATCATAGCAAACCCTGTGCTCCTGAACACAACTCTGGCCCAAAGTCTCAGTCGTGATTAAACAGCCTTGCCTCTTCCCATGTTAATATTCCAGCACCGATAACCACTATAAGTCAGCGTGTAATGTTAAATAATTATAGAGAGGAGCATTTCAGCAGTGTAGTTACAAATGCACCATGGGAATCCCTCCATTTAAACAAATAACGGGCGCTGCAGGGGAGTTGGCAGATGAATTAACAGCTAATAACTTACTGCGCAGGCAGATAAAGAACAGTCCCAATGTGTCAATTACATCGCATTTTTCTCTGATTTCAAGACTTCCAAACATAAATTGCGCACTTCAAAGAGGTACAACTAGAAAAATTTGGCTTTTGCAGTGCACCAAGGAGACTCTTATTTTTTTCCCTTCTCCCTTATTCATTTGATCAAACGCTACAAAAAAAACAAAAAAAAAATCAGAGGAACGCCTGTAAAAACTAGACGTTTCCAAACTAAATGCTGGCTGCCGGTCGGTCCTTTCTCCTGACAGATCCTGGGAGCCAGAAACACAGGGCTTTAGTCCCACTCCTGTTCATTAAAATCACAGGGACAGGGCTTGCAACGAAAAAGATGCTGACATATCAAAGGCTCTCTGTACCTGCATTACCATAGTCATTTACTTATTAAAGCAGAGATGTTTCCTGTCAATCAGGGGGCCATCATGTCTCCTCATTTGCAGCGGAAAAACTGGCATAATTGCTTCTTAGACTAATCAACACAACTTGGAGTAATTATGCCTTGAAAGTGACATTGGAGGGTGAGGGGGACGCGCGTGTGTGCGTTCAAGAGGGCTGACGGGGGAAGGTAGTCACTGATTCGACCTGATCATCAGTCATATGGCAAGTCCCTCTCTTTCCATCACATGCTTATACCTCTCTTCGACGTGTCTGCTCGACTTCGTATCTGCCGCCAAGGAGAACCTTCACATCAAACGGAAGTAATTACAAAGCGCAACCCAAACTGGTGTCACAGATCTCGTTCCATGCTCTTTAAAAACACGGCTACGCTATAATTAAAATCCTGTCATATTTCCATCATCGTGTCGGGCCAACATATAATGACACAGTTCAGCAGGCTACAGCAAAACTAGAAATTACAGATCTGTACTTGCAGTTCTGTTGGCATTAATACATTTGCAAGGACTTTACAAATTACGGGACAAGTATGAATTATATTTTATTGATTTCTGGGTAATCAAAGAGTTCAATTAAAACCTGCCTTCAAAGCGGTTGGCAAACTACGGACATCTGAAGGAAAGGGCAGAAAATAAACTGCATTTCCATGCAGTGTGGCCAAACCTCATCAGGTCATTGAGCAATGTGAAAGGAGGATAGTGTAACGTTAAACTGTGTCATACAAAATTAATCTAGACCCATGGAAAAGCAGCAGACGGGGAGAAATACGCACTGACAAACAGAGACGCACCTCATAAAAGAGGATTTAATTAAGGAACCTTGGAGAATTTAATGGTCTATAACCCACAATTTCCTAAATTCAAGACATTCTCAGTCATTTTGACAGGCCATAAAAGGAAGTAAGATGAAGCAAGTGTATTTGGCTTGGAAAATCTTGGCTTTGAGAACAATGACACAGATTGTAATGTTTAACAGGCTAGATGTCAACACAATTTCCTAACAAACATTCACTCTGCGGTCAAACTGAAGACAAACTTTAATTATCAGCTTATACAAGCAAACACGAAACCATCATGAAAGCTTGTGACTGATGAACAGCAAGGCCTCGTTCTGATGAAGTGGCTGGTCATCAGAAGAAATGGACAAATAGCCAGAGACGCTGGTGACTCAGGCAGTTTTAATTGATTTCCTTGAGCTTTGACTCACCTGACAAATCTAATGAATGAGTGCCAAACAAACGAAATGCTGGACGTCACATGACGTTAAGAAACTAGAGTCATTTGGAGGCAAACAACAGAGACAAATGCAGCTCCTACAAGGATTTTAAAATTACATATTGTGTACCAGACATTCAATATAATAATAATAATAATAATAATAATAATAATATAGGCTGGTCATCAGGGCTGCACGATATTGGAAAAAACGTACATTGTGATATTTAGTTTTTCTAAGATATTTATTGCCATATAAAAACAATTTCAGATTGAATTGAAATTCAAATTGAAAATGAATCAATTATTCTAGAATAATAGGGGTGATTTTGTAGGGGAGTGAATCTGCATAGATAATAATAAACAAATACAATAAATACAATAGAAGATAATATTGAAATAAGTGCTTTATGTTTTTCAGGTAAATTAACAG
Organism: Paracanthobrama guichenoti; assembly: GCA_018749465.1. NCBI lineage: Eukaryota > Metazoa > Chordata > Actinopteri > Cypriniformes > Gobionidae > Paracanthobrama > Paracanthobrama guichenoti. The sequence goes on from CM031965.1 coordinate 14,404,893, forward strand.
TATTCAGGTACAGAAATTCAATAATAAAATGTAAAATAGCAGTCTTCACTAGCCTATATAAATTAAATATAACTATAATATAATTAATTAATACATTTTATACAAATACAAAAGTCATTTTCTCTTTCTCTATTGTTGTTTGGTCACCACTGGCGACACAATCAGCTGCTGGTACACAAGGCTCCCGTCCCTTTAAGACGCACAGAGCCACGGACCTAAATGACAGGCATCCGTTTCCTTCATCAATTGTCTACAACACATAATCGACACACAACCTTTACAAGGATCCTCGCTGAGACGGACATTTTGACTTAATTTTGCGAGCAAAGTTAAGCTTAAAAGAAAATGAAGTCAAAATGCCCGTGCGCTGTTTTCTGTGCACGCAATGTTTTCGGCGTTCACGTTCTGTGCGTGCTTACAGAAAACAGCGTGCGACTGGCGCTTGATGCCTGACTCGACTTAAAAACACAAGCAAATATTAAACTTTCACGCTACGATGGTTAAACTTTGCAATTAATCCACGAATCACATGCGTTCTGAACCGGGGTGCAGCTGCCCGTACGGATCACGGATCAACTACGATCCCTATACTTGACATCAACATCCTGCGACGTGACTATCGTGGATGCGCACATTGCGATATCAATGCTAAAACGATATATCGTGCAGCCCTACTGGTCATGTTTTTGCTGCCGTCATTCTAGAGAAAACACCACTGTGATTATAATGGTGCTAAACATGCTTTCTCAATGGTTTTTATGGTTAACTAAATAAAATGTAAAAATATATAAAAAATTAACATATAAAAACAGAAATGCCATTTAAAAAAAACTGTAGGCCGATAAATAAATCAATAATAAAAAACAATATTAACTAACAAATATCATTTAAATCTTGAAATAAACAGAATGTTTTAGAAAATGTAAACAAGCTGTACATTTGAATTTCTGTATTCATTTTATCACTTCAAATTGCCAATAATATAATTTGCATTTTCACAACTTTGTCTTTTCTTTTGGACCCTAATGTACAGTCATGGCCAAAAGTTTTGGCAGTAAAATAAATTGTTTGCTGCTTTAGTATTTGTATTATTTTCACATGTTTCTATGGTATACTGGAAAGCAGTGATAAGCATTTCATACATTTAAAGGCTTTGATTGGCAAAATCAGCTTCTGGTCCAAATCCTGACCGATGGCGACCCATTATTGCTTTATTAGTGCTTGGAGTTGATCACAATTTGTGGGCTTCTGCTTGTCCACTCGTCTTGTGAGGACTGACCACAGGCTCTCACAGGATTAAGATCCAGGAAGTTGCCTGGCCACGGATCCAAAATTTCAATGTAATGATCTCCGAGCAATTTCATTATCACCCTTGCCTTGTGACATGATGCTCCATCATGCTGGCAAATGCACGGATCATCACCGAATTGCTCCTGGATCATTGGGAGAAGTTGATCTTGAAGTATTGATACCATTCTTTATTCATGGGAGTGTTTTGGAGCAGAATTGTGAGAGAGCCACTCCCTTGGATGAAAAGCAACCCCACAAATGGATGGTCTCAGGATGCTTCACTGTTGGCATGACACAGGACTCATGGTAGTATTGACCTTTTCTTCTAGCCTGCTGGACATTCTGGGACGTCCCGAAGCCTTCTTCAGTGCAGTTGAATCGCTCTCCTGGCTCTTTCAGGTGCAATATTCTTTTGTAGCAGTTTCCTGGTCATTTTGTGCCAGGGTCAAAAAACTGTGAAATTTGGGTTGTGTGAAAGTTCTTTGCTTTTTGCAATTATTTAAAATGCATCTGATCACTTCTGCACAATAATATAGAAACAATGTGAATCAACACCACAACAACTGAAGCAGCAAAAATGTCACTGCCAAAACTTTTGCCATAATTTTACCATGGTATTTAGGGGTTAAACCGATCGTAGTTGATCCGTGATCCTAAACACAGTTTGTTATGTCTTAAGTGAACGTAAACAACTGAGAAATAAATCGAATGTATATTATTATATTGGAACAGTGCATTAGTTCTTAATATGACAGCAATCTATAAATACCTTATGTGACTTCACTTGCCTTTAATAATGTTTGAACTTTATTAGTTAAGCTAGTAGTTTTTGCTGTGGTATTGAAGCATTTAAAAGACTTTGACATGAGAAACATTAAAACAACTGGAAGATTTGATATCTCACCAAATAACCCCTTAACAGATTATAAACAAAAACTGACTGTCAAAAATAAATAAAAATAATGAAGAAAATATAAAGAAAAAGAAATGGGCTTTTCATGTGGGAAGATGTCCGGCCATAAATCTGCTGAATTTGGCCTCAGGGGGACCGGCTCCAGAAATCTGGTCCAATAGCACACGAGACCAAAACCACAATGTAAAGAAATCTGGGCGCCACTCGTCTTTATCTTCTCAGCCTTTTCAAAGAGAACCAGAAAAAAAATCTATATATGACCAACATCAAAAAAACCTAACCATTTACAGTTATGGAAACTACTTGAAAAGAGGCTAAATAACACAATCACTCAGACTTGTGTCAGAGGCAGGCTGAAAACAACTGAGGATTCGAGAGACGCCATTTCACGGTTCAAAAGCAAAACTGGGATTTCTGGTTTGTGTCATCCCTCAGTCATTTAATGAGCATTTCACAGCAGTAAACAAACACATTCAGTAGGGGACTTTGCAGATGGAGTTGTGAAATTATACACAGTGGGGCTTGAAGAGGAGGCCAGGTCTCATCTATTCACCTCTAATCTGGTAAATTGAGTCAAAAAGGCTGACTGAAACAGGAGAATGACTCGAGCCAAAAGCTGTAAACACATTTTCCGAAGCGCCTGATCTGCAGACTTCAAGCATGCACAATAAATCTGATGTGAAATCATAATTATAAAAGCAATTAGCTGACCCTGTGCCGCTCGCCCTTGGACGTGACAGTGAAAATTCACACAGAGCCCCTCCAAGGCGGCTGGGACAAGGTTGGTGGGGGCGGAAAAGTGCAACACAGCAACAATAAAACCGCAGACCTTTCCTGTATCATTAACCACAAGCTCAAACAGCTAAAGACACGACAGTGCCAATTGCAACACCACAAAATAAACTTCCACATTTCACACAAGCACGTGTGGATTGAGTTTGAGTAGCTCCTCAACCTATTTTTATTGTATTCATTTTTTTAAGCATTGAATTTATGGATATGAAATTTATATACTACCATTAAAAAAAAAAAAAAAAAAAAAAAAAACGTACTACCATTTATTTTATATACTACCATTCAAAAGGTCTGTAAGATTTATTTTAATTTTTAAAGGGGTCATATGATAAACCCATTATTTTGTGTATTTGGTTTAATGCATTGTGTTTACATGGTTTTAGATTTTTTTTTAAAGTCATAATTTTACATATACTGTACATTATTGTTGCTCCTCTATGCCCCTCCTTTCTAAAACACGTTGATTTTTACAAAGCTCATCGTTCTGAAAAGTGTGCCGTGCTCTGATTGGCCAGCGATCCAGTGCATTGTGACTGTCCCATACCTTAAGCGTCTGATGGAAATGTCATGCTTCTTACCACATTTGGAACATCAGCTCCCAAAGCAACGCAATATTGACAGATGATAATGTCGTCCTACCATGTCGGAATCTGATCCGGATGATGCAGATGACCAAGCTGATCGGTCAATGTTACCAGTGCGACTGGACCAGAAAGTATCAGATTGGTAAGTTTGCATTTGTTATCGTAGAAACGACAAAGACGTAGAAACGGTCTGTGCTCTCCCAGGTGCTAGAAACAGTTCTCCGAAAAATGCGCAGCACACAGTCAAATATTTGGGCTGTACTCTTCTGGAACAGACTTGTAACTAAAGCTTAGCAACTGTTTTCTATTTGTGCCCTCTTTTGAAAAGCCAAACAAAGTAGTTTGGCTTTCACAATGGAAAAAACAGTGTCTCCACAACATGGCGGCAACAATACTACAGCGAGAATAAAAGTTACGCCTTCTTTCTTTGTGTATACGTTTGGGCGGTGTTATGAAACCTTGCCCCCACATACTGACGTAGAGATGTGGGGGTGTGTTTGAACAAAGGGTTTTAGGAAGGTGTGGCTGATCCTTAACTTTTATAAAGAATATCTGTTTGGGTTTGAGACTTTGAGCTTTGTAACTCTGCAGATCTTATACATGCACAAACCGCTACATAACATTCTTAAATCAAGAAGCTTCCCATCTAAGGCTTTGTGCTTTGTTACGTGATGTAACCCAATGTTCAAGCAGAAGGAACTGGATGAAATATTCTGAATGATACCAATCTACAATCTGCAGAATGTGACTAAACCGGTCACATTTGTGACCAAAAATATTATTCTTAAATATTATATTATTATACATGTAATGTAATGTATCTGATATACATCCAAATTAATCAATATCGTATTGAATCAAGATCAGAATTGAATCGCAGACTCTAATCGAACCGTGAAATTTCTGTCAAAACTCAGCCCTAAAAAACAGCAACACTGTGAAATATAAAAATTTTAAATAACTTTTCTATTTTTTAAATGTTTTAAAAATTGTATTTATTCCTGTGATGGCAAAGCTGAATTTTCTTCAGAATAACATGACTCTTCAGAAATCATCCTAATATGCTGATGTCACTTTTGACTTCCTATCCTTGATGAACAAGCATTCATTTCTTTCAAATAATAAATGTATAGATTTTTTTAAGAAACACACAGCAGGTGTTTCCTTACTGCATGAATCTGCATGAAATTTGAGCGAATCGGTGGAATGAATGATTCAATGACTCACTCATTAAGATTCGTTCCTGAATGGATCAGCCATTTGAATGAAACGTTTGAATCTCAATGACTCTCTCATTAACAGTGACTTGAATATCACATTTAAAGTATTTTTCATGTTTTAAACATAGATAGAAAAATATATATATACCTGTAAGTTTCTGAAGACCATTTTTGAAGCCTAAAAGCCGGCCGTTGCCATCTTGGCAGCGTGTCACTCCCGGATAATGGAAAATGGACAAAGAGGCGGTATATGGACAGCACTGAAACCACGCCCACCACACTTGACCATAGTGGCAATCCACCTTCACTCAAGTGGCCACGCCCATTATGCAAAATTTAATATAATTTAAATGGACAGTTATTAATATAATTTCTACATTTATTCATTTCTACATTTCTTTGTCCGTAGGGTAATGAGGAGGCGTGGTTTACCTCAGACATAGCAATGGAGGTCTGAGTAGGTGAGGACGAAGCATTGAGGACACAGTGACACCTTGTGATGAGGCCGAAATACAATAAGTATAGCCTACTGATGTTGATCTACTGTCTGTGATAAATGACTTGGATAGGTATATGGCCAAAATCTTATATCACGATCACGGGTTAAGTCATATCACCCTAACTGTACTTGTGTGACATGGATAGGCTACTCTTTATTCCGCACATGGCTTAACGACTGAACTGAACACAAAGACTGTTCCCTTCAACTGGAGCAGATTTTAATCTTTGACAGTTAGAGAAGAGCACAAATGTTTACAACTGAATCAGTCCACACAACACACTTAAAGAAACTCAACTGTGCGAGATCTTGTACCGAAACAAACATGGATGTCAACAGACAGCCGCCAATAGTTATTTGCAGTGTAATTTGTGCAGAAAAAAAACCAAGGAAAAAATAATGATTTATGAAACAAACATAAAATCATAAAACAATATTTTTATCTTTCAAGTTTTCTTTTTGCCGTTATTGTCTGAGCAGACACATTTCATTATGCATTTCCTGATTCATTAATTAGATTTTAGTGCTATTTTTTAAACCTATAAATCAAGCAATAATGTAGACTGTTATTCACAAATAAGGAATTAAAAACAAATTGGTTCGTATGTGCAAACACGCTAATTTTTTCATTGTGTTTCGAGAGTTACTGGTTGTAACTAAATAAAATAGGCTACTGCTTTATTTATTCTGAAACAGATGTCATTCAAAATGTTATTTTTATATCTTTATTTTCATTTTATCAGTCAAGTAAGTGTACAACGCTCCCAAAACCATTTAACTGGATTGACAACACTGGAAACTCTGAAAGTATGACTTCATTTGACAGAAGAGCTGCAGAGATATTCAAATAACTTTTTCCTCATCATATTTCCTCAAATATAGCCTATTAGACATAATTAGTGTATACGCCTATATAAAATAAATTTGTTTACAAATGTCATGTGTGTGATTTTTTTTTTTATTCGTTAGACTTTTTAAAATTAACATTAGGCTATCAATCATTAACATTACTATTCTGAAACAAGTGCCATTATATAGCCTACAATTTTTTTCTGTTTAACTTTTATTAGACTCCAAGTCGAAAAAAAAGAAAAGGACTGCAACTGAACCTCCTCCGGGTAGTCTCGAGTTCGGTACCCTGGTGCGCTCCCAGGTCTGCATGACAGCTTTCACATTATACCAATTTTTCATTAATAAGACCACATCAAGAAAACCCCATTATACTCAGTGATGCTGTGACTGTCCACACGTGAAGTGACGCAACGTTCTACTGTAACCGACGCCTCGTTCTATTTTGGATCTTTGAAATATGCGTTGTATTTTAAGCGTTTGTCACATATGAATGTGAAGTGAATTTGTGGTCTTGTTTCAAATGCATTTATCAATATGCTTGCATCGACTTCACTATAGCCTATATGTGCGCTGCTTCCTTTCCGTGTGTTCTGACCGGTAATGGAAAATATCAAGTGCTTCCATTTCAGAGTGTTTGTTAGCCCAGGACATTTTACAAATCCATTTACCAGACGATGTTCTACCCCATGTGCGGAATAAAGAGTAGCCTATCCATGTCACACAAGTACAGTTAGGGTGATATGACTTAACCCGTGATCGTGATATAAGATTTTGGCCATATACCTATCCAAGTCATTTATCACAGACAGTAGATCAACATCAGTAGGCTATACTTATTGTATTTCGGCCTCATCACAAGGTGTCACTGTGTCCTCACCTACTCAGACCTCCATTGCTATGTCTGAGGTAAACCACACCCTCCTCATTACCCTACGGACAAAGAAATGTAGAAATGAATAAATGTGTAAATAAATAAACATAGAAATAAATAAAAATAGAAATTAATAAATGTATAAATAAAATAAATGAATGAATAAATAAATGTGGAATTTTTATATTATATATATATATATATATATATATATATATATATATATATATATATATATGTGTGTGTTTTTTTTTATTTTTTTAAGGAAATAAATATATAAACAATTATTCAATTTCGTTTTGTTTGTTTTTTTGCTTTTCTATGTATATTTATGCATTTATTTATTTTTAATATTGGAAGCTTTGTATTGGAAGTGTAAACTTTTCTTTTTCTGCTGTAAAGTTGGGCATTTTAACATGGGGCTCAATGAGATTCTGCTCCCTTTTGGAGCCCGTCTCAAGCGGCCAGTTGATGAACTGCAGTTTAATTCACTTCCGTGTTGGTTTCAAGAGAGACCACAGGAGGTTGCCGCTTGATATTTCAAATATCAACATTCAACGTTTCATATTTTAAAAGATCAAAACATTATGCATTTGTAATTGCAGGTTAGTGATTTGTCACCTCTGAGCAGCATTAAACAGACTGTGTAAAAACATCTAAATTCCACGTCAAGATTCAGTGCAAAGATGAATTATGTTGATTTAGATTTTATTTGATTGGTAACAGCCCTATTGTGTCGTCTTATTAGAATTTCATTTATTGATTAAAATGTAAGAATTTGACACAAAAGATGATGCATACATATATCCAAATATCATTATCAATAATATCCCAAAAAATAGAGAGATTACATTTTTTGTCAATATCGCACACCCCTATCTACCAATGTGAGCTGCTTCAATCAACCCAGCCAGATCCTCAAGGCAATCTCTCAGGAATGAGAGACACCCACACACCCACCCACCCCCGCTCATCGCCACCTAGTGACCATCATCCCCAACAATCATGAAATATCTCTGTGGCCTGTGCCCCCATGCCAACCATAACTCTCCTTTACTGCAGACAGCTCCAATAAAGGATTACAATTACAATTAAAGTAATGAGCAAAGGCGGGGGAAAAAAGAGAAAAGTCCGAGGATGGATCCCCAGGCAAATTAAATTGCAGCACAGTTTGAAAGTGAGCACAGAGTAAGTCTTTTGGGTTATTACTGGCTAACCACCCCTCATTCCCTTAATAATTAACTTTCAAGTTTTATAATCAGGAACTGCAGAATTGAAACAAAAGTGAAATGCTGTCCCAAAATGTCTACAGTGGCCCATGGATCAAACCTCATATAAATGAATGCTCCTGATGGGTCACTGATGCTTTCTGCTATTTACACAAATCCCTGCGAGGTGGAAGCTCATTCCCAAAACCAACATTTGAGCAACAGATGTCTCCATGCCTTGAGGGCAAGAGGTAACAGCGAGGTGTATGATATAAAGAAAATAATGATACAATTAAGACAGAGTGCCAAGTCAATGCAATGGTCAATGCCACAGGCTATAAATGTCAACATTGGCATCTCGTCAGGCAGACCCCAATTCCTCGGCTTTGGGAATGTTGTCTCTTTTTTCCAGCGTGGTGGTGACAGCAGAGGGGCTCCGGAAATTCAGAGACTGCAGAGCCAAAACAGATCACTTCAAAGCGCCTTATTTAACGCTTGCTAAATTTTTCATCACAGTTGCTTAATATCCTGGGGAAGGGGAGCTTTTGAAGTTGCGGCGAGACCAGGATGTTCTTCTAACAACTTTCCTTTTTTTCTCCCCCTCCCCCCTCCTTTCACCTCCTCCCTCTGCTCCTGCATCCCTCGCTCTTTCCACAGGAGGCCAGTGATATTTGGGGCGCACGGTGGAGCCCCAGCGGGCAGAGTAGGGCTGGAAAGCATCCCATGGAGCCGGCAGTTACCATGCCAACACGCTGAGCGTTACAGTCACTAGCGGTAGATCCCAGAAGGGTACCGCAAAACACCACTGGAGGGAAAGATATTTAACCTTTCACACACCTTTGAGGCAGAAAGCCCACCACAGAAGACTAAAAGGCAAACAAGAGAGCTGACAAACATGGATTCTGTGAGTCAGACAGCACTGGTTCTCTGACGGCCTGAGGTGATATTTAACTCCACCAATCATGGATATGGTTAAATCTTTGGCTTTTACTGGTACATTTAAATTCAGATATGTTATTCAGTTTGGAATTTATGAGCATTCTAAGATGTAATAATAAATACACAGGCTGATTTGCCTATGGTAGTGGCTTTCAGGTATATACTCTGTTAAGACAGAATGGGGGGAACAAAAGGAATGGGAACATTGAAAAGAGAAAAGGAAATGAAATGAAAAGGCAAAAAGAGAGAAAACAAAAGTAAATGGTAAAAAGAAGAGAAAATAGAGAAATTAAAAGGGAAAAGGAAAGCACAAAGGCAAATTAACAAAAAGTAAAGAAAAGAAAAGGAAGGAAAAGGAAAAGGAAAGGAAAGGAAAGGAAAAGGAAAGGAAAGGAAAGGAAAGGAAAGGAAAGGAAAGGAAAGGAAAGGAAAGGAAAGGAAAGGAAAGGAAAGGAAAGGAAAGGAAAGGAAAGGAAAGGAAAGGAAAGGAAAGGAAAGGAAAGGAAAGGGAAATTCACAGGGAAAAGGAAAAGGCATGAGGAAATTAAAGTGTAAAAGGGACATAAAGGAACAAGGAACAAAGAAATGAAAGTAAACATGTAAAGAGGAAAAGAACACAAAAGGAAAGGAAATAAAAAAGGAAAATAACAAAAATGAAAGTAAAGGAAAAGGAACTGTGAAGCGAAAAGATAGGAACATGGAAATATAAAGGGACAAGAAAATGAAAGTGAAAATGTAAAAAGGGGAAGGACCAAAAAGGAAAAGAAAAAGAACAGAAAGGAAAGGAGAAGAGAAGAAAGTAAAGAACAGGAAAAAGTAAGTGGGCGGTTAAAAAAAGAAATAATGAAGTACTGTGTGCAGTGTCTGATAGAGGGACAGGCCAGGAAGCACAACCCCTGGAGGCGAGAGCTCAACCCTGAACGCGACTGGTACTGGGTTTGAGTGACAGGCCAGAGTGCAGCGCAGGTCCAAACCTGCTCTGGCTCAGACTCCAGCCAGAGTCGCCTGCCACTGAGGAGCGAGGGCCGCCCATCCGGCGAGGTGAGTCAGAACCTGTTAACATGACTGGTGTCCCCATCCTGACACCCCGGCACTCGCGCCCAGAGCCTCCCTCCAGCCCTGCCACTATTCCCCTTCCGCTCATCCACATCAAATCCTTTCAGACACAGATTTCAATTATTCACCCCATCCAAATAATGCCTTGTGACATGAATTATCCAGAGCTGTAATAATCCACTTAACTGGGAAAGAGCAGCTCATCAAAAAGAGAAAAGCAGAGGAAAAAAAGGGGGACTTGTCAAGCAGTTAGAAAGCCAAGAAGCCTTAATAATCGGCATTTTTCCCCGCTGTTAAGGACAGTGCTTTGAGCATAGCTAGATATCATTCATAGCAGAAAATCACATCACACAAAACCGAACAATGCACAGCCTAATTGTCCAATGATAGTAAATGTGCCATAGATAATCCAAGAACTTCCTAGTTTAAGAGCAATAAAAGAAAGAAAGCAGTTCCGCTACTGAGAAGCACACTATGGGGATTGGTGAGGATTACTCACATTCACATACAGTCTGTTCACAAAACTACAGTACCTACTAGTAAATCATTTCATTTTCATTACAGTAAGTGTTGAGGAAGGTTACTTTTACAAGTAATGCAATATTGTGTTACTCCCCCAAAAAGTAACTAATTGAGTTACTTAGTTACTTTTATGGAAGTTAATGCGTTAAGTTACTTTGACGTAACTTTTTCCTCACCTGGGCTGGGCTTGCTTGTATGTTTTTAAATATATTAATAACATACCAAAAGTGACAACTGCTGGATTGCAGAAGAAGAAAGTTCAACACACTTACTTCGGCAATAAAAACCAAACAAAATGAAACACAAATTTGATGTTTTTCTAAAGTACTTTTTGCTTATTCGTATGGTTGAATTGGATCATTGAAGGTCAGCAGCAAAGACATTGGTTAATAAAGTGCGATTAAATACATACAGCATGTGTGTCATTTAACATTAATTATTGCAGGTTTATTATTGAGTTTTTATTTGTTTTGAGGAATACTGAATCTGTTTTTGTACAAGTGAGATGAGTAAATGCCTGCTCACATTTACACAAGAGATCTGTCAGTCAATAAATGGGAAAACAAAGGACACTTTATTTGAAAAAGTAAATCAGATATTTTGTTTTTAAAAGTAACACGTTACTTTAACAGTTACTCAAAGTAATCTGAAGCAAACCTCCAACACTGATTACAGTCAATGACATCTTTTGACAAGCTGGTAAGAAACATTTATTATTATTATTAGTAGTATTATTATTATCAACGTTGAAAACAGTTGTGCTGCTGTGATATATTTCATATGATTCTTTGATGAACAGAAAGTTAAAAAGAACAGCATTTATTTGAAGTAGAAATCTTCAAATTAATGTCTTTACTGTCACTTTTGATCAATTTAATGGGATTTAATGGGACCATTAAAATGAACTTTTTTTGTTGCTGAATAAACGTATACATTTTTATTTTATTTATCTTTTATTTTACCAGGATAGTCCCATTGAGATATAAAATCTCTTCTTCAAGTGAGTTCTGGCCAAAATGGCAGCACAAAAGGTTTCACATAATACAATTCTTACATAAAATTTTAGCCAGCACTCTAATGACAGATCAAAAGTTATTTTAAAACATGCACGTTTCCTTTAAATTTGGTCCATAAGAGATGCAAAACTTTCAAACTGCAATGTAAACTCCAATAAGAAAAATATCTATAAAATACAGTCTCAATTGGGTTAATGCTTCTATAACACAACAACAAAAGCAATTTGATAAAATACACCAATGACCAAGAAATATCGGCCTTGAACGTGGCTTGACCAGCCATATTTCAGAGCAGGAAATATAAATTATTAAAAGTTAACCAATAAACAGCAGGCAATACAAAACAAAAAAGCACAAAATATAATTTGTGACAACATTTCTGTTTTTGTCCTATTGCATTCTAGGCATATGGTAGTAATAATAATAATGGTAATGCAAAACAATTCTTTAAAAAAAATATTATTCACTCTATGTAGAGAATAATGAGTGCTGGTGCGCTGGACTCATAAAAACTTACCAGTGCTTCTCTTGGAGCCGTGTCTTCTCTGGCTGGAGCAGCATTCTGAAAGAAACAAGCAGCCTTGTGTCACAGCGCCATCTAGTGGTAGAATGTATGGCATACATGTGATTCTAGTACAATACAGCACAGCGCTCGACTCTTAAATGACACCTCTAACAGGAGGAAAAAAATAACATTCTGTGCAGCCAGCTTTCATACTGGCTACATGGAAAAAAGGCCTTTAAATAGTAATACTATAAACATGATTAATCCCTCACCAGAAATGTACGCTAATGTTCAATAGTAAGATGTGTGTATACGTATTTAAAGCGAAAAAATTACGTTTATTCAGCAAAGATGCATTAAATTAATCAAAAGTGACAGTAAATAATGTTAAAAAAAGATGTCTGCTTCATATAAATGCTGTTCTTTTGAACTCTATATTCATTAAAAAAATCCTGAAAATATATCTATCATGATTTCCATTAAAAAAATATTAAGCCTAACAACATTGATATAATAATAATAATAATAATAATAATAATAATAATAATAATAAATATTTCTTGAGCACCAAATCAGCATATTCGAATAAAGAACAATCATGTGAAACTGAAGACTGGAGTAATAACTGCTGAAAATACAGCTTTGCAAGTACAGGAATAAATTACATTTTAAAAATATTTAAATAGAAAACGGTTGATCAAATAAATGCAGCCTTGGCGAGCAGAAAAGTCTTCTTTCAAAAGCATTAAAAAATGGTGGGAGAAAGGGCAGAAATGATAAGATCCAGATAGGATCTACCCAGCTCTTGACAGACTGTAGAGCTGCATTACTAATTGCCATAGATGTCATTAACACTCGTGCCTTTATCGGCATCTGTAATTGAGCCATGCCTGGTACTTTCTTTGTAGGCATCACAGTTTTAGTTATGATCAGTGGATGATACCATTGGTTAGATCCACCTGAGAGCACGAAGTAAGCCTGCAAAATTCAAGATTCTTTTGTAACACAATGAAATATCACAATTTAAAAAATATTGTGTCCGTCAACACTATCAATGCCAAAATGAATCTGTAGCAGTCAGGTGGTACAAGCAAAGACTTTAGATATACAAAGATGGTGCACTCATATTACTTATGAATGGAAGAAAGTGAAACGGATTAAGTCCCGCCTTCTAAATATAAGAGCCAATCGCTGATTGATAATTGTTGTCGTGTCACTGCAGCTGCCACTTGAAGCTCTGGTAGCTATATAGACAGTGTATTGAATATGCACTTAGGACTGCACATGTGCATTGGCGGATCTAGTATGAAAAATACGCTTTTTTAACGCTATCTGAGCATAAGAAACAACATTTATGGGGTAGTCCATGTCAGATTTTGTTGCTGCTTTGAAATGTTATTTAATTGTGAGTTCAACAAGTAGTTTTTGAGATTTCAGGATTCCCCCATTCAAGTAGACATGACTTGGTTCTGGATGCCCGAAATAGCTGCTGGGAGACAAAGCAAATACGGCCACCAAGTGAACAGACTTTCCTTGAAAGGAATTTGGTACAAGTCCGAGCTCTCTAAGTTGTTTACATTCATTATTATTGTAATGTTATATGCTTTGAGATGTGAGGTAATTTAACTCCGTCTCTCGTGACGCTTTGCAGACTCTGCTCTGGTCTGGTGGTCATGCGTTTTAAAGGAGGCGTGGCTTTGGAGAGAGCACTTGCTATTGCTAGTCTCTCGGAAACTGTACACCCTATAGGGCTTTAATGCACCCTTTCTAAATAAAAGCATCAATTTCTTTCAAGCAAAAAAATTAATATTCTTGCTGATCACAAAAGTGTAGGCCTACATCACTATCTTTTACCTGCATAAATATTTAACCTAGGCTACACAGTCTGCCATGTATGTAGTAGACTGAGAGCTGCAGACCATCCAAAACAAGACTGTAACTAAATTAAAGGCGTCTTAATACTCCCAAACACACACACTTAACTTCTTATTCAGGCTGGTTCACACTGTCCCAACAAATGGCAACACTTCAAACATTCTAAAGTTGGCAATAGATTAAATTTAGTATGTTAAGAATCATAACTGTCATTTTCACACTGCACCAACACGGATAACAGACTGACCGAACAAACCTCAGCAACCGTTGTTAACTAGAATTCTGAATACAGGCCAGGCAATAAACTTATTAAAAATAAGCATCTTAAACGGTCAATAAAATTCACCCATATTTATATCCAATTATTTATTAACAAACTTATGTTCAGTATTTAATATAGAAAACTTCATAAGAATAATCAACCAAGATTCATATCCTAATCTTAAATCTAATTCATAATTTTTTTTTTTACTATCCCGATAAATAATGTATTATTTCCTTCAGCTGAGACACTTCAGATGCGCACTGTTCGCCATGATGGTTTTGAATTGCTTAAAATATGATTGAAATCACTATAAATACAGTTATTATATAAATACAACTATAGTTATAAATACAGAAAATACAGTTAAGAGCAGCATGTGCAGCGCAAGTCTGTCATACAGGCTACATAAAATTTGAGTGCTTGGTGAGACTTTTGTTTTTGTAACCAGGCTCTCAAAAATGATATATATTATATATGATATATTTAGGATTTAGATTTAGCTTTCAGATATAAAGAATTATCTGTATCGGTCAAAGTGTTCATATCGGTGCGTTTCTAGTAATAATGACAACATGGCGGCTGTAGTAGTATGTCCGGATAACATTCATACTATATAGAACATGCTTTTTTAACGGTTGGGGAAGCAAGTTCAAATTCACAAAATGTAGTCCCTTCTCAGAAAGTATGCGATTTCAGACGCACCGTTAGTGTCCTAATTCAATCACTCGTTTTCATTCACTCCTTCAAGTGGACTATATTAGTGGAATAATGTAGGGAATAGTGAATGATTGTATAGGGGGCGATTTGGACACAGCCAATATATTCTATGTGAGACCTGACCTTTTATTCTTATCCAAAGCGAGGCAACTGAAGAATTATGGAGCGCTAACACTCACGTAATGTAAGTTTCATCCATACTGGAAGCCGGAGGGCGCTCCCTTGCAGAAATTCCAAAACAGACAGAAGTAATAACGTTTTGACCATAGACTGTAAAAAAATATGGACGACGCCCCTTCACTCTCTTCCGTTGACGTAAGTGAAGCCGCCAGTGTTCAAATATGGAGCTGACATTTTGGGTCTAGAGTCTGCGTAGTAGCAACTTGGAGCCCGAGTCTGCGCAGTAGTGAGCGCGAAGATGAGCCACGATATCAAGGTCCCGCCCACACTCCCGCCTAATCAACAATTTTTTGTGAAATAAACAGTTATGGAAATATAGAGATTAAAGTTAAAGCTCCAATCTCCTCCCGAAGTTCCCGAAAAATGTACTTCACTACTTCACTCAAAATGAACACTTGAACTAACATCAGCATGATAGAAACAGCCTAAAATGACAGAAACGATATTTGGAAAAAAATTATTTGAAGTGTAATTTGAGTGTTAAGTTTGTCTATGTCCCTTTACGCTTCATGGAGGGGGCGGGCTTTATGACCTACTGCTTCCAATCACCTGGGGGCAATTGAGAAGCTTTGGCTTCAGTTTTCAGGACTCGTGTGGCAGGCT
The DNA here is from genome assembly GCA_018749465.1 of Paracanthobrama guichenoti. Lineage (NCBI taxonomy): Eukaryota > Metazoa > Chordata > Actinopteri > Cypriniformes > Gobionidae > Paracanthobrama > Paracanthobrama guichenoti. The sequence continues at coordinate 14,420,803 of CM031965.1, forward strand.
TGGTTTTGACTGGTGAAATGTGGAGACAATAAACACGACATATGGTTTATGTGTGTTTTTCAAGCCATCTTAGAATATTTTCATAAAAATTAAGTATATGAATAATGCAGTGCTAATTGACATAGCCTTTATTATAGTATAGAAACTTTAAAATGTTTTCTTATTCTTACTCTATATATTTCTTTATTCTGTGATCTAAATAATTTTTTTTACATTGTTTAAAATCCATGATGACAATGCACAATTGTTTGTAGTACATAAACCAATTATAAAATTGGCATTAGGAAAACACAGGAAAATAATATATTTTAAAATATAAATGAAAGGTTATTGTTCAGCAGTGTGTCTTGATATCTTAGCCAATTAAAAAGAAAGATGCAAGTAAAAAAAAAAAAAAAAAAAAAAACTTGACATTTCTGTCCCCCTCGCCTCTGAAATGATGGCTACGCCCCTGATGTGACCTGTGTCATGTTTTCAGGATCAATGACCCCTGACTGAACATCACAGATAATAGGTGAAAACTGTCCCCAAGGTGCTTCATTTTCACAGCGCATGACTCACTGAGATCTGCAGTGAAATCTCCTGTATGCACTTTTCTCTGTGGCCTGCACCTGTCACACACATCTGTCTAACTGCATGTGATGACAGTGAGCAGGACGCTAGCAAACCAGCTAAAACTTTTTCCAAAACAACATGGGACAGCCATATCATGAGCATTTCAATAATTAAAACGTGACAAATTGTGCATTTACTGTGCAGGTCCACGGCCGAACAATCAAAATATATGTTGCTATCTGGAGGAATTGTATCAACTACCTGATTTTGCTGGTCAGGTTGGTCCGAGGATGCCATCTTCTCAGAGCTACTAGCCAGAAAGCTAACGACGCTAACGGTTCAACTGAGCTCCATTGCTTTAGTCTGAACCACAGCCATTCTTCTCTCAATGGCTCTGGTCTGAACTAGAGATACGAGAAGTTCGAGTCAGTCAGTTCTTATGAACAGTTCGTTTCAAAGAACCAGTTCAAAGTGATGATTATTTTACCAAGAGTTCAGTCCGCTTTTGGGAATCGGTTCAATTGATTCACTAAATGATTTAATCAAAAGAACGATTCGTTCACATTGCAAGGGCACAAGCTGTTACAATTCGTTCAGCACGTTTCAAAAACACGGAAGCCAAAATATGTTTATTTTCAGTTCGTGAGATACAGTGTCAAACAGATGGTGAGGATATTAAGTGTAACGTGATTTATTTTTGTGTCTAAATACTCATAACAGCCAAAGTGTGAGGCACCGAAGATACTAAATTATGAACTTTGACTATCATCATGGCAGAATTAAAAGTATGTAAAGTGTGTAACATTAGTCGACAGAAGTGTTATGGGCTGGCTGTGACCTCTCTGGATCAACTCAAATTAAAAGGTGGGTTTGAAAATAAATGAGTTTGCTTCATCCTGAATTTAGGTGAAAGTCTATATGCCTTATTTTAAGTACGCCGTTAGAAACATAGCATACACAGAAAATAGGGTAAAAACAAAACAAACAGGCTTTATACAGCACGCTTTTAACGGTGGTAATTCAAAGTGTTTACATTGGCAACAAAAAGAAAAATAATTTTAGAACATATAGATCAAATAGACACATACGAATAATGCATGTTTAATTAATGGATTAAAGTAACATTAAGAAAAAGAATGATTATCTAATATATACACTGCTCAAAAAAAATAAAAAAAAAATAAAAAGGAACGCTTTTAAAACACGTCAGATCTGAACGGGGAAAAATATCATGCTGGATATCTATACTAATATGGACTGGGTAATGTGTTATGAATGAAAGGATGCCACGTTGTTTGATGGAAATGAAAATTATCTTCCTAATGAGGACTGAATTCAAAGACATCCCAAAAATCAAAGTGAAAAAATGCAGCAGGCTAGTCCATTTTGCTGAAATTTCATGTAGCAACTCAAAATGGTACACAGTAGTTTGTATGGCCCCCACATGCTTGTGTGCATGCCTGACAACATCGGGGCATGCTCTTAATGAGACGATGGATGACGTCCTGGGGTATTTCCTCCCAGATCTGGACCAGGGCAGCTCCTGGACAGTCTGAGGTGCAACCTGACAACGTTGGATGGACCGAAACATAATGTCCCAGAGGTGTTTTATTGCATTTAGGTCAGGCGAGCGTGGTGGCCATTCAATGGTATCCATTCCTTCATCCTCCAGGAACTGCCTGCATACTCTCACCACAGGCTGGGCATTGACGTGCACCAGGAGGAACCCAGAACCCACCTCACCAGTATAGGGTCTGACAATGGATCCTAGGATTTCATCCCAATACCTAATGGCAGTCAGGGTGCCATTGTCTAGCCTGTATAGGTCTGTGGGTCCCTCCATGGATATGCCTCCCCAGACCATCACTGACCCAGCACCAAACCGGTCATGCTGAACAATATTACAGGCAGCATAACGTTCTCCATAGCTTCTCCAGACCCTTTCACGTCTGTCACATGTGCTCAGGGTGAACCTGCTCTCATCTGTGAAAAGCACAGGCCGCCAGTGGCAGACCTGCCTATTCTGGTGTTCAATGGCAAATGCCAATCGAGCTCCACGGTGCTGGGCAGTGAGCACAGGGCTCACTAGAGGATGTCGGGCCCTCAGGCCACCCTCATTAAGTCTGTTTCTGATTGTTTGGTCAGAGAAATTCACACCAGTGGCCTGCTGGAGGTCATTTTGTAGTGCTCTGTGAGTGCTCATGCTGTTCGTTTTTGTACAAAGGTGCAGCTACGGTCCTGCTGATGGGTTAAGGACCTTCTACAGCCCTGTCCAGCTCTCCTTGAGTAACTGCCTGTCTCTTGGAATCTTCTCCATGTTCTCGAGACTGTGCTGGGAGACATAGCAAACCTTTTGGCAATGCCACATATTGATGTGCCATCCTGGAGGAGTTGGACTGCCTGTGCAACCTCTGTAGGGTCCAGGTATTGCCTCATGCTACCAGTAGTGACACTGACCCTAGCCAAATGCAAAACTAGTGAAAAACAGTCAGAAAAGGTGAGTAGGGAAAAAATGTCAGTGGCCTCCACCTGTAAAACCATTCCTATTTTGGGGGTTGTCTCACTGTTGCCCGTCTAGTGCACCTGTTGTTAATTTCATTAACATTTCAGCAGCTGAAACTGATTAACAACCCCCTCTGCTACTTAACTGACCAGATCAATACGCCAGAAGTTTAACTGACTTGATGCTATTCTCTGATTAAAAATGTTCCTTTAACTTTTTTGAGCAGTGTGTATATATATATATATATATATATATATATATATATGTATATATATATATATATATATATATATATATATATATATATATATATATATATATATATATATATATATATATATATATATATATTTTTTTCTTGGTGCACGTTTATTTCCCCCCATCCCTAAAAAAATATTATTCATGATAAATATAGCAAAACTGAAACAAAACAAAAAAATCAGAGATGCTATCATAAAACATGCTATCTTTTTAATAGTTGCCATTTTAATGTTACATTACATACATTCTTTAATGTTTTTCCCATTATTGATTTTATAATCAGGGTTATATTTTCTCTCCAAGTATTTTGCAACACCTCTGAATATGTTAAAGTTTCTTGGGATGTGAAAGTTTCTAAATCTACCAGTAATTAAAAAAAAATTGTGACACGTTTTTTTTTTTTTTTTTTTATACAATAAACCCCATATGATACCATATGTATCATTTTGTTCATTTCAGTAGCATAGCTCTTGAAGAAAAAAAAAAAACATTTAAATCAAGAAATTTTAATTTATTTATTTTTAAGTGTAATAACTCATTTTATGCACCATGAAAATAGCCAAATAATCTGGCATGGCTTTAAAAAGCAAGCAAGCAAGCAAACAAACAAAATAACTAATAAGCCATTACTCATTTCTAAAGGTTGACAGTTCATCCTATGCTCTATTTGTCATTTGACGCATTCTCTTTGTCTCTCACAGGGGGTGCAGCTCTAGGGTTTAGTCCCAGTGCATCAGCCTCGGTGGTGCTAGAAGAAGATGGGACCATCGTAGAAGACGAGGCTTACTTTCTGTGTCTGCCAGCAAATACAAAATTTATGCTGTTGCATGCCAATGAAATATGGACTCATCAAAGTGAGATAAAGCCTATTCCAGGATGTTTATATTATTTGTTCAGCTCATCATTACTAATCTAAACTGATCTGTTTTGTCTAGTTGATGGAGGGACCGCACAGCCTTGCAGAGAGTCTGCTAATCTGGAAATAGATGGAAAGGATGATGTTGATGGGTTTGAAACTTGGCACAGTTTGGCAGAGCAGCTCAGGCAGGACTTGGCCAGTATTATCCTCATGTCCGAGGCAGATCTACAGGTCTGCTTGATTCTGCCTTTTTATTTTGCGACATATCTGACCGCTATCATTTACATGTATGATTATATTGTGTAAATAGCCATTGTTTTACTGTGGTTTTCAGAGAATAATTGTATAAAAATGTATTACAGAGTTTGATTGATGTGCCATGCTCAGATCTGGCTGCAGCGTTGGACTTCTCACAGCAGAAAACCCAGGTTATACAGGACACGCTGCAGAGAATGCTGGACCGCAGGGAAGAAGAGAGACAGTCCAAAGAGTTACTGGGACTCTATTTGAAAGCCATGGAGCGAGAAGGCACCTTGGACCCACCAGAAGAAAGTAGGAATATGTTTAAAGATGCCATATTATGCCCTTTTACAAAGTCTTGATTTTGTTTTTGGGGTCTACTAGAATAGGTTTTCATGCTTAAATGTTCAAAAACATTATCTTTCACATATTTTACATTAGCTGCTTTTCCACCGTCAGGCCAAACCATTCTTGTTTCTTAACCATTCCATTCTGTGCCAATCCGGCCCAGCCGATACGGATATGGTTTAATTTTCCACTGTGGGGCTGATAACAGAGCTCTTGAATTGTAATATAAATGCATCAGTGTTTGCCTTTGTAACGCAAGAGTTTACAGACAGTATGAGAGGTAAATAGAGGATGGTCCGATATTTCAGCATTTTCACTGGCCACAATTTTGACATCAATACCATGGGGAAAAACTGTCATATAGATATTTTTTATATCATCTTATCATTTGGCAGCAGGTTTATTAGGCTGCTGTCACTTTAAGACCTGACGCACCGATCCATTATACTGTTACACATGCGTTTACGTTCACTTAAAACATAACTGACTGTATTTATATGAATCCTCAGCAAGAATGGCATTTTGACTTTATTTTGTGTATATTTGACTATTTAAACACAATAAGCAGTGAAAAAGAACTACATTTAGCACTGAGAGGCGGCTATGTGTGCCCACTTTGAACAATTGAATAAAATTCAACCCACCAAAGTGGCTAGTAGGAGTGACTGTGTTACACGCCAGTCCTGAAATCCACCCACATTTGCCAGGTGTTAATGTCAATCCCTGGTTGCAGCACCTCTCTTCCCAATATGACAGTAATGCTCTGTTTAGTCCCTGGCTCTATGAAGCCCCTCCTTCTGAAAAGTGCAGTGTGCTCTCTGATTGGTTGGCTGCTTCAAACACATGTTTCAGAAATGTCACGCCCCTTATCATAGCGCAAGTTTCAACACACTGCTAACGCAACTCTGCCAGGCTTCACCCCCTTTTGTGTATGCCTTGAACGGAAATATTTAAATGAGGAATATTGTGACGTGTACGTTTCTGGAAGAAAACTACAGACTACAATGGAGGTTTTTTTAGGGAGTTCAGAAACAGTGCTTACTGATAAAGACTAGAGAATAACTCCCTTTGGAGCGGACTTTGTGCTTTGTAACTTTGCAGACCTTTTTCATGCTCAAACAGCAACATTACACACTAAAGAAACTAGAAAATGAAAAAAAAGCATAATAAGTCCTCTTTAAAGCGAATATTAGAGACTAGATACCAGCAATATACACTCACCTAAAGGATTTTCACATTAATGCAATTATCTAATCAACCAATCACATGGCAGTTGTATCAATGCATTTAGGGGTGTGGTCCTGGTCAAGACAATCTCCTGAACTCCAAACTGAATGTCAGAATGGGAAAGAAAGGTGATTTAAGCAATTTTGAGCGTGGCATGGTTGTTGGTGCCAGATGGGCCGGTCTGAGTATTTCACAATCTGCTCAGTTACTGGGATTTTCACGCACAACCATTTCTAGGGTTTACAAAGAATGGTGTGAAAAGGGAAAAACATCCAGTATGCGGCAGTCCTGTGGGCAAAAATGCCTTGTTGATGCTAGAGGTCAGAGGAGAATGGGCCGACTGATTCAAGCTGATAGAAGAGCAACTTTGACTGAAATAACCACTTGTTACAACCGAGGTATGCAGCAAAGCATTTGTGAAGCCACAACACGCACAACCTTGAGGCGGATGGGCTACAACAGCAGAAGACCCCACCGGGTACCACTCATCTCCACTACAAATAGGAAAAAGAGGCTACAATTTGCACAAGCTCACCAAAATTGGACAGTTGAAGACTGGAAAAATGTTGCCTGGTCTGATGAGTCTCGATTTCTGTTGAGACATTCAGATGGTAGAGTCTGAATTTGACGTAAACAGAATGAGAACATGGATCCATCATGCCTTGTTACCACTGTGCAGGCTGGTGGTGGTGGTGGTGTAATGGTGTGGGGGATGTTTTCTTGGCACACTTTAGGCCCCTTAGTGCCAACTGGGCATCGGTTAAATGCCATGGCCTACCTGAGCATTGTTTCTGACCATGTCCATCCCTTTATGACCACCATGTACCCATTCTCTGATGGCTACTTCCAGCAGGATAATGCACCATGCCACAAAGCTCAAATCATTTCAAATTGGTTTCTTGAACATGACAATGAGTTCACTGTACTAAAATGGCCCCCACAGTCATCAGATCTCAACCCAATAGAGCATCTTTGGGATGTGGTGGAACGGGAGCTTCGTGCCCTGGATGTGCATCCCAGAAATCTCCATCAACTGCAAGATGCTATCCTATCAATATGGGCCAACATTTCTAAAGAATGCTTTCAGCACCTTGTTGAATCAATGCTACGTAGAATTAAGGCAGTTCTGAAGGCGAAAGAGGGTCAAACACAGTATTAGTATGGTGTTCCTAATAATCCTTTAGGTGAGTGTATGTAAGATCACCAAGTGAACGGTGACATCAGGTTATTTACTGTGTTGCTTTGACTCTGCTGCCACTAGATGGTGTCGCTGAGCTACTTTTAAATATTGTATCAGTTCATACACGTTCATTTTATCAGTACTTGGTGGAATGAAGAAAAGTAGCAGCTTGGATGATCAACAGCTTATCTAATGTTGTGACAGCCCTAATCTTTCCAACGCTTTCGGGATGTTAACCACTGTCATTGCTGTAGGCGCTAAACTAGATGAGACAGATGGGGTGCAGGTGGAGGACGCAGCAGGGTTCAGCTCCACAACACTAATGGTTCTGAAGGACAAAAAATACCCAGAGACCAGACTGTCCAATGAAGAGCTACAGGTATGATATCCAACCACAACAGTGTTGTAAGATCTCCCACAATTTCATAAAGTCTGCACGAAACAGAAGTTGCGATTAGTCTTTTCTTTCTTATTGTGATGTATATCATTCTCGTACAAGAAAAAAAATGTAGGACGGACTTTTTGTCCATTGGGAATTGACTGGATGGTTGTGGTTTGCTATTGCTGGGATCTCATGTGAGTGACAGGTTGTCCTGCCCTTACACCAGTAAACACGCCATCAGAGAAGAGATGTCACTGCAAGAGGGAGGGGAAGTTATTTTGATTAAAGCGTATGGCCTTCAAATTCATGTTCCCTCATACATGTGAAGGCCAAGTATTGGTAACCTTGCTCAAGAGCACCTTAGTCATTTCCTGCCGGTTTTGAGAATCAAACCCGCAACCTTCGGGTTGCCAGTTTGACTCTCTAACCATTCCAGTGGTTCCCAACCACGTTCCTGGAGGCTCACCAACAGTGCACATTTTACATGTCTTCTTTGTCTGACACACCCACATCAGATTTTGGAGTCACTACTAATGAGCTGATGACTTGAATCAGGTGTACATGCAAAATGTGCACTGTTGGTGGGCCTCCAGGAACATGGTTGGGAACCACTGCATTAGGCCATGACTATTTTGCACTAGAGAGTTCACAACCCATTCTATTTCTGTAATCTGACATTGTGTAACAGGATATTGAACAAAAAAAAATTAAGGCAGGACTTGATTTTATCCATTGTTAATTGATTGGATTGTGAAAAGTAGGAATTACATACCTTAGGACAGGGGTGTCCAGTCCTGATCCTGGAGGGCCACTCTCCTGTAAAGTTTAGCTCCAACCCCAGTTAAACACACCTGAACCAGCTAATCATGGTCTTACTAAGGATATTAGAAACTTCTAGGCAGGCGTGTTGAGGCAAGTTGGAGCTAAACTCTGCAGGACAGTGGCCCTCCAGGACCGAGTTTGGACACACCTGCCTTAGGGTCAACTTTGATCATGTTGACTGAACATTTTAAAATATATATGTATATATGTGTGTGTACTTTCAGTCATTTATCAGTAGGGGGCACTCACCATTTTCAGTGGAATGAACGTAAGACACAGGAGTATATATGTTGTTTATAAAGAACAATTATAAAAGTGTTTTTGTAAAAGATAAATGCCTATTAATTAATCAATATTAATGAAAATAATGATGTAATAAAAACAGGTAAACTTGTGTGTGTTTGCTTAATTAAGAATACTAATTTAGTATAATTGATGTATTTGTTTATGCAGATGTTGGTGAGGCAGGGAGAGGGCGTCATGATGGAGGTGTTGGGCTGGGACAGTGAAAGGACATCAGCGCTGGTCCAGGCATGTGAAAGTGAGCTCAGTAAACGCCTACAGCGAGTTCAAGCCCTGCAATCCCTCAGCGCTCAAAACCAGACCACTTCACAACCACAAGCTGAGAGAGAGACCCAAGCTAAACGCCACAAAAAAAACTCACACTGACAATATACAACACATTTATTCTAGTCTATGTTCTTGGAATACTTCATTGCATTTCATGTAAAAAAATATATAAATTTGAGCTTAGACATCAGACTTTTTTTTTTGGATACTGGTTATTTTATAAAATTCTATGTTTCTCATCCATAAAGTAATTTAAGCCACCACCAGTTATTCAGAGATTGTTTGGTGATAACAATCCTATATTATGGAATTTACAAGTTAATTGGTGAAAAAATAAAGCAAATTAACCATTTTACTGAAAATCTAATGTTAATCATTTCAAAAGGGAGTTAAATTATTCATTATTGATTGTACCAAATATAACATATCAAATCTTAATTTAATGACCTGTAATATATTCTGGCACTGGTAGACATGACATTTTAATACCTAATAGAAGCTTTTAATGCTTTATAATATTGCTCAGGAAGGAGTGTATTACAGTTGTATTGCAAGGTTCACTAAATGTGTCAAATTGGAAATGTTAGCAATTAAGCCCATGGGGTGCACATTTTGTTGTGGTATTATTCACAACGCTAGTTGAAACATAAAATGATATAAAAATATTATTTTAGACTTATATTTTGACATTTATTTTTGGGCATAAATATAAATCGTATTACGAGTTCAATAAAAAAAATATTTCAGCTTGTCGGAGAGCATTCAAAATGGTAATGCATGTAGATCAAATTTCCATGTGTTGATCAACTAATGAAGAGACCTGCTAGTTCCTATTCACCAAGAATGTCTTGTTAAAGCATCTTTTTCTGTGCGGATGTAGTACTACCTATGTTCTAATGAGCATGTGTAAGCTTTGATTGTTGTTGGGCAGGGTTGTGAAGCCAGTCGGACTGTCTTGGCTGTGATGTACTTTTGATTTGAAATTTTTGAATTCTGGCCATTGTTAGACTATTTGTTAGTGATCAGAATATCACTTCAACAGGGATATAGAGATGTTCCTGAGGAATTCATTAGACTGGTATTTATGTGTGCTGACCCCAAGTGAACTGTTCTAGTAATGGGCTTCCTGTCTTGAACCCTTAACAGATGATTTTACACATTTTTCCTCAGTAATCAGAATAAAGAAAAGACTGTATATACCTTATATTTTTGAGAAGCTTCCCATTTGTGTGTAGTAATTCTAGGGTAAGTCTTCATCTGTTCTTTATAATGTGCATGTGACGTATTAGGAAATAAGCAGCAAGATGAAATGCTATTTTTAAGGAACCTTTTTATTAGCTGCCACTGATTGTTGGTATAATGTCAGTGTGCCGCATCAATGTGTGACACTGCGACAACCTTGCCCTCACATCATTGAATACTGACCACCAGAAGCAAGCAAATCAACTGTGAATTATGTACTCGCTGCCAGACAAGCGTGACCACAGCTTCAACCGGGGTCTGTTGTTGCATGATGGATTGGCTGTGTCATGCAGGGCACAACCACAGTGCATTGATCATTCACTGAATCCTGCTAGCATACTGAGATTTACAGGTTGACGAATATGTTAAAGAGTCTAGAAAAGCAAGATATCGAATGAGAATACAGAATGAGTTGAAGTAAAAAAAAATATATATTTAACCATATACTGTATCATATTTGATACATGAATTTCTAAGGACTATTTAATGATATTATACAGTAAACATACGGATATCTTTATTATTCTTAAACAAGAATACATTTAATTGACATTTAGCAGATGCTTTTATCCAAAGCGACTTACAAATGAGGAGAATAATAGAAGCAATCAAACCATCAATAGGGCAACAATATGATGTGCTGTGACTAATCCCAGTTAGCACAGTAGGTTGTAAGTTTTTTTTTTATAGATAGGCATAGAGGTGTTTATATTGTACAATGAACATTTGCTGGACTGACGCAACATAGGTTTACATGCATGATTATCCATTTTTTTTTTTTTTGAAAAGTCATGTTGAAATGTAACTATAAAATATGATATTTCTCTCCATCACTGTTGTATTGCATTGCAAGTTTTGCCCCACAGTTAAAACTAAAGCTTTAAAGCTAAAATTAAAGCTTTGAACTAGTGTTGTAGTCCAGACCACCTAATCTGAGACCAAGACCAGACCAACATACCTTAAATTCATAAAGATCCACATTACCGCCTGAGAAATTACTTATTTTTTATATATATATATATATATATATATATATATATATATATATATATATATATATATATATATATATATATAATTAGAATAAGACACTGTAGAGTTGTTACCATGAAATCATTAACAACAAAATTCATCTTTGCACTGCAGAGGTGGTACAGAAGATGCATCTGAATTGGTAAATTACAAATGCATGAATAATGTTTTGAAAACATTTTTATTGAATGTTTGTATAAAAGCAATATCATGTTTGCAGTCATGCTCAAATTTGTGAAAACAGCTCTCTTGGAAAAAACATTAATTTTGGTCACATTCATTTCTGAAATAGCACAATAAATAAATCAAACTAGAAATAAGTTAGTGATTGCATCTGAAGCAGTAAGTTTTACATCCAATCACATAATGATGTTAATAAGACAATGAACTGGCAATTTAGTAATATGTCTTGAAACTAAATCCCAAGTCTGAGACTAAGACAACATGAGAGTACAAATGTGGTCAAGACCTTCAAAAAATGGTCTTAAGACTGGTAGGCCTAAGTAGTCTGTTACTTACAAGTCTATACAAATCTCATTGATTTACATTACAAGCTATCAAAAGTCGTACTTTTTTTTTGTCCATATAAATACTATCTGCAACAAATAGCATATTTCTGCTCAATTTGGGTCTCGGAATAAAACTGATGTGCTTTTTTCTCCTCGAGTGTGCTTCATATTCATAAGCACACAGTGACGCTGGTAATCACCGCCGGTATTCAGAACAACAGCATGTTGCTTTTCTGTATTGAGTAGCTCATATTTTAAACACAATATTTAAAGCTGTTTTGTCTATTCCTACTCCGCCAATGAAAATAGTTCCATAATAAGTCAAATTAATCAATGTGACACAGTGTATAATTTTTAAAAGAGTCCGTTTTTCTGAACTAATCTTTGGAGTGAATGATTTAATAAAGAAAGCCGCATTTTTGTTCCTGAATGAAATATTATTTTTTAACAAATCAGTTGAATGAATGAAGAACTCACTCATTGTCGCCACCTACTGATATTTTCTGCTAACACCGTCAATTCGATCATAATAATGTGTGACAGGCAACAAGTGATGTTATCTGAGGTATCGCTCATGTATGTAGCACAAATTTAAAGTTGGGTTAAGAGTTTGTTCAAATACCAAGCAATAGGCTACTAATAGTGTTGCGTGTCTTAGGTAAATGGTAAATGTTGGTATGCTCATATGTTGTTTTGAATGCATGCAGTAAACTTTCAGTTGTTCATACCTTCAGTTCTTGCGATAGGACAGAGGTTTTAAGTAGGCTTGAGAATGATTAGAACTCTACAGGGCCAAAATAGCACTGGAGAGGTAATTACACTGTGCTGGAGAGACCATACGGTCCCTGCTGATAGAAGACAACAAGAGTAACTTTGAGATCAGATGCATAATGCATAAAAACTTAATGACTGTAAATCATAATGCACACCTCTACATTAACACCAATGGCTTTACGTAAATGAAACAAGTACTGGGTTATGCCATTTTCAATTTTTGACTAAAGAAAATAATTATGAATCAGCATAAAATAATCTATAATATAGGACACTCTCTTTTGTCTTTTGCTTTCAGGAAACTGCCACTACATAAAAATATAAAGAATATTAATTTTATTAAAGGCAGGGTAGGTGATTTGTTATGCTGGTTGAAAGTCTTTTCACATCTTGATATCAATCACTAAGTTAAGTGGTCTAAATATTTTACACTATTTTGCCAAAAATATTGGGACACCCCTCCAAATCATTGAATTCAGGTGTTCCAATCACTTCCATGGCCACAGGTGTATAAAATCAAGCACCTAGGCATGCAGACTGCTTCTACAAACATTTGTGAAAGAATGGGTCGCTCTCAGGAGCTCAGTGAATTCAAGCGTGGTGCCATGATAGGTTGCCACCTGTGCAATAAGTCCATTCGTGAAATTTCCTCACTACTAAATATTCCATGGTCAACTGTTAGTGGTATTATAACAAAGTGGAAGCAATTGGGAACAAAAACAACAAAGTGGGAGGTCACGTAAAATCACAGAGCGGGGTCAGCGCATGCTGAAGCGCACTGTGTGCAGAAGTCGTCAACTTTCTGCAGCGTCAATAGCTACAGACCTCCAAACTTCATGTGGCCTTCAGATTAACTCAAGGATAGAGAGCTTCATGGAATGGGTTTCCATGGCCGAGCAGCTGCATCCAAACATTACATCACCAAGTGCAATTCAAAGCGTCGGATGCAGTGGTGTAAAGCACACCGCCACTGGACTCTAGAGCAGTGGAGACGTGTTCTCTGCAGTGATAAATCACGCTTCTCTGTCTGGCAATCTAATGGATGAGTCTGGGTTTGGCGGTTGACAGGAGAATGGTACTTGCCCTACTGCATCGTGCCAAGTGTAAAGTTTGGTGGAGGGGGGATTATGGTGTGGAGTTGGACTTGGTCTCTTAGTTCCAGTGAAAGGAACACTTAATGCTTCAGCATACCAAGACATTTTGGACAATTTCATGCTCCCAAGTTTGTGGGAACAGTTTGAGGATGGCCCCTTCCTGTTCCAACATGACTGCATGGATTAGCAAGTTTGGTGTGGAGAAACTTGACTGGCCTGCTCAAAATCCTGACCTCAACCCGATAGAACCCCTTTGGGATGAATTAGAGTCAAGACTGTGAGCCAGGGCTTCTCGTCCAACATCAGTGCCTGAAATCACAAATGCGCTTCTAGAAGAATGGTCAAAAATTCCCATAAACACACTCCTAAACCTTAAGGTAAGCCTTCCCAGAAGAGTTGAAGCTGTTATAGCTGCAAAGGGTGGGCCAACTCCATATTAAACCCTACGGATTAAGAATGGGATGTCATTAAAGTTCATGTGCATGTAAAGGCAGGTGTCCCAAAACTTTTGGCAATATAGTGTATATCATCTGTGGAAGGTTTAGGACCATAACTTTTTTTAAAGAATCGGCCTGAATGCAATGATACAATGTCCTACTTGTCTATCAACGTATGTGTTTTCATACCTCCGTTTATGCTGCACTCACGCCATAACTTCTGTAATTTATGCTTTAAACTTTAAACTATAATAGCAAATTCATTTACTGACATCTTTCTGCTAGAAAGTATAGTCCCTGACATGTGATCAAGTGTTTAAAAGTTTGTATGTAGTTTATGTATTTATATATTTTTATTGCATTTCTTTATTAAGTGTATATTTTATTTGCTTGGTATACCCCAAAAACAAATAAGTGAACACAAAATGTCAATTTAGTTTAGTTTATTTATATAGCACTTTTAAAAACGGCAAGTGCCGACTAAAGTGCTGTACAAAACCAAGATTATTAAAATAATAAAATTTGACTGAGACACATGCAAAGCTGTCATGGTAAAAGTAATTAACAATAATTTGCCCAATGATAAATCCCTATCAAATCAAAGTCAAACGTTTGAAGACTTTTACAGCTGTTTTAACTGTTTTTTGACATGATTTCTTCAATCCACGGAAGGTAATTGCTCACTTTGGTATAAACCCCATAATACCCAGCCTGAGCGCAGCCATGACCCCATGATACAATGCCGCCTATGAACCAGCTTTTACTCTGATTGTCAAAAAATGCATAAGGCCCTCCACTGTCCCCCTGGCAGGAATCTTTTCCTCCTTGAGCAAACCCAGCACATATCATGTTCTCTGTCACTACTAGTTTCCCTTTATCCATCACTACGGAGTCATATTTAGCCTTGCAGTCCTCAAAATCAGTGACGGGTAAATATACATACTGGAGATTACTGGAAAATAATGCTGGTCTCTTTGTATTCCACACACCCCACCCAGACACCTTCCCGACATCATTAGCCTTCAAAACAAACCGTTCTTCCCTCCCAGGCAAACACACAGGCATGACGGCTTTACTGACAGGTACCTTATACTCCAATTTAATCAGGGCAATGTCATGGTTGAAGTTAATGTTATCGTGATGGTACTGAGGGTGAATAAAGATTTTCTGTGGAATGCCAACTACCGCCTCATTGTCCTGCTGTTTGACTAAGCCCATCTTCAGCTGCAGCTGGGAAGTGTCTGCATAGCTTTTCAGGACATGAGCAGCAGTGAGGACCCAGTTGTCTGACAGGAGAGAAGCGCCACCGATGAACTTGGGACCCAGTCGTATCATGACCTGCCAGGGAATCTCGTTCTTTTCTGCATTCTCCCCGCCAATCACCTTGGATAGCTTATTCTCAGGCTGTCCACAAACTTTCAGAGATTAGACACCAGATTAGTGTTTAGACTCACTAATATGACAATATTAGTATAACATAACAATATGACACTGATATAAACTACCAGTAAAAAGTTTGGACACAACTTTTTTGACACCAAACATTTTCAAAAGCCCAGTGATTTTTCCAGTTGTTTGTTATTTACTGCATAAGGATAGTCAAATTTTAGAGCTTGGCATAAATAAAAAATGTTCAAGAAAAATTCTAAAAATGCTCATTGATTTTATTAATTTACATGAATTTTCAGGTCTAGAAAACACACTTTTAAAAAGTTTTCCAAGTAAGGCTAAGGGAATCCTGGTTCTTCAAACACACACACACACAAATAATAAAATAAAGAATTAAAATAAGCAATATCTTGATTTTTTTAAGTCATCTAGAGGGCCCCTGGTTGAGAAGCACAGCTCCAATCTGTGAAATAATTTTCATACTTCCGTTTTTGTTATGTAGTAACCATCAAACAAATAAAAAAATATCCTATAGCTGAGCCACCCTTTATATTACAGTTCTGCACACTATAAGGACCCATCAACATTTGGTTACCCATATTCCTCAAAATATCGTCTTTTGTGTTCAGCAGAAGAAAGAAATTCGTACAGGTTTGGAACAACTTGAGGGTGAGTAAATGACAGAATTTTAATTTTTGGGTGAACTATCCCTTTAAAAACTTTAGTAAAAAATAGTTTTGTAAAGAAATTTAAATGTAGGCAAAGTTTATGTTTGTCTACAAAACTAATTTGAGCATTTAAGCACAAGCTTTTTGGATCAGAAGGTTTTGAGATCCTGTAAAACAAATTCAGTCAAACGTGTCCAAACTTTTGATAGTAGTGTATATTAAAAATCATAAACCATTTGTTAAACCACATGCATTAAATTAAAACTCACTGGGTGAACATATCTGGAGTATTTTTCCACCCAGGGCATCTCTCCAGTAGCCGTCATGTGCACAGGTATAGACTCCTAATTTCAGAGAAAAAAAAAAAGAAAAAGATTGCTGTAAACCTCCAGTGATGACTGATTCGTAGCGCAGTGTCTTGCTATCCACATACTGTGACATATGCACCTTACCATTTGTTCCAGCCACCATTGCGTAGAATTCATCACAGGAATACTTGATCACGGATTTATATTTGGTTGTGGTAAATTTCACACTTGCATTATGCACTTCTAAAGGCTCTCCACAATCAACAACTGCAAAAGAGGGACATTTGGTAACTGACACAGTTTATAGACACAATGTTGCCAAAACCTAAGTATATTAATTTAAGTTTAAAAAATGTCTGCTTCTTAAAACCTGTTATTTGTTTCTTTCCTTTTGGCATTTTGAATCTGTCATCATCACTGTCTCATCACAGAAATTCTTTCTTCACAGTCAGAATTTCACTCACTTCAGCTTGAAATATCACCTCAGGTATTAAAACATACCTCCCCTTTGTTGCAGTAAACCCCCATTGACGATTATACACACTTCATGCTTATCTGGCGTTCTTGAGCAACTTACTGATGCAGTCAGGCAGCGGTCCATTCCAAAATCCACCCTTCAGGCATGTGGCTTGATAAAAGGGCAAAGCTTCCTCCCCCTTAAGACGCAAAAAAAACTCTCTATATAGCATACCAAGCCCTTTTTCTTAAATCTTAGAGAAAGTGAGAGGAAAAATGGTTACCAGTATTAATTCATAGCCCAGATCACATGTGACATTGAAAGTGTCTGTCATGATGTACTGAGACTGCTGGGGCTGGATATGTCCGTGTCTGGGAGTCACAGGGTTTGGGCATGGCTGGGCTGTGAGAGCAGTGAGCACTGATAATGAAAACACACATTCTGGAAACCAGGCCATTAACTTTTCATTTAAATGTGTATGTGATTCTTAATGCATCATGTCCAAAATGTCTGCAGACAGCCATCAGATCTGAAACCTTTCTTCAGAATTTATTTATTTTATTTTTTTAGCTTGAACCATTCATCATTCTTGAAATGTGCTTGAGAGAGAGAATCCACACAAAAAAATTTAAGACAAACACCATATTAATCGTTACTATTACACATTCTGGAATACTCAGTTCCGATTATTAATCGTGGAATGCAGCGGTCAGCTCTTTCTTAATAGAGTGCAACAGTGTCTGCCAACTTTTTCAGTGTCCTGTAGTATTTTTCCCATAGGGATTTTTTTGAAAGTCTTTGTTTAAGAGTTATGAAGCAAACCAAGTAGCTACAATGTGAATCACAGCATTACAACTTTAATTTGAACAAAAAGTATTTGAAATTCAGACAAAAAGACAAAAGTACAAGACTGTTTACTTCACACTTAAATGGGGAAAAGAATGACAATCTAAAATTAAAAACTCTGGATGAATATAAAACGAATGATTTAAAGATGATGATAATATTTGTAGAAACAACATATTGAAGATTTATTGCAAACTATGCATGTAGGCCTGTATACAAATATTTAAGTAGTTTGAGAGCCAGAGACTACTGACTTGGCGTGCTAAAGAGTTCTTCTGGCGCAATTTGCCTGTTGAGATTTCTTTGCAGAAAAATGGGTAGTGTAGTGTTTTTTTTCTGCAGAGTTTAGATTTCTGCTATTGAACCTGATTATTTAAAACATATGATTAAATAATGCAGGCTGACGGCTTCAATAAAAGCATACACTCTAAAAAATGCTGGGTTAAAAACAACCCAAGTTGGGTTGAAAATGGACTAACCCAGCGATTGGGTTGTTTTAAGCAAACATTTAACCCAACCGCTGGGTTAAAACAACCCATTTACTGGGTTAAAACAACCCAATCGCATTTTTTAGAGTGTATACTATTGATTAACAACCTCGTAGCTCACAAGTCTTCTTTAAAGGTTTGCATGGTCTGTCTGAATACTCAATTCTGATTGGCTGGAAGGTGTGCAATAAAAGCACAGGTAGTTCCAAGTCAGTTGAATCACTGTTCTATATTAAAGCGCTGTTTTTATTGAAGCGCACACACTTATTTAGTAATAAAATCACTACATTATATTTCTCAGCAACAAGGGGGTTACATCGCTATTTTAAAGTAATAAACGCACATCTTCATTGTTAAGAGAGACGCTAAACAGACACAGATACAAATCAATCTCTCTCTCTCTCTCTCAAATATTGCGCTGCAAACATCAATAACAGCTTTAAGTTGTCAATGTTGGCAAAGACCATGGTATAAGCAGGATAATCCACGGCTAGCTGTGCATTCAATTATTTCAATGCAAACTTCACGTTGTGCATTCAAATCTATCCCTTACACAATTTATCATTCAAAACCAATTCCCCAAAATGATTTTTACTTCCGAAACACAACTGTTGCACTCTGTATTCAACGTCATCCATGGCAACATTGAAGGCTGGTTGCAGCATTTAATTTTTTTGCGGTATTTACATGGGTTGTAACTTGTGGTGAGAGACTGCTCAAAACTGTGCATGTGTCGAACGCCTGTGTACGAGTCAAAAGAAGTATACTTTCCAAGGCTGTGCGTTCGACTCTGTAAATGTAAAAAAACGAATACTTTCGGCTTAAGCCCGCTCATTTGGTAACTGAAGCCGGCACTACACTGTGGACCCGCTCTCTCATTTCTACAAATGCATGTTGCAGTGTTTGTTTTGTCGCTTGGCTGATTGTTTTGTACAGTGTAGTGGCAATATTTTTGTAATGGAAGTTTTAAGATAATATACAGGTAAGATTAATATACAGATAAGAGTATTTAATATGTAGGATTTTGCAGATAGCTGTAGATTATCACAAAATAAACTTGGTTGGGTAGGTTGGGTACTTTACTTACCATAAAGGTACAGAAAAGGGGGTTGTAAACTTACCTGTGCTGGTATACTTGATCTTCCAGCCTTTGTTTTTCCCAGAACCGTCTGTGCGGAAGGTTACATGCACTTTGTGAGTTCCTGTCTCTATTTTTCTTGGTGGGGTCCTGCCACAAAATGGGCCGTACTCCCTTCCACCTGCAGTGATCTTAAACAAAACAGTTTGAATTGTCAGTGAATACAAATGGCAACAGATAAACAAGTCTCTTGGGAGATGGGAGGGTGAGGAGAAATAATAGGTAGTTGTGGAGGGCATGAGAGAGCATACATTATGTATTCAACAGCCTTCAGGTCAGTGATTAGTGGAGTAGTCTGACACTCAACGCCAGCGCTAAGGAGACCATTTTTGTTTTTAGAGGCAATGAGGGGAAAACAGCTAAACTCAAAGATTACAAATTTGCTTATCCATAACAAAATGTTTAAAGCCATAAAAAGGAATAGGATTCAGTCATTAAAATCGAATGAGCTTTGATGCTTCGGTGCTGAAAAGTAAACTTAAACACTTATCAAGCATATTTTCATGGAGAGCCAATCTTCTCTGTGTAAACCACTCTAAAATCAATCTTTCTAGGGCACTAGAAGGCATATTATGTGTCTCTTCAAACAGTACTTGTACTGTAAATAATCTTCCTTAAGCTTAAAACGAGTCTTTAATATAAAGTGCAGCATTATGACAGTTTTGTGGTGATTCTATGAACCATATACAATTTTATAACAATTTTATTACATTTAATACACATGAATGAGTTAATTGTCTTATAGTTCTACTACATGTGTTATTCTGCACTTTAATCATTGTATTGTTAAAAAATGTGGGTATGATTTGTATGGTTGGGGGCAGAGTACTGACACTTTGCAAGTATGTTCATGACCATAAATTAGACAAATGCATAATATAGGGATTGTTCACCCTCACCCTCACAAAAAAAGTTGTTCATGCAATTACAAACATGTTTGATTTTCTTTCTTCTGTGGAACACAAAAAATATTTTTGATTTTGTGTGTGTGTGTGTGTGTGTGTGTGTGTGTGTGTGTGTGTGTGTGCGTGGACTATACAATGAAGGTCAATGGGGTCCAATGTTGTTTTGGACCCCATTGTACTTCATTGCAATTAAAATATTAAAAACACTTTAGTTTAGGGTCTAAACTGTCACTAATAACTAGTAGCTTGAATGTAACTCTACACCATTGCTTCATTTATTATACACGGACAATGATTATGCAAATTAGCCCCACACCCACTCACTCACACCAGCTCAGAGATCCACTCCGTCAACTTACTGAACTAAATGCTGCACGATGGTATCGCTTTTTACGTCGGGCACATAACAGTAATTAATATGATTAGCGTTTGGCTTGACTATGTTATCAAACAGCTAATAATGTGTTGCTAATGTTACACAAACCATGTTTCTGTTCGCCATCTCAGAGTCAGACAGCTGCCTTTTATCAATCAGTATCCTTAGAAAAACTTTAAACAACTCAGAACGTCAGTGGAGAAAGGTCACGGGTGTAGCATGTAGCAGTTCATTATAACATAGTTAATGATATGTTAAAGCCAGCGGGACATTGACGTGATTGGTTACAAGATAGTTTGTGACATAAGAAACACCAGCGATTTCAAACTGCGTTTTTGAGAGTGGAGTTTTAAAGAGAAAATACTCAGCAGTGGTGTTGACTTATGAATTTGCACATGGTTTGTCTTAAAGCATATTAAAAACACCACATAGACATATAAACAACATTAAAAACTTGATTTTCACCACAGGGAGACTTTGCCTTATTCTGCATGCCCATATTCTTCATCGCTTAATCCTGCCCAATACCTAAACTTAACAACTACCTTACTAATAATAGCATTAATTAGGATTTTACAGAGGCAAAAGTTTTAGTTAATAGTTAGTTTATAGTGAGAATCGGACCCTAAACTAAAGTGAGACCGAAGTATCTTCTTTTGTGTTCCACAGAAAAAATACAATTATATTGGTTTTTTAAATGATGACAAAATTGCGTTTTGGGATGAACTGTTCCATGTAATCTGTTTAGATAAGGCTATATATAAAAGTTCACCCAAAAAGCTTGGTAAACTTTTTAATCTCTATTTTATCAGGTAGAGGTATAGAGTTCCTAAATGACCCACAATAACCCCATTAAAGTGACTCAGATGTGTCCCCACACATGCTATTATGGCTGTTGTTTTAGGTTTGAACTGCCATCCTAGCTGGAGTGCTGTCAGAGCTTGCTGATTGTGAAATAACAAACCTTGAGGATGTCATAAGGGCAGTGGATTTCAGGATGAGTCTCCACATCAAACAGATCTTGGAAGTCCAGGGTCACTTGGAAGCCTTCCATCAAACTGATAGTGTAATCACACTGGCTCATCTTGGGGTAAACACCTGGGTACTCTGGACTGCTCAGTTCTCCTGACCTCTCCTGAAACACCTGCCCACTACACTCAACTACAGTGGAAAAAAGCATTTTCACACCCACTGGGAATGGTCAAAAGCACACAAACATACATTAAACAGACAACTATCCATGCCACATTTAACACGGAGTACCACAGGAAATCGCAACATTGATTTGGGATACTCAGGGGTAAATAAACCTTTCCACCTGTAAAATGGCCAGAGAAAGTGCTTTCTGTCACTGCATTTAGAGTGAAATTTATGAAGAGTTACAAACATTACATACAAATGTTAAATACAAACTCTTTACAGCTAAAAATAGTTATGAAGCAGTCAAAGCAGTACAGTTTTTCAGGTAGTAAATTTGCTGCTATTATTATTATTATTTGCATTGAGATCATGAATGAGAGATGTGCAAAAAAAAAAACAACAACAAATAAATTAACACCTTTACTCAAGCTTCAACCACTTTAGATGCAAAAATCACTGGTGGCTCCAGATAGTTGTTTAGATTCACTGCATGCTATTCCCAACTAAACTGCATCGTCAGAAAGATTTAGGACTCTAGCTTTGAAATTTGACCACTATTTATATCACCCCAAAATGAAAATAATGTCATTAGCATCATGTTGTTCCAAATCTATTTGTTTTACATTCTTCCATGGAACACAAAAGACTTTTCTTTTTTTTTTTGGTTTTTTTTTTTGTCTTTGCTATTTTCCATGCCATTAAAATTAATGGGGACTAGAACTTTTAAGTTGTATATACTATGATGAAAAATTACAATAAAAGTTTTATTTTGTGTCCTAAGCTTGAAAGCTTCAAAAATAATACTTCATAAAAACATAATTTACTGAATCTATAAAAGTCATATTCACTTAAAACACACACACTCTATAGGCACAAATCAATCTATTGGGTCGAATCTTTTAAACAAATCAGTTGATTCAGTCAATGATTCACTTGTGAATTGACTCATTGACTCAATGATTAAGTAGGAAGATTTTCAGTGAACAATGGCTTAAATTTACTGAAGAGAAAAAGTCATACAGGTTTGGAACATTAAATGGTGGCAGAATTTTTATTTTTGGCCAAACTATTAATTTAATAAATGAACCCCAACAAGTGCAGATGCTACAAATAATTGCTTTAAATGGCGAATCTCAGCTGAGGAGGGCAAAGGTCTATGATTAAATGATTCAGACACAAGTCATTGTTTGTCTTCCCTTCTATGTGATATGATGTGATGTCTCTATCTTCCTCATTAGCAAAGAAAAACAATTAAGAGGCACGTCTGGCCTGGTAATTGTGATTAATTACCCATCATTAGCACAGTATTACAGCTAGAAAAAGGTATCAATTTTCAACTGATCTCTAGAACGCCGTTCCCGCAGGAACCAATGGTAATTAACCTGGACTCGCTCAGAGTGACAGAGATCAACTGCTTTATACAGGCACACTAGCAAGACGCTGCCCACTGTATCATCAGTCTATTGCTGAAGCGTGCTTCAGGCTAAAGCCAGTTAGTGCTATCCAGAGCCGCAGTGAACATTAGCACTTTAAATGAGAGGAGTTTTTGGAACTAATCCATTTTTCTGCCAAAAGTTTTCACAACCTGAAGGTCGAAAATGTAAATATGCCAATTCGAAACCCCACACAGCCCTCGCTTATATCGAAAAACGCTGCCTACGCTGTTAGTTGTGGCCACTCTAGCAATGATATAACAAACCCCTCTACTATTTGGTGACTCTATTTCCTGCTCGATTATAGACTATGCTAGCTCAATCAAGAGCTGTTGACAGGGCTGATAGATAGTGTGTGGTGAGCCGTGGCTGCCCAGCCTGCTGCTGTGACCGCTATTTCATAGGTCTGTGATGTACAAAAGTCACATGGAGCATAAATAGGTACTGAGATGTATGACAATATGTCCTAAACATATCAGGATTTGTTCAGGACTTACAAAGCTAAAAGTTGGGTTTCTTCTGAGTAAAAATGTTTACATATCTTAGATTACAGACAAAGAGGCAGTCTGTTGTTCATGTATGAGTGTAATGCAGTTTGTTGCTGGGTATAGATCAGTGATAATTATAATAGTACTATAGTACTTTCCTCTGTGGTACAAAAAGTATTTATAGTGCAGTGTTGCTTTGTTTTGTATGGACGCAAGAAATCAGTCTTTAAAATGTATTATTTTGTGTTCCATAGATGAAATAAAGTCATACAGTTTTGGAATGACGCGAGAGTGATTAAATGATGACATAATTGTCGTTTTTGGGTGAACTATCCCTCATGTCATGAGAAATCAAATTTGCCTTTGATCTTTTGACAAAGTGGTATTTGTACCATTAAAACATCCTCCCAGTTTCATAGCTTACAACATCCTCCTCTTCATAAACAAAGCAATTATTGGGAACAATTTAGAATACTGTTTCGTCATTAATGAATAACTACACATGAACAAATGAGTAACACACTATTAACATTCTAGTAACTACTAACAAGAAACTAACAAGAAACTCTGATTAATGAATTAGCAAGTAATAGTGCTCAGTTGAATGTGGTAGTTCGCTACTAGAAAATCAATAACTACTTTTTTTTTTCATACCTCCCAGAGGATTACGTTATATAGGTTCATAATTAATGTGAATAATGCATAATGTATAAATAATTCTGAACTGAAGATCTTGGTAACTCAAAAGTAATGACTCAAGTATTACCAAATTATTTGGATCAGTATTCTAAAGTGAAAAGCATAATACACAATTATTTAATCAAGCTCCAAAACATCTCATTTGAATATTGCACATGATGTCACAAGGGCAAATACATTTGCATATGCCTGCCTCCAGAGCATGACTCCCACAAATAATTATACATCACACCAGAGGCCCCACCCACTCACATTCAATTGTTAATGGCTGACATTTGTCTATACTGAATGTGACATTGTGTCAAAAGCATATAGAACCCATTAGAATCACTGACGCGGTCTACAGTGGATATACACTCACCTAAAGGATTATTAGGAACACCTGTTCAATTTCTCATTAATGCAATTATCTAATCAACCAATCACATGGCAGTTGCTTCAATGCATTTAGGGGTGTGGTCCTGGTCAAGACAATCTCCTGAACTCCAAACTGAATGTCAGAATGGGAAAGAAAGGTGATTTAAGCAATTTTGAGCATGGCATGGTTGTTGGTGCCAGATGGGCCTGTCCGAGTATTTCATAATCTGCTCAGTTACTGGGATTTTCACGCACAACCATTTCTAGGGTTTACAAAGAATGGTGTGAAAAGGGAAAATCATCCAGTATGCGGCAGTCCTGTGGGTGAAAATGCCTTGTTGATACTAGAGGTCAGAGGAGAATGGGCCGACTGATTCAAGCTGATAGAAGAGCAACTTTGATTGAAATAACCACTCATTACAACTGAGGTATGCAGCAAAGCATTTGTGAAGCCACAACACGCACAACCTTGAGGCGGATGGGCTACAACAGCAGAAGACCCTACCGGGTACCACTCATCTCCACTACAAATAGGAAAAAGAGGCTACAATTTGCACGAGCTCACCAAAATTGGACAGTTGAAGACTGGAAAAATTTTGCCTGGTCTGATGAGTCTCGATTTCTGTTGAGACATTCAGATGGTAGAGTCAGAATTTGGCGTAAACAGAATGAGAACATGGATCCATCATGCCTTGTTACCACTGTGCAGGCTGGTGGTGGTGGTGTAATGGTGTGGGGAATGTTTTCTTGGTACACTTTAGGCCCCTTAGTGCCAATTTGGCATCGTTTAAATGCCACGGCCTACCTGAGCATTGTTTCTGACCATGTCCATCCCTTTATGACCACCATGTACCCATTCTCTGATGGCTACTTCCAGCAGGATAATGCACCATGTCACAAAGCTCGAATCATTTCAAATTGGTTTCTTGAACATGACAATGAGTTCACTGTACTAAAATGGCCCCCACAGTCACCAGCTCTCAACCCAATAGAGCATCTTTGGGATGTGGTGGAATGGGAGCTTCGTGCCCTGGATGTGCATCCCACAAATCTCCATCAACTGCAAGATGCTATCCTATCAATATGGGCCAACATTTCTAAAGAATACTTTCAGTACCTTGTTGAATCAATGCCACGTAGAATTAAGGCAGTTCTGAAGGCGAAAGGGGGTCAAACACAGTATTAGTATGGTGTTCCTAATAATCCTTTAGGTGAGTGTAGTATACAGATGTGCATTCAGTTTATGACATATTCCATGCGCTTGAGTCTGTAGACAACAGGACAAATGGAACAGTGAAAGAACATTTGCTTTGCAGTGATGTTTGTTTGGAGCATTTTGTTTTGAAGACGTAATAGAGAGTTTGTTTTGTAAAGGAGGAGAGTTCACAAAGAAACTTTTGCTGAAAGATGAAATAGCCAACTGTATTGACAGCAGCTGCATCACAAACCGTAAGTACCGTTTTGTTCTGAATATAAGACGACACTGAATATAAGATGACCCACACTGAAAAAAAGTGTGTTGGATTTGCATGATTTAATTGTGTACATCGGTCCCACATGAATCAATTAAGTTGAAAAAACATAATTTGTTCATGTAACTTCAACTTCATGGAATGAATACATTTTAAGTAAAAAAGTAAATTTTATATGGCTCCCTGACATGATTTAGGCATTCAATTTCATATATTCATTCATCCACTTCAATTTCATATATTTTAATGTTACATAACAGAATTATAATACTGCACTAGCTAGTTGACAAACGTATAGCTAGCAAAGGCGTACAGTAGCATCTTAAACGCTAAGCATTAAAAGCTCCTTCAGCAAAGCCATAATGACATCAGTTGTTTTAGTCCACAGCCTAAGCAAATGCTCCACTCTTCTCCACAATGGTAACCCAATGGTAATTTAAATTCTTCTAATAATTCCAACATAATTGAATATTAAACACTATTAAAAACAATCAAGTCTCCCCCTTTCTCATCTTGCTCAAAAATACATAAAATAAGACTTTTACATATAAAATAACGACATTTACTCTCTCTTGATTTAGCCATATGCAAAACATGCTGGGAACAAGCCCCGCCCAGTTTCAATTAATGTAACACAAATCATTCATGTAATCTGAACACAAACGGATTAAGTAAACTTCATTTTGACTTATATTTAAATGGATTGAACACAATCAAATTAAGTTAGGACAAAATGTATAGCAATTGTGTTGCTTTAGCTCATTTTAATTAAGCAATTTGAACAAGCAGTAAAAATCTTTTTTTTTCAGTGCACCCTTTTCAGGATGTACCTTTTGGTCTTTTAAAGAAAATATTAATATAAATTTTAATATTGCATATTTTTCAAATTTAAATGTTTTATTTTTGTGTTTAAAGTATGGTAAATACTAGTGAAATGTACCATCAACAAATCACATTCAGAAATAACCACTTTATGGCATAGCTACCATAAAAATAACATGAAGTTCTCATTCAGTAGATTTCACTACAACTGATTTCTCACCTTTTTATGTATACATGGTGACAGATAATGGCATGTCAAAAAACACAGGTGATCTGATCCAGGGGATATGAATGTTTTTTTTTTTTTCTTAGACCGATCACACAGCGCTGAAAAGACAGCAGTTTCTCCCTTAAGTTGGAGGGTAAGCCCCATCATTCTATTCTATTATATTGACAGGTCAGGCAAGTGTGTCAGTATGTAGCCAAAAGAAGAAATGATGGGCCTCGCTGGTTGGTAAGTTCAGCTCTTTGGCGTTTTTTAGTGCCTTCAGCTGGATGACGGTTCTGGTTATGAGCAACCCCTCATTTCTTTTTTCAGCTACATACTGACACACTTGCCTGCCAGTTTTTTTTTTTGAAGCAGGCGCTTTTAGGACCACGATAAGCTTTTCTTTGACTGTTAGCATTTTAAGACTGTCTTTTTGGGCTAGCCATTTTGTAACATTACACTCTGACACACCGTGCTTCTTGAGAGTTGTTTGTGTTTATGAGTCCTGGGCGGAACATTTGTTTTACACGTATTTGGCACTTCCCATTGTTGCTGGTGTATTATTGACCCCGAATATAAGACAACCCCTTTTTCTCAGATGTATTTCCAAGAAAAAGACGTCTTATATTCAGAACAATATGGTTTATTATTATTTTTTATGCTTTGTCTGTAAATGGCGCTTTTAAATGGATAATGTTTTCAAAACACTTAATCACATGCAATAGCAAGTGGGTGTTGATACTGTTTCCTATGCAATGACATTAGCCAATCATAACAGTGGCCGTTTACTGACAAGCCTTAAAGGAGCCGCCCCTTAAAAACTGATCATTTCAGACAGAGGGTCAGAATGAGGGTTGAAAATATAAATTTTTCTGCATACATATTTGTTTTGCTGTTAACAAACTTAACATATAAGTGAACTTCAAGGAACATATTAAAATTATAAAAATAAATCCATGACCCCTTTAAGAGAGCTGCACAATCAGAGTGTTATAATAAACAGTGGCCACCACAACTTCTGGTGCAGCGCAGAGTATCGGCATTACTGGGAACGCCCACAAAAACGTCATATTCGCCATATGCCGTGGGGGGAAACAAACCATTAGAATGATTGCACGTAGACCTTGTTAGACGCTTTATCTTTACTCTAAAACTTCAAATAACTTACTAGAAGTGCAGAATGCCACATGGCAACTTTTTGGGACTGAACCAAGCAAAATTGTAATCGTTACAAAGAGTAAAGATAAAGCGTCTAACAAGGTCTACGTGCATTCATTAAATGGCTTGTTTTTCCCCCTACGGCATATAGCGAATATCATCCAAGTCTATGGAAATAGTGAGAAAATTAAAGCACAAAAGCACCTGCGCACCTTGAAGCACCTGCACACTAAAGGTATTTAACGCTTCTGAGACTGGAACTCATTATAATAATAATTTATATTCGTTACATTTATGTAGCGCAGTTCTCTGCACTCAAAGCACTTTACTTGGAAGGGGGAATCTCCTCAACCACCACCAATGTACCTGGATGATGCAACGGGAGCCATTTTGCACCAGAACCAGCCGAGGCTCATCTGTATGGGCAGTGTCATGATTCATGTCTTGTTTTCCCCTGATCTTGTGTGGACTTGTGTTACTTCCTGTTTTATGCCATGTTTTGTAGTCCTTTGTAGTTTTTCTTGTTGATTAGTTCTTTGATTGTTGCCAGCTGTGTCTTGTTTGCCCATTATCCCTTGTGTATTTATATGTATGTATGTATGTATGTATTAGAAAGTTGGGCTACTGGGATACTGTTAGGCTAACGTACTACACTATGTTGCCGAGTACGCAGTTTTCCTGCGGAATTGGGCTACTTTTAAGTTGTTGCCGCGGGTAAAAAAAAAAACAATCTGTGGGTTGATTTCTACCCCTGTATATATACGATTTTGACTCTCTAAAACCCCCAAAACACCCCCCAGATGTACAAATTTAGTGGAGAATTCGGCCGCCCAATGGAGAAAATCGCATTGGGCTACTTTTAACTGGCCCTGTGTTACCCTGTGTTATTTCACGTAAAACTCGCTCTAGACCAAGACGATATCAGTCCACTTCAGCTATGTGTCTGCATCAGGTCAGTAACTAGTTGGCATGTCTGGTCTTCCTATGTGGAGTAGTGTTTCAAATTAATGGGAGTATAAACCATTTAATTTAAACGTGCTCATGTGAAAAGCTTTTATATACAGTAGTTCTGTTGTGTATGTTTTATGTTTGTTGTGAGAATAGACATTACTTTTTTCCTTACTGGAATTCCTACAGAACTTGTAATATTCTAAAACAACATTCAGACACAATAAACACTACATTTAGGCTATTCTAAGATGGCATTCTATGCATTTGTCATGTGTAATAAAGTCTGTCAATCATCATTGCAGTGCCACCCTCAGGAATATAAAGCTTACAAAATAGTTTTTTTAAACTAGCACTAAGACCCAGAATCTGCTCTATACCTAAATTTATGGCCAGGAGCCACTACTGGCCAAAACGCCCAACACACACTGGCTTATTGGTGGAGAGGAGACAAAGTTATGTAACCAATCAGTATATATGGGGATGATTAGGAGGCCATGATGATGGACAGAGGCCAATAGGCAAATTTGACCAGGATGCCAGGGTTAAACCCCTACTCTTTACAAAGGACATCCAAGGATTTTTAATGACCACAAAGAGTCAAGAACTCGGTTTAACATCTCATCCGAAGGACGGTGCTTTTTGACAGTGTATAATGTCTCCATCACTATATTGGGGCATTAGGACCCACACAGAGTGAGCACCCCTTACCAGCCTCAGTAACACCTCTTCCAGCAGCAACCAAGTTTTTATGCAAGTATCTATGTAAAATCCAATTTTTTTATTATATCTAAGCTCGAGTTGAAGCTGCTTCCTTGAGCTTCTCCACTGCGGACAGCAAGCCAAATACGTTTAACCTTGATAGCTTAAAGATTATATGGGCAAACAAACTTGTGAAAAGAATATAATGAAATAATTATTTGTGCGTTATTAGAAATATGACAAAGAGTCTGAATAGAAAACAATAAGCACTCTCTACTCAAGTGCTTTATATGCCATTTATAATGCATTTATTTTAACTGGCTATTTTGTGAAAATGAATGTACACAACATAATATATCATATTATATAATGTCAATGCCATACAATTCATAATCAATGAGCAGAAAAGCTACAGGTCAGGCGTTTCATCTGTTCCGATATCAGCCTTACCAGGGCAGTGTCTTTTATCATCGTGGAGTTGGTATCCCAATCTGCAAGTGCAGTAAAAGCCCCCCACATAATTATGGCAATTATGGTCACACACAGGCTCTCCATCCATAGTGCTCAGGCACTCATCAATGTCTGTAAGAGTAAAAAGAGGTCGTTTAGCAACAGTTCTCATTTGGATTTTGACATCCACTAAGATCAATTAAAGTATGATTAAATAATTAAATATTCAATATATTTAATTAAGTATGATTAAATAATTAAAACGATTTTAGGATATATTGTATATGTACACTTCAGATCTATTCCATTTTAGACTATACAACATTATAAACAAGTAAATACACAATATTTAGCATTACATTTAAAGCATTAAATAGCCTTTACAGCAAGAGGTGACGGCGGAAGAGAGAGACTCAATCATGCAGTGAGACAGAGGAAGAGAGAGAGTCATGCTGTGAATCCATTGTTTCCATCACCTTCAGCAGAAAAAAATGCCTGGAAGCCTGTGTAACGGCCTTCATTGGAGTAATCTGATCTGAAGAGCACGGACATGGTGTTGCTGGCAGAATAGATGACAGTGTTTTTGGGTGCATCGCCGTAATTTGTCTCTGCTTCGCCACAGAACCGAAGCGTCTCTTTTCCTTCTGAAAAGACCTAAAAGTTTCAGCAAGTAGAAATTATTATAAACACACATCGGTATCCAGCATTGACATAACAGCCATACTGTGCATTTCATGATAGAGGTTTAATCAAATGATCAGTATTTGAGTTTTCTGCTATTACTTGGAAATGGTGCTTATAGGCAACAGGTTTACTAGAAAGATGGGCAAGTAGGTCTACATATGCTTGGCTAATGTGTTTTGATATTTTAAATATCCGATTAATTATCAATATACTTATATATTTTAGTAAAAATCTACATTATATACGTTTAGTGTTTAATTTGATAAATCATTAAAATAATTCTCTAATTTATATTAGACCACTTATTTGTGAACTCATGGATAAAGACACTTTTTAATAATTTTTTTAACATTAAAGGGTTAGTTCAATTAATCTATCATTAATTTACTCACCCTCATGTCGTTCCAAACTCATAAGACTTTCGTTCATCTTCTGAACATGCTTCAAATAAGTAAAAAAAAAAAGATTGTAAAACTATGTACTTTGTATGCCCAGGATATGCGCATTTCATTTTTTTTTTTTTTTTTGCAGTATTAACATGGGTTGTTACATGTGGCTAGAGATTGCTCAATACTGCTAAAGAAGGCTGTGCGTTCGACTGCATGTGTATATAAGCTCACGTACGCATTAAAAAAAATTAAGTATATTTTCATCTTAAAGGGATAGTTCACCCAAAAATGAAAATTCTGTCATTAATTACTCACCCTCATGTCGTTCCAAACCCGTAAACCCTTCGTTTATCTTCAGAACACAAATGAAGATATTTTTGATGAAATCCGAGAGCTCTCTGAACCCTCCAGCTATTTAATTAACACTTTCAAGGTCCAGAGAGGTAGGAAAAACATTGTTAAAATAGTCCAGTTCAACCTTAATGTTATGAAGCGACGAGAATACTTTTTGTGCGTAAAAGCAAACAATGGCCTGTGCCAGTCTCCTACGCTGTTTACGTTGAATCCCGCGCATGCGTCGTGGTGCTCACGTGAACAGCATCGGCTGCCGTAGATCTCGAGAGCGACGCACTATTTACAACGGAAACTGCGTAGGAGATTAGAAACCAAAATTGTAAAAAAAAATCATTATTTTTGTTTGTTTTTGCGCACAAAAAGTATCTGCGTCGCTTCATAAAATTAAGGTTGAACCATTGGAGTCACATGGACTATTTTAACAATGTCTTTTCTACCTTTCTGGACCTTGAAAGTGTTAATTGAATGGCTGTCTACGGAGGGGTCAGAGAGCTCATTTTTATCAAAAATATATGAATTTGTGTTCCAAAGATGAGCGAAGGTCTTATGGGTTTAGAATGACATGAGGGTGAGTAATTAATGACAGAATTAAAATTTTTGGGTGAACTATCCCTTTAAGAATCAACACAATATCTAGGAGCATAACAAGGAGGAAACACAACCACGTACACCTAGATGATAAACAATACAGGAACAAGGAAGGGCTTACAGTGCAAACAAAAGAGCTAATGAGGTCATTAAGAGGACAACAGGTGAACGGGATCAATCAATGAAACAGTGAAAACTAGGTCAAAGGAAAACAGCAACTGAACACAATGAAGATTAAAGCAGAGAGTATACTTCGTTTTTTTATGATATACACAGTTGAACGCACAGCCTTGCAAAGTATACTTCTTTTGACTCGTACGCATGTTCTTTGCATGTGCAGTTTTGAGGATTGCAAAAATCCGGTGGTGCTCTTCTGATGTACGTGTAAAAAGTGAAGTATACTTTGGCCTTTAAACAATACAGAACATAGGCCTACTCCTGACATTGAGTGGTTTATTCAAAATTTTCTGAAGAGACATGATCACTTTATACGCTGAACAGATTTAATTTAGGGTTTAACTTTTATTCACATATAAACATTTATCAACACATACATCAGTTGGTAAACGGAAGCTGAAGCATGCTTGCTTGACGTGTGAGAACCAATGAGGTTCATTCTTGTGTGTTACACAGCACGTTTGAGCTTCTGAAAGAACCAATGAGATTTGTTCTTGCGTGTCAAGCAGGTTCGGTTGAGCTTCTGTTTATCAATGTTTATATATGAATAAAAGCCTAAATCACATAAAGCAATCGTATCTCTTCAAAAAAAATTGGACTAAACTACTCAATACATGTGGATTCGTTTTACGATCTCTTGAACTTTTTGAAGCGTCAAGCTGGTAGTTGCGTAGACTGTCAATGGAGAGTACAGAACTGGCTCAGATTTGATTAAAAAAACCTTCATTTGTGTTCCGAAGATGAATGAAAGTCTTACGGGTTTGGAACAACACAAGAGTGAGTAAATTATGACAGAATTTTCATTTTTGGGTGAACTAACCCTTTAACATTACAAGCTGATTTTGAAATGATTATTTTCTTGTAAAACAGGGAAGATTATTTTAATCTGAAAAGGACTGAACATTTTATATTAGGTTAAACCAAACTAACAGAGTCTTGGTTGAAATCAAGAATGTCTAAATGTCTTTCTCATTTAAAACTGCAATTATCTTTATCCAATTCCAACAGATATTTTTGATACTGAAATATGAATCATTATCTAGGACTTCTATGTGACCCATAAAACGACCCAACTTTTAAATTGCTGTTGTATACATGGATCTAACCTGAACATAGTCATATTCACAGCGATGAGAAGGCTCCAGACTAAAATAAGTGAAGTAGAAGCGTAATCTGTATCCTTCTGGTCCTGTGATATTCCACACCATACGCTGGTTGTTAGGATAGACGTTTGGGAAGTTTGGTGATGTGAAGCTCCCAAATAGTCCAGTCAGCTCTGAGCCAAAAGCTAATGGAAGCAGGGTGACGAAAGCCAAAGATACACTGCAACAGCAGCAAAACATAAAGGTGCATCACTGATAACAATATAGCTTTCACAATCCTAACACATTAAATAGGACTAGGAATTGTTCCCATTCCACACTTAACACATCACAGTGAACACATTTGAACACGTTGCATACCTGTTCATCATTCCAGATTCAAACTTCAGCTCATCTAAATAAAAAAATGTCCTAATCACCTTTGCAGAACTCTCATGTCCTCCAGGTTAATGAACCAGCTGAGTAAAAGGCTCTGTGTAAACACGGCACTGAACAGCAACAGTACTTTTGGTTTTCATTATCGTCCATTCTGTCAAGTGTCAATATCAGTTATTGGGTTGAAGACATATCAGTAAAGTTAATCTGTTGTCAAGCGTGACAACATATTTTTCTCCTCAAACAATAGATTTTGTCATTGTTTCTCTTTGACAAGAAAAGAAACAATCACACAAGAAAGTAGTAAACAAATTCAGAACAAGTAATTCTGACTTTTATATTGACTATTATATACATAGTATTCTCACCTGACAGCAAATTAACTCTAAATTTTGGAATGTGTCCTTCTGACCAGTCGTCAATAATAAAGATTTTTTCTCTATGTGTACCTGCAAACACAACTTTAGCTTGTAGAAATTAACTCAAAAGAACAAAACAGAATCATAAATTGTAGTAACTTTATAGTTTCTTTATAGTTACTTTGTAGTTTCTTTATAGCTTAGTTATCAAACATGCAAGTTTTACAATGCTTATTCAAATACAGTGGGGTCCAAAAGTCTGATACCACGAAAAAAACTTGAAACATTCTGATAATCACGAGGTCACTGGACAAATAAGTAGCTTTCATTTGTGAGTATATGGACTAAATATATTCTGAAATGTATTTACATTTTTCACTCAAATTACTATCCCGACAATATAATTTACCATGAAAAAATACATATATACTAAATCAGAATAGATTTTTTTGTACCCCACTGTATATTTTGGATATTTAGTTTCACTGTAATATTACAAACTTTACAAGCAACTACATTTTAGTGACACTGGAATGATAGGGTAATCATATTAGTTTTTCTTGATTGCTAACACACTATAACTGATTCATTTGGCCTAATTTCAGAAATCAGTCATTTAGTTCTCGAAAAACAAAGACACGTTTCTCAGAACGTTTTGACACGCGTTCCAATTTTCTCAATGTTTTCTACAAAACTCTACACAAAAATTGTATTTTGCACAGGTTTAACAATGTTCTCACACAACATAATAATTACCTAAAGTGTCACACTGCGAACTCAAATAGCACACATTTCCATCCATGTGTAAACATTAAGTAGCAAAACTGATGACACATCCGAATCTCTGGATAATAAAATTAGGGCCACAGGTGATGATGTGCTATGGAAAATGAATCCTAGTGGTGGGAGACGAAGAGGAAGAGGAGGGGAAAAGAACAATGAAGGAGACAGAGTCAAAGGACATTTGTATCTGATGAAATACAAAGCACTATAGTTGACCATGTTCTTGTGCATTAAAGGGAAGGGAAGGAAGTGCATTATGAGGGAAGTTTGTCTACAGGGTTTTTATACTACTTACACATACACTCACCTAAAGGATTATTAGGAACACCTGTTCAATTTCTCATTAATGCAATTATCTAATCAACCAATCACATGGCAGTTGCTTCAATGCATTTAGGGGTGTGGTCCTGGTCAAGACAATCTCCTGAACTCCAAATTGAATGTCAGAATAGGAAAGAAAGGTGATTTAAGCGATTTTGAGCGTGGCATGGTTGTTGGTGCCAGACGGGCCGGTCTGAGTATTTCACAATCTGCTCAGTTACTGGGATTTTCACGCACAACCATTTCTAGGGTTTACAAAGAATGGTGTGAAAAGGGAAAAACAGAGGAGAATGGGCCGACTGATTCAAGCTGATAGAAGAGCAACTTTGACTGAAATAACCACTCGTTACAACCGAGGTATGCAGCAAAGCATTTGTGAAGCCACAACACGCAC
Source organism: Paracanthobrama guichenoti (assembly GCA_018749465.1). NCBI lineage: Eukaryota > Metazoa > Chordata > Actinopteri > Cypriniformes > Gobionidae > Paracanthobrama > Paracanthobrama guichenoti. The sequence goes on from CM031965.1 coordinate 14,456,817, forward strand.
AACCTTGAGGCGGATGGGCTACAACAGCAGAAGACCCCACTGGGTACCACTCATCTCCACTACAAATAGGAAAAAGAGGCTACAATTTGCACAAGCTCACCAAAATTGGACAGTTGAAGACTGGAAAAATGTTGCCTGGTCTGATGAGTCTCGATTTCTGTTGAGACATTCAGATGGTAGAGTCAGAATTTGACGTAAACAGAATGAGAACATGGATCCATCATGCCTTGTTACCACTGTGCAGGCTGGTGGTGATGGTGTAATGGTGTGGGGGATGTTTTATTGGCACACTTTAGGCCCCTTAGTGCCAATTGGGCATCGTTTAAATGCCACGGCCTACCTGAGCATTGTTTCTGACCATGTCCATCCCTTTATGACTACCATGTACCCATTCTCTGATGGCTACTTCCAGCAGGATAATGTACCAAAGCTCGAATCATTTCAAACTGGTTTCTTGAACATGACAATGACTTCACTTTACTAAAATGCCCCCCACAGTCACCAGATCTCAACCCAATAGAGCATCTTTGGGATGTGGTGGAACGGGAGCTTCATGCCCTGGATGTGCATCCCACAAATCTCCATCAACTGCAAGATGCTATCCTATCAATATGGGCCAACATTTCTAAAGAATGCTTTCAGCACCTTGTTGAATCAATGCCACGTAGAATTAAGGCAGTTCTGAAGGCGAAAGGGGGTCAAACACAGTATTAGTATGGTGTTCCTAATAATCCTTTAGGTGAGTGTACAGTATAATTACAGAACACAACAGCAGTACTTTAGATTAACTTTCACTATACAGTAAATACTGTAGCACGTTGTACACCTCAACTCATAATTGTCAAATTGATTTGAAGCACATTTGTTGTACATTTGGTATTTTTGCAGAAGTGAGAGACGACTAAAAAACTGTTATGTAGTATGGCAAAAATGTAATGCAATTTGGCCGAGGATGCTGAATTTATTTATGTATTTATTGTACTGTATTGTAATTGACAGTAAACTGTATTGTATTGCAAGTTCATATTGAATTCTTTGGTATTTGAACTTTTCTTTTCTAGTGCTTTTCATCTACTGCAAGATCTCTTTATAGAAGTGTAATGAAATGACTTTCAATTTCTCTTTATCTGCACCAATCTATTTATGTTGTATACTGTAATAGACATTAAGCTGTAAAATGACTCCTGATTGCCAAAAGGAGGTTTTGTGTGTCATCTGAGGCCAAGTTTGATTCTGACAAAAGTTTGATTCTGACAAAAGAGCATATGTTTTTGACTAAAATATGTGAATTTGAAGTGGAAGTCTGAGGTTTGTATAAGCTGGTGTGTAGTTCCGAGACTGTGTTGTGAGAAAATGGTGAATTGTTTCATGAATTGTGCGTTAGCAATTAAGGAAAAACTGTGATAAGAACAAATATTAATCATGGCGTAGACTCCAGCAAAACTGTCATCTGTCATCCTGCTGAACAATTAATATTATGAAATGGCTTTTCTAACACCAGTTGTTGCTCCCTTTTGGCTATGTTGTGATAATGACTAAGAGAAGTTTCATTACTGCAAATGTATGAAAGTAGAATGGTCACACTTATATGAAAAAAGTATTTACAGCCCTATGACATATGAGTTGCGATGTGTCACAGGCAGATGTTTGTGATGAAAAAACAACAGGTGACCCTGAAAGCCTGTTGCCGTTGCATGCGCCAATTACCCTGAGAGCAGAATTAATTCTAAATGCCTTTGTAATGCCACAGTCCCTTTCATTTAAACCTGTTGGCACAGAATGAGATGGTTATTTAATGATTTAAAAAGATGGTTTCAGTATGAGTGAGAAAAAGAGAGAGAAATAGGGTTAGCAAGAGAGAGAGAGACTATGTGAATAAAGCGACACATGTTCCATAAGCAAGCTTATAATAGACCCCTCATTTCCAATACACTATGCTGGTAATGGCTGATGTATGAGGAGATTACAATAATTATTCTCATAAATGACAATGGTAATTTCCAGATGCACATGCCTATGCTGATTGTGGCTGTCAGGTGTAATGTGCTGACCTCTGTCATCACGCCTGCTTGAGAGGTCACAGGTCGTTGGGACACAGCTGAAGTGATTCTAAGGAGGAAACAAATTTCACATTGGTTTATGAGACTCCCTTGAGTACTCTGACTGGAACCCTCTGACGGCATCGGCATGTTTTAGGGAAAAAAGATTTACGGTTTTAATGCTGTTTGGAAAAGCATTTAAGAGAAAAGTTTGGCTTAAATGCTTCTTTCAAAAAAGTCATAATGTGGACAAGCAAGCTGCAAAGTGGATTAAAATCTAGTGATATAAGCATGTTTTCACAAAATCAGATTTTTTTTTGTAAAGGTACACTATGTAACTTTTTAGTTCAAAATTAACAAAACTGAAATAATGAGTCAATACATAATCAATCCTTCCAAAACATTTTTGTCTTACCCTGATTCACTATGGTAAGCCTATTATAAGTGTATATATTTTAGACATAGCAGGATGGTTTTTTCGTGGGAAATTGTCCCAAATCGCCCATGCATGTCTTGTCATATCCGTAAATAGATGCTGCGTCCCAGTTTGCATACTATCCATTCTAAATAGTATTCAAAATTAGAATTAGTGTGTCCCAAATCGTAGTATGTTGAAATGAGTATTCCAAAGACACCCGAATGGTCTACTCTTTCCATTTAGGGCCCTATCATACACCCGGGGCAATGCATCGGATGTTTCAGCCTGATACAGTTATCATTTTCACATACAGTGCCACATTGTTTAAATAGCAAATGTTGCGCATTGTTGGTGTGTTGCTATTTTGAGGCTACTGAAAATGACTGCACCATTGACTAACAAAAACCTGGCCTAAAGTCAATGGCGCAGTTTTTTTGTTGTTGTTGTTGTTGTTATTTAAAGGGCGCGTTAGTAATATGTGCCTATTGGCGGATGTACAATGCACATACACTTTGCTTATTACACACACAGGGACGCGCAGCAGCACACAAAAAAATTTCAATATTAAAAATAAAAGGATTTTTCGTTCAGTCTTCAATCTTTCCGCTCGCAAATTCCGGCATGTAAATAGTGAATCCACCATTGGTGCAAGCGCAACTGGCTTTTAAAGGGAATGGGAGATGAGACTCCAATGGGAGATGAGATTGGTTTATTGCACATTACACCCAAAACACACCCATGACTCATTAAGAGACTAGGTACAATCCTTTTGGACCATGCACCTGGAGCGCCAACCCTTTTTCCGTCGTTAAACTAGCAAAAGTGGATTCAGACACGCCCTAAGTGCACCTGCACCATGCGCTTCAGACAATGTACTCAGATCGTTAAATTAGGGCCCTGAGGCTGTCTATATTCCGCCATGTAAATAACAATCCACCATGGTGCAAGTGCACCTGGTTTTAAAGGGAATGGGAGATGACACTATGACTGCTGCTAAATTTTTTCCGTTGTTAAACTAACAAAAGTGGATTTGATACAATAACAAGATAAAATGTTTAGACAATGCAAATTAATGTTAATGTCCACAACAACTAAAACAAGTAAATTAGACAATCACTACACATTTGTTTACTCGTAAGTGACTACGTCAGAGACCAGATACTTGTCTGTGCATCAGTAATTGTTAGCCCATGTCTAATTCAAACACTGTTTAGAGCTCTTTACTTCCTTTTATAAGTATAGATGAAGTTCATTTTGAAAAGATGAGTCACTGTTCAAGTACTTGTATCTTCTGTTGCTGAGTATGCACTAGAACCGTAAGGGCAGCATGAAGTATTATATGAACTATAATTAAAACAATTCATCATTCTATCAGGCCATGGTAGACATATTCTATCCCATTAGCCTTGTTGTATATATTTTTGTGTAGCTTTGAATTGAAAAAGCATCTCAGGGTCAACCTGGCAACAAAGAAGTGCATGGATCCAAGCAAGAACTAGCAATTTTGCACAGAATCCAACGAAACTAACAAAAGGATATTTACATGCACATATTCAGAGCCTCAGAACCTTGCTTCAGAGCAGCCCAGTAATGCTTGCTGTACCATATAATGAAGTGCATTCTGATAAGACACCAGTTAGTACTGTCACTTTGATGTGGAAGGGGAGCACTGTGGACACAAAATACATATCCAAGATCAATAATACCAATGAAGAAACAGAAGGGGACAAAATCACACTTGTGACTGAGACTTTAGGCTATGAGAGAAAAACCTGCTAAAATATCACACACATCCTATTGTACTTAAATGTACAATACAACATAAGAAACACTATAAACACACTGTTGGGTGCTTGTTTCAAGAGCAGGCTGAATCATGTGAAGGAGTAAATCAGGTGTTGGCAATGGTAGTAATTGCCAACAGTTGGTAATTTTCCTTTCTCATTAATGCAAGCCAATCAGGAGACCTAAAAATACAAACAACCAGGATATAAAGAACAATGTAAAAATTATATTCATTGTCAGCTATATTATTTACACTGCTCAAAGTCTCTATACAGGCACAGAAACTACAAAAACTTATGACAAGGTAATCAGCAGTATCACCCATCTTTCCATTTGCCCAGCTTGAAAAATAAATTACTACAATCACGACAATCCGTTTCACAGCATATCATTTTCCCCATGGTTTAATAAACTGTCAAACAAACAAAAATAGTCTTTGCAGCCTCACGGTTTTCCTGTAATAGAACAGGATTTCTTATTTTTCTTCAAGAATGTATTGGTGTGTCTACTACCTTTGGGTCAGGTGTCAGAAACCAGAAAGAAGGGGTAATCAGCGCATTGACCAGGGGCCTAGAAATGTGCCATAATTTCTGATACTACAATTATTTTATGGTTGGTCATCAAAAGTTTGCGTGCTAGGGTAAATTGAAATTTGGGCCGTGTCCAAGTTTCTGAAGGTAGGAAGAGTGCTACGGGGTCCGTGGACCAGACCAGTCAGGGTGCCCATGCTGACCCCTGTCCACCGCCGAAAGCGTCAACAGTGGGCACGTGAGCATCAGAACTGGACCACAGAGTAATGGAAGAAGGTGGCCTGGTCTGATAAATCATGTATTCTTTTACATCACGTGGATGGCTGGGTGCGTGTGCGTCTCTTACCTGGGGAACACATGGCACCAGGATGCACTATAGGAAGAAGGCAAGCCCGGCGGAGGGAGTGTGATGCTTCTGGTGGGAAACCTTGGATCCTGCCATCCATGTGGATGTTACTTTGACATGTACCACCTACCTAAGCATTGTTGCAGACCATGTACACCCTTACATGGAAAACAGTATTCTCTGGTAGCTGTGGCCTCTTTCAGCAGGATAATGCCATAAAGCAAAAATGTTTTCTGGAAAAGAACACAACGAGTTTGAGGTGTTGACTTGGCCTCCAAATCCCCAGATCTCAATCCAGTCGAGCATCTGTGGGATGTGCTGAACAAACAAGTCCGATCCATGGAGGCCCCACCTCACAACTTACAGGACTTAAAGGATCTGCTGCTAACATCTTGGTGCCAGATACCACAGCAGACCTTTAGGGGTCTAGTGGAGTCCATGCCTCGAGGGGACCGGGCTGTTTTGGCAGCAAAAGGGGGACAAACACAATTGTATGCCTGATCGGTGTATAGCTGCCTTTTAAATCAGATGGTCCCTCATGATTTGGTGGTCCTTGGCCACTTAACCATCTTAACAGCAGCATCTTTGAATAAAAGTACCTCCTAAGAACACCATAACATTACAAATGAGCCTTAAATGGCTTGTTAATATTAAAATACTGTTCTGTCCCAGTTGTAGTGTAGAGACAACTAAATTAACTAAAGTCATTCGTGTGTTGATATCCTTGAAACAAAAGATGTAAACAACATGCTTTTGTTTGTTTGAGTATCCTTATTTGGAGATTATTTTCTGTTTGGTGACGCTTGTGACTCAGAAATAAGCACGAATAAGTACGAATAATTTTCATGGCTTCTGGGTTCTTTAACAGTTCTCAAACGGGAGTTCTCACGCTGATGCAAAACATTTTAACATTACGCCGCAGCACAGTTACCAAATATAGGCCAAAAAATTTACTGTGAGATGTGTAGTCAGATTCCCGAACAAATGAATCTTTTGCATCAATGCTTTTTACTGAATTGTGGTAGAAATTCCCCTATGCACCTGACTTAAGTTAGTCCTTCTGCTACACACGAGTTGGCAAGCTTTGGGACATCATAAAAGTGTGCTCTGTCACATAAAATTACACCACAAGCCTCGCACATTCAAATTACAAATGCCCACACCCGCTCTTACTTTAAAAATAATAAAATATCTGTAAAACATTTTGTAAATACACATTTTAAAAGAATTAAATGTATTTCTGATTTGATAGACCCTATATTTGTTCTCCTGAAATCTGAAATGAACAGGCTGCTGAGAGAAGTAAATGCAATAAAAATGCATGTATTTTTTTTCCACTCCTCATCTGTTTATCTTTTTGAAGTTTTTAAGAATTCAGACAATTGGATTAATTGAAGTTTGATCCAACTTTAGCGCTATAGATTTAACTTCATTCTACCTGTGTACTTGAAATGCACAATGCTGAGCGTGCTTAATGCATTTTTGGTGTGTTTTCTGTGTCTAATGATGGGTGTCCTGTTGTTTGTAATCAGGGTAGATATTATTCAATAGTCTGGTTAAACTAATGTCAAGTTGAATTCTACCCTAAAGCTGTGATTGCTGCACCTGGGCACCATTTCTCGTCATTGCCACCTCACTCTCCGTCATTGGTGCTGAGCCACTGATTTGGCAAGCGGCCACAGGCTCACAGGAGAACGGAAATGGCCATATGGGGACTTAAATCTGTGAAAGATGCATCAAGGACTAAATTGAAAGAGTAATGGCAATCCGACATCGGGGCAAACCTCAATGCGGGGGGATTCAGCCTCGATTTATCACAAGTAATTTCCCTATCATTAGCTGTACTGTTTAAAAGGCCATACAGCTGCAGCTGGAGACTCATGGTGTTTTTCATTTGGCCTCACATCAAAGTATTCCTCTTTAACTTTCTTTCCTTATTTATCACAACCTCAAGATCACTCATAATCAATACAAACCGTGACATTTTTAGATATTGCAGCAAGTCCATCACTTGAATAGCTGTGATTGACATATGAGGCAATATCGAGGCCCAAAACACATGATAAAGTGTATTTAATGCTGGACTGCGGGGACATGTCAATGAAGACGAAAACTAAATCACAGTCTTTAGCTGTTTACAAGTGTCTTGTGATGTATTTGATATGGTAATGTTTGGATTTGACACATACTATTTACAGTCACATTTTAAGAGAGTCTACATATCCCTGTGTTTATCCATGGCATTTCTGGTTTACACCCCTGATTTATTTTCTCAAACATGCAGAAATCTAATAAGAAAGCTGGAAGCAGGCTTACAACTGTATAAAAGACAAAACCTTTCTAATAATGCCTATAATGTCATCACAATATAATGCCTTTAGAGCTACTTTCTCTCAAAATAATGTTTTTTTATGCAAAAAAGTTTCATAACTCAGAATTATTCAATTTCATATACAGAATGAATTTCTGCACTGCTGACACTTAACTTATGTTGCTTATGTTGTTGTTTCTCTAACCTTCTAACAGTGAGATTCCTCATTCATCACCATCATTGACCATAAAGCTGAAATGTTTATTTTGTCAGTGTTCAAATATTTTCTCCTATCCAGGCTTATGAAGACACAATAAGCCGTTTGTAAGTTGATTTCCTCTTCAAAAGTGTAAACAATGTTGAGATATCACAATTGCTTTGTTCATTTCAGCACCCAGCCCGTCACAGCAACGTTGGCCCAACCAATGGCGTGAGTTTGGGACAGGACAATCTGTTTTGTTGACCAATGGCAGACAACACACTTCAGCTTTAATTTAAAGGTGTCATGAACTGGCTTTTGAAATTTTTTTATACTGTTCTCTGAGGTCAACTTATGATGTTCGCATGGTTTTTACATTCAAAAACATCATAATGAATAAGTAATAGGCTATTTTCTACCCTGGTTTTCTCCAGCATGGTCGGTTTTGATGGGCGTGCCGCACTGAAGACTTGGAAGTAAACGCCCACAGCTAGGATTGGATAAGCTTTGCATATTTAATGAGCTTCAGCTCCCTCATCAGTACATGTGGGAATTGTTTTGAAAGCGTGTGGGGAAACGGCAACCGGAATGATTCGTCCCACAGGGCTCGCAAAACATCTTTATCAAACAAACGCAATGATTTATCTCATCCACCCGCAATTGATTGGAATGTTATTTTTGTATTACTTGGCCCGCCTGATCGGTGGGTATAAGCGTGAACCGTGCATCACACACACACACACACTTGCCAAGTATGTTGCAGACAGTATGATTAAAACATCTGCGATTGTATTTTTCCTTCAAATAACAAGTTAAGAGAGTGAACAACGCACATCAAGAAAGGAATGTTATTTCACTATTTAAGATAGATCGTCAGCAGGCCAGGTTTCCATTTTGGTAGCCCATCTGGAAAACACATAGCCCCGGGACATTTGGCTTTGTAAACCCTGGCCCATACATGTCTGAGTCTGATCCCAAATCGCAAAGAACCAACAACTTCAACAATCAACCTTTGACAGCGTGCTAACGTATGTTCTGTTAGACACGTACACATAATCAATAGCTCTATATCAAACGATCTGTAACAATGCAATACTATCACATATAAAAACATTTTTACTCACATTAGTGTTGCTTCATTCATTCATGTAATCTCATCCTGTCTGCAAATCCAGTCTCTTGTTTACAAACAAATCCGTGGTGAAATAAAGGAACAAACGCGCAATGTCTTCCCCACGTGAGCTGGATATTCATTAAAAATAAAGTTAATCTATGCATTCATAATATTGGAATCCGAATGAAGCTTATGCGGCATGTTTATTGCTTAGAAGTTTGATCCGGTTTAGCTCTATGTAGGCCTATGTCATGTCAGGTACGAGTTGTGGGCGGGGCTACAGAATCAGGCGTTGTTCATCTTATGTTGAGGCGGCGTTTCAGCGTTCGATGATGTCAAGGGTTGACACATTCTGAGATCGAGCATTTGCTGGGTCTGGTAATAAAAGCTTTTTTTTGACTAACAAGGAAGTTTTCACCTCTGAAACTTACAGGATATTCTTATTACCATGACGTTTTATATATCAAAAGCTCAAGGTAAAGTTGATTTCTCAATTCATGACCCCTTTAATAGTTATGGATCTGCTTAAATGGCCCGCACTGGAGAACATCTAATCGATAGATTTTTTTAAATATTTTTGAATTATATACTGAAGTACTGAGTCTTCATTCAGTTCTAACAGTACTACAGTTTTTGTAGTTGACAAAAATCTTTATTTTTGTTGATGAGAAGATTTTTTTAGTTGATAAATATATTGCACAAACATGTTCTCATATAAATGTGAATGTATTGTACACACATACATTCACAGAATGAGCTACAGCAGATTTCTAGTTCCCAGCATGCTTTGCTTCAGACTGTTAAAGGAGAGTTAAATGTTAAAATGAAGTGTTATTTCATGTGTTTTGCTCAATATTAATATAGGGTGTGAGTTTTTGGGGTTACCGCTGTGTTGAAGAATAGAGTCTGTGGTTAGGTTGATGATTGGCCGAACACCATTAAGACTATAATTACTATATTTAAAAAGTAATGGTGTGCTCTCTTCAGCACATTGTGATAGTCTCTTTACTAAATGCTGGTGTGATTGTACATTTGTTAACCAGCTTGAAAATGTACACTCACCTAAAGGATTATTAGGAACACCATACTAATACTGTGTTTAACCCCCTTTCTCCTTCAGAACTGCCTTAATTCTACGTGGCATTGATTCAACAAGGTGCTGAAAGCATTCTTTAGAAATGTTGGCCCATATTGATAGGATAGCATCTTGCAGTTGATGGAGATTTGTGGGATGCACATCCAGGGCACGAAGCTCCCGTTCCACCACATCCCAAAGATGCTCTATTGGGTTGAGATCTGGTGACTGTGGGGGCCATTTTAGTACAGTGAACGCATTGTCATCTTCAAGAAACCAATTTGAAATGATTCGAGCTTTGTGACATGGTGCATTATCCTGCTGGAAGTAGCCATCAGAGAATGGGTACATGGTGGTCATAAAGGGATGGACATGGTCAGAAACAATGCTCAGGTAGGCCGTGGCATTTAAACGATGCCCAATTGGCACTAAGGGGCCTAAAGTGTGCCAAGAAAACATCCCCCACACCATTACACCACCACCACCAGCCTGCACAGTGGTAACAAGGCATGATGGATCCATGTTCTCATTCTGTTTATGCCAAATTCTGACTCTACCATCTGAATGTCTTAACAGAAATCGAGACTCATCAGACCAGGCAACATTTTTCCAGTCTTCAACTGTCCAATTTTGGTGAGCTTGTGCAAATTGTAGCCTCTTTTTCTTATTTGTAGTGGAGATGAGTGGTACCCGGTGGGTTCTTCTGCTGCTGTAGCCCATCCACCTCAAGGTTGTGCGTGTTGTGGCTTCACAAATGCTTTGCTGCATACCTCGGTTGTAACGAGTGGTTATTTCAGTCAAAGTTGCTCTTCTATCAGCTTGAATCAGTCGGCCCATTCTCCTCTGACCTCTAGCATCAGCAAGGCATTTTCGCCCACAGGACTGCCGCATACTGGATGTTTTTCCCTTTTCACACCATTCTTTGTAAACCCTAGAAATGGTTGTGTGTGAAAATCCCAGTAACTGAGCAGATTGTGAAATACTCAGACCGGCCCGTCTGGCACCAACAACCATGCCACGCTCAAAATTGCTTAAATCACCTTTCTTTCCCATTCTGACATTCAGTTTGGAGTTCAGGAAATTGTCTTGACCAGGACCACACCCCTAAATGCATTGAAGCAACTGCCATGTGATTGGTTGATTAGATAATTGCATTAATGAGAAATTGAACAGATGTTCCTAATAATCCTTTAGGTGAGTGTATATATATATATATATATATATATATATATATATATATATATATATATATATATATATATATATATATATATATATATATATATATCTGCAATATATTATACACATGCATTACCAAATCTTATCGCATGTACATCTATATATTATGAAATGTATTACTGAATATAAAATTACATACATTATGATATATTAGTAAATATATAGTAAAAAAAAATTCAATATATGAAAAGTGGCAATTCCTTATGTATTATTCAATATATTTTAATACAAACCCGATTCCAAAAAGGTTGGGACACTGTACAAATTGTGAATAAAAAGGAATAAAATAATTTACAAATCTCATAGAATATAGATAACATATCAAATGTTGAAAGTGAGACATTTTGAAATGTCATGCCAAATATTGGCTCATTTTGGAAAAGTTTAATGTACATATAAGGAACAGCTGGAGGACCAATTTGCAACTTATTAGGTCAATTGGCAACATGATTGGGTATAAAAAGAGCCTCTCAGAGTGGCAGTGTCTCTCAGAAGTCAAGATGGGCAGAGGATCACCAATTCCCCCAATGCTGCGGCCAAAAATACTGGAGCAATATCAGAAAGGAGTTTCTCAGAGAAAAAATTGCAACGAGTTTGAAGTTATCATCATCTACAGTGCATAATATCATCCAAAGATTCAGAGAATCTGGAACAATCTCTGTGCGTAAGGGCCCTTAGACGGCACTGCATCACATACAGGAATGCTACTGTAATGGAAATCACAACATGGGCTCAGGAATACTTCCAGAAAACATTGTCGGTGAACACAATCCACCGTGCCATTCGCCGTTGCCGGCTAAAACTCTATAGGTCAAAAAAGAAGCCATATCTAAACATGATCCAGAAGCGCAGGCGTTTTCTCTGGGCCAAGGCTCATTTAAAATGGACTATGGCAAAGTGGAAAACTGTTCTGTGGTCAGACGAATAAAAATTTGAAGTTCTTTTTGGAAAACTGGGATGCCATGTCATCCAGACTAAAGAAGACAAGGACAACCCAAGTTGTTCTCAGCGCTCAGTTCAGAAGCCTGCATCTCTGATGGTATGGGGTTGCATGAGTGCGTGTGGCATGGGCAGCTTACACATCTGGAAAGGCACCATCAATGCTGAACGGTATATCCAAGTTTTAGAACAACATATGCTCCCATCCAGATGTCGTCTCTTTCAGGAAAGACCTTGCATTTTCCAACATGACAATGCCAGACCACATACTGCATCAATTACAACATCATGACTGTAGAAGAAGGATACGGGTACTGAAATGGCCAGCCTGCAGTCCAGATCTTTCACCCATAGAAAACATTTGGCGCATCATAAAGAGGAAGATGCGACAAAGAAGACCTAAGACAGTTGAGCAACTAGAAGCCTGAATTAGACAAGAATGGGACAACATTCCTATTCCTAAACTTGAGCAACTTGTCTCCTCAGTCCCCAGACGTTTGCAGACTGTTATAAAAAGAAGAGGGGATGCCACACAGTGGGAAACATGGCCTTGTCCCAACTTTTTTGAGATGTGTTGATGCCATGAAATTTAAAATCAACTTATTTTTCCCTTAAAATTATACCTTTTCTCAGTTTAAACATTTGATATGTCATCTATGTTGTATTCTGAATAAAATATTGAAATTTGAAACTTCCACATCATTGCATTCGTTTTTTATTCACAATTTGTACAGTGTCCCAACTTTTTTGGAATCGGGTTTGTATTATTCTGTATATTTTTAAATATACAATATACCGTTATATTATTTAATATATTGATCATTCATATACATATAGGAAAAAATATTTTCTTTCCGTAAGGGATGTCATTTTTGTAGGCTATTCTCTGATGGGTGTTGTTTCAGGTGCTCATCTGATGTTTAGACATGCAATAGCCTTTTTAGACATCGCAAACAACTATTCATGTTGTATCATGAGGGTTCAGTCGTTTTGTCTGTGTCTTGACTGTGATGACTTGATTACAGCAAATGATATGAAATTCTCCTTCCTTTTGCAGCAACGCTTCTTTTACAGACTCCTTAAAGATGGACCGTTCCTTGCTCTGCTCCACAAGTGGCCTGTCTGTGATTGAGATATTTAAAGCACACATCTCACAGGTCAATTCTGCGCTTAAACAAGACGGTCAATATTGTGTTTAGTGGCCTTCCCTCTTTCCACAGTCCATTCTCGGTAATTACAGCACAGAGCATGAGAGACGGAGTCAGGATATGACAGAGTCATTGCACAGCTTAATGAGCTACTGCTACAACAACCACTCTGCTTGTTAGCAGACTATCTGTGATACTGACTTACACAAGCGCAATGTCAAAGGAGAGCTTTTAGCAAACGCTGCTTTACTTTCATTTCCCTTAATGCTGAGGCCAGCGTGAATCTGGATCCGTTCCCCTGATAAACACACTTAGTCAAAGAGTAATTATGCTAATTCTGGAGCAGCAAACAGCATGGCTTGCTATTACATGTCCACAAATTTGAGGCTCATAAAAAACAGGCTGTTGTTTTCAAATTATCATCAAAATAATTATCTAAATGTTGGCTATCTCTCAACAACAATACCACAGTGATTTAGTGCACACTGCACCACTGAACAGTAAATGCTCAGATGATGGGGTAATTATCAAGCTCTGTGATTCAGTTTACTTGGCTAATAATTTCACAAAGAAAAATAGAGATTTTTGTAAGTATTGTTGTGGTTTAAAATATGATGAAGTTCCTTGTATTGCACACAAGCTGTGCACCAACAGCATTCATTTTAAACGTTGCTATCCTTCACACCTGCTATTATTAACATTTTAGATGAATGGGTCACAATAAAAGTAATTAACCTAGTAGTGTGAATGCAGAAAGACTGAGAGACCCTTTTCACAGACTGTGATGACACGTAAATCCTGCAAAGTTTTTAGTATTTTCATTTTTAAAAAAAGTATGTACATTTATAACACTAATACTTTTGCATCAAATGACAAAAAACAACTCACCGCTGCTGTGAGGGTGTTTCTAATACAGCATCTATGGGAGTGATGGTAAAAATTAACATCTTTCTCTGTTTTCACTGCCGTTATCAATCTCACTCTATTTTTTCCCTCTTTTTGAACGTTGTGAAATCACTATTGTGGAGTTTTTTGCTATTTGAGCAAATGATGGGGACACAAAAAATGTATTTAATGTATACTCTCATTCACCGCTATAAAAGTTAACCCAATTATGATGACTACCGCTCGGAGAAACCTGGAAATGTGAAAAGGGTCTATTGAGATTGTATTGTGAAGCTAATGCATTTGTTGTTATTTGCAAACAACTAAACTCAAGCACTGTAATTTTCCACTTCACACACACTGTACATTTTTCTGTAAAACTTTTTAATTTATGTTTTATGATAACAATATTTTATTTCATTCTTTTTAATCAGTAATAAACGCACGTATAACGGTCAAAAGTCTGAAAACATTACTATTTTTAATGTTTTTGAAAGAAGTCTCATATGCTCATCAGAACTGCATTTAAAAAAAAATAAAAATACAGAAAAAAACAGTAATATTGTGAAACATTACAATGTAAAATTGTTAATACTTTAAAATATTATTTATTTCTGTGATGCAAAGCTGAATTTTCATCAGCCATTACTCTAGTCTTCAGTGTCACATGATCTTTCAGAAATGCTGATTTGATATTCCGTTATTATCGATGTTGGAAACGTAGCCTAATATTTTTTGGAACCTGTGATATTTATTTTATATTTTTAAAAAGTGCTGTTCTTTTCCCAGACAGCAACATAGTGTCGGCCCAGATCCGGGCCACATCTGGGGGATTTAATGCGTACCAGATGTGGGCCGGACCTGGGCCAACACTATGTTGCTTTCTGGATTTTAACTGTTTAGTCAAAGAATCCTGAAAAAAGTATCATAGGTATACATTTTTTTTAATGTTTCCAAAATTGATAATAAATCAGCATATTAGAATGATTTCTGAAGGCTCATGTGATACTGAAGAATGCTTTGCATCATTGAAATAAATTATATTTTAAAGTATAATAAAATAGAAAAACAATTTTTTTACATTTTAATATTTCACAATATTTCTGTTTAAAAACATAAAGATTAGTAATGTTTCCAAACTTCTGATATTCAAGAGTTTTATTTGTCACATACACAGTTATATACAGAAAACAGTTATATACAGAATATATTCAATTGCTGCCTTTACTTTTACTGTACTTTACAATTACTTTTTGAACCGCTTTGAATTAAATTAGGATAAAGAAAATGTAGTCGCACCACTGAAAAATCTTAAAATTTAATAAAAAATCTTTTATTGCAAGAAATTTAATGTTTGGAAACAATGTTGTTCGTTTCTATATGATGATGTTTACATTAAGCGCAACTGGATCTCTTTTCGGATCTACCAAAAAATATCTGATACTATGTAGATATGAAACGCATGTTAATAGGTGTGAAGGAGGCCAAAGGGTTCCCAGTGCTCTACAGAACAGAAACTGTGGACAGCTTCTAAACTGAAACTACCAGTTGGGATATTTTTTATATTTTATTCTCAGCACTGAGTTTAAATGGCATCGGAAACATCAGGATTGTGTCCTCTATCCCCTTACGAGGACTCTGTCCCTCCTCCTGAACTGGTCCCCTCTGTGATGGGCAGGGTCTCTATGGTTACGGGCATCCTGCATCCCTTCTTCATGTCTGTGACATCTAATTTTCTCAGCTCTCGCTGCGGTGTAGGGTGCGTTGAGAGGGATAATAATATGCTTTTAGCTGGTGCTGACTAGCAATGCAGTCACAGCACACAAACACATCAGGCATCATTAGTAGCTGTTGAGCATGAAATCTAAAACTTTATGTCTTCTATGCAGCCCATTCTGTCGCCCTCCAACTCAACATGCCCTTTGAGATGTTGAGAAGGGTTTGATTCTGTGGCTTGTTTCATTATTTTGTGTCTATGAGAAGGCAATTACTGTTTAATTTTTACTCCCTTCAGACCCTTCAATCTGGTGGAATAATACAGGCTGTGTATGAAAATGCAAGTCAAACTTCTGATACCACAGAATTCAATGGTGAACTCACAGATTGCATTAAAAATTTTAAAACAGATGTCCTCTTTCTTCATATATTTAAAGGTATAGTTCACCAAATACAAACCCGATTCCAAAAAAGTTGTGACACTGTACAAATTGTGAATGAAAACAAAATGCAATGATGTGGAAGTTTCAATATTTTATTAATATTATATCAATATAATATTTTATCAATATTTTATTCAGAATACAAGTCAAGTTAAGTCAAGTCACCTTTATTTATATAGCGCTTTTAACAAGTCCAATTGTTTCAAAGCAGCTGTTCAACAGAGATGACATATCAAATGTTTAAACTGAGAAAAGGTATCATTTTAAGGGAAAAATAAGTTGATTTTAAATTTCATGGCATCAACACATCTCAAAAAAGTTGGGACAAGGCCATGTTTCCCACTGTGTGGCATCCCCTCTTCTTTTATAACAGTCTGCAAACGTCTAGGGACTGAGGAGACAAGTTGCTCAAGTTTAGGAATAGGAATGTTGTCCCATTCTTGTCTAATACAGGCTTCTAGTTGCTCAACTGTCTTAGGTCTTCTTTGTCGCATCTTCCTCTTTATGATGCGCCAAATGTTTTCTATGGGTGAAAGATCTGGACTGCAGGCTGGCCATTTCAGTACCCGGATCCTTCTTCTACGCAGCCATGATGTTGTAATTGATGCAGTATGTGGTCTGGCATTGTCATGTTGGAAAATGCAAGGTCTTCCCTGAAAGAGATGACGTCTGGATGGGAGCATATGTTGTTCTAGAACTTGGATATACCGTTCAGCATTGATGGTGCCTTTCCAGATGTGTAAGCTGCCCATGCCACACGCACTCATGCAACCCCATACCATCAGAGATGCAGGCTTCTGAACTGAGCGCTGACAACAACTTGGGTTGTCCTTGTCCTCTTTAGTCCGGATGACATGGCGTCCCAGTTTTCCAAAAAAAACTTCAAATTTTGATTCGTCTGAGCCTTGGCCCAGAGAAAACGCCTGCTCTTCTGGATCATGTTTAGATATGGCTTCTTTTTTGACCTATAGAGTTTTAGAAAGCAGCGGAGAATGGCACGGTGGATTGTGTTCAACTGACAGTGTTTTCTGGAAGTATTCCTGAGCCCATGTTGTGATTTCCATAACAGTAGCATTCCTGTATGTGATGCAGTGTCGTCTAAGGGCCCGAAGATCACGGGCATCCAGTATGGTTTTCCGGGCTTGACCCTTACGCACAGAGATTGTTCCAGATTCTCGGGCTCTTTGGATGATATTATGCACTGTAGATGATGATAACTTCAAACTCTTTGCAATTTTTCTCTGAGAAACTCCTTTCTGATATCGCTCCACTATTTGGCCGCAGCATTGGGGGAATTGGTGATCCTCTGCCCATCTTGACTTCTGAGAGACACTGCCACTCTGAGAGGCTCTTTTATACCCAATCATGTTGCCAATTGACCTAATAAGTTGCAAATTGGTCCTCCAGCTGTTCCTTATATGTACATTTAACTTTTCCGGCCTCTTATTGCTACCTGTCCCAACTTTTTTGGAATGTATAGCTCTCATGAAATCCAAAATGAGCCAATATTTGGCATGACATTTCAAAATGTCTCACTTTCAACATTTGATATGTTATCTATATTCTATTGTGAATAAAATATAAGTTTATGAGATTTGTAAATTATTGCATTCCTTTTTTATTCACAATCTACAGTGTCCCAACTTTTTTGGAATCGGGTTTGTACTTTGACAAGCCAACAACTTCCCACTCACTCTGTTCTTTGCTCATCAGAAAAGCAGAGATATGCTGACCTACATCTAGGGCACGAGCAGAGCCAACTACAGCACAATGAAGGGCAAATGACTCTATGAACAATAACTTGAAGTAATTCAGAAACACCAAATATAGATTTTTGATCACCAGTGGCAATATTTCCCTCTTCACAAATGGCATTCAAGTTCCTCTGTGTTCTTCCTTTGTACTCAAATGTCACTCACCCATGGTATATGTCTGTTCAGCATCCTACCTTCAAATGTCACCACAGAACCAAATCAAGAATTATTGATGATGATAGAAAACATTGCTGGTGGCAATAAAAGCAAACACACAGACAACGCAGAACTAATGAAGTGAGAGCACTCCCAGATGCCCCCTGACCATGTGACAAAGATCTAACATGGAGAGTAATGGCATTTACGTAGCACTGAAACATTACTCACCATTCGCCTGCGGATAAAAGGAAGTCTATCAAGAGAAAAGAAACAAGACATTTTGATTGGGGCCTTAGTCTGGTTGTTTCAGCCAAACCATATTTTGTTTGCTGGATAAACAAGGCAAAGCAATCTGTAAATCATTTTTAAAAATTATTTGTGTGTCATTAGAATGCCCGTTGCTATCATTTTAGCATTCACATAATTTCTTCTATCTATACAGTGTTATTGTAATTGAAGAGAGCGTGAGCATCATAATAAATGAGCAGCTTGGAGGGGAACGTTTAAAAAATGAGGTGTATATATGCCATGTCACCTATGGCAGACTAAATGTTTGACATTTGCTCCTTTCATAGACACTATTTAACTGTGAGAAATAATAATGGCTAAATTAAGAATACACATGGAGGTGGCATTATGAATGTGGATAGCTGTGGATAGATTGATTAACAAGAACATGCCTGAAGCTCAACTGGTAGTGCATGGTGCTGGATTCATGGATTCAGTCCACAGGGGAACACATATAGCCTACTAATAAATATTATCTTGGCTATACTGAGTTTCTTTAAATAAGTCAAACACTGCAAAATAACTTTTTATTCATGTATTTTTTAATCAGTATTTTTGTTTTCTTTTTCAGTTATTTAAATATCCCTTATGCAAGATAGTAGGGATGTGGCCGAAGACGAATACCTTATTCAGAAAGGTATATTTTTTTTCAAAACTAATAACAAATTACACTGAATAATAGGAAACATATGCAGCAGTCCCATTCACTCTTCGTGTTTGCAGGGGATAGCATAGCACTACATTATACATGAACCTCTAAAATCACTACACAATAATGAGTGTGTGAAGTGAATAAGTGTAAACTTTATGAATTAAATGACCAGAGCAAATCTAATAGCATATCACTCTTTACAGAGCCCTGATTTCTGAGAGACTCACAGAGACGGCAATGTGGCTATGGCTATCAACTAAAATATTACATCATACACATTTTCTACTATTTGAAATGTCTACTTAAATGTTTTAAACCTTGTACGATATGATACACGAATGAATGAAAACTTTATGAAAGAAATGAGTAGAGCTGCAAATTGAATAGGCCTAGCTGCATTCCTCTTGTGAGCCTTGTGAACCGGTGTCTGAAGCACACCAATCTCACGTTTGTGGACGTTGTGACGTGGCATAGTGCATCACTGAAATAGATGCCTGAAATGCACATCATTGGTTTCTTTGTCTTCAGGAGCTGTATGTTTGAGCGCGTGTCTGTGTTTCTCTATTCTCAAGTGTGTGTCTGAAAATATTGGTCAGCAGTTTAGTCAGAGGGCTAGTTCACCCCAAAATGAAAATTATCACATAGTTTACTCACCCTCAAGCCATCCTAGGTGTATATGACTTTCTTCTTTTAGATCAACATAATCAGTTATATTAAAAATATCCTGGATCTTCCAAGCTTTATAATGATATACAAGGAACTCACGCTATCTGCATCTGATCCAGAGTGGTTACAGAAGCTGCTCCACTCTAACCACTCTGGATCAGATGCAGATAGCGTGACTTCCTTGTATATCATTATAATGCTTGGAAGATCCAGGATATTTTTTTTAATATAACTGATCAACACTGAGGTGTCGGGGTCATGGAAGAATCCGTATTCCATGTATGTCATTGCATGATGTATGTGCTGCGGCAGGGTGGTCCTCTCTGTGCACTTTCATCAGGTTTTACAGTCTAGATGAGGATTCAATCTGTACTTCAGGGCTGATCCAAGTTGGAGTTGCGCAATGTTCTGTGCTTATACACAGCCTTTTGGGCAGGCTCTTTCTCAGTGTGTGGCGGCTTTGGTGCGGATGTTCCCATAGCGCCAACACCACAATGCAGTGTCGAAATTTACTTCGAAAAGATACGTAATCTGGTTCCCTGTTAAGGGAAAGAGACACTGCATCACATTGCCAAGCACCTGGCCACACCTGACAGCTTCTTCAGACGAACTGAATCTGATGACATGCATTTCAGGCATCTATTTATGGAGTACGTCACATCACAATGTCCATAAAGCTTGGCCAATCAAGATGGTTCATTTTGACACATACTTCAGACACTGGCTCACATGAAAGCGTTCCCCATACTGTCAACGCCATGACACAGCGTCTCGTTCCCTTCTCAGGGAACCGGGTTGCATATATAACCTGAGACGTTCACTTCACAAGCAAAATTTGTTCTTTCTCTTATTTACTTTCACGAGTTCACACTTACATCAAATTAAATAAAGTAATGATTATGCATATTTGGCGTGCTGTCCGGGGGAGGGCTCCGGGCTCTGAATTTTGGCCCAAATCCACAGTATCCCCTCGTGATAGAGACAGTCTGGAAATGAAAGCTCTAGCGTAAGTTCTGCCAGGAAGATTCAATGTTACGTCCCTTATTACATTCATACCAAACCAATCATGTCCTAATACTTGGAGTATAAAAGATTGGTACTTACACGTCTGAGTTCGCAGATGCCGACGCCAACATTTACCTCCATCCTCCCCACCACCACCAGAATGGTCCCTGCCTATACCTCCCAGGGGGTTGGCTGCGCAGGAAATGCAGAGTCCGTTACCCTCGGAGACGAGAGTTACAGACGGGGCCACACCAAAGAACCTCTAAATATAATACCTGCTGGTCTGTTAATAAATTAACGCACTGTTACTTCATCTGGCCTCCCGAGTCTTTCTGGTAGAACTAGACTGAATTGTATTATGGATTGTGTTGACTTCTAATAAGAGTTTATTAAATCAAAGTGAGGAGATGGGGTGGTGGAGGGATGCTAAAAAACTGTCAACGAAAGGAGGTAAATCTGCAGTATATACACCTCTTATCGTTGATTAAATTGATTAACTTAATGTGCTCCACTTGGGTTTAGTTATGTTAAATTATCTGAATGTGCTCCTCCCGAAATTTGTTAATAAAACATCACTAAGGATAAACCTCACTACATTTCAATATACACTCAGCTAAAGGATTATTAGGAACACCTGTTCAATTTCTCATTAATGCAATTATCTAATCAACCAATCACATGGCAGTTGCTTCAATGCCTTTAGGGGTGTGGTCCTGGTCAAGACAATCTCCTGAACTCCAAACTGAATGTCAGAATGGGAAAGAAAGGTGATTTTGAGCGTGGCATGGTAGTTGGTGCCAGACGGGCCGGTCCGAGTATTTCACAATCTGCTCAGTTACTGGGATTTTCACGCACAACCATTTCTAGGGTTTACAAAGAATGGTGTGAAAAGGGAAAAACATCCAGTATGCGGCAGTCCTGTGGGCGCAAATGCCTTGTTGATGCTAGAGGTCAGAGGAGAATGGGCCGACTGATTCAAGCTGATAGAAGAGCAACTTTGACTGAAATAACCACTTGTTACAACCGAGGTATGCAGCAAAGCATTTGTGAAGCCACAACACGCAAAACTTTGAGGCAGATGGGCTACAACAGCAGAAGACCCCACCGGGTACCACTCATCTCCACTACAAATAGGAAAAAGAGGCTACAATTTGCACAAGCTCACCAAAATTGGACAGTTGAAGACTGGAAAAATGTTGCCTGGTCTGATGAGTCTCAATTTCTGTTGAGACATTCAGATGGTAGAGTCAGAATTTGGCGTAAACAGAATGAGAACATGGATCCATCATGCCTTGTTACCACTGTGCAGGCTGGTGGTGGTGGTGTAATGGTGTGGGGGATGTTTTCTTTGTGCCCTGGATGTGCATCCCACAAATCTCCATCAACTGCAAGATGCTATCCTATCAATATGGGCCAACATTTCTAAAGAATGCTTTTAGCACCTTGTTGAATCAATGCCACGTAGAATTAAGGCAGTTCTGAAGGCGAAAGGGAGTCAAACACAGTATTAGTATGGTGTTCCTAACAATCCTTTAGGTAAGTGTATTTATGCCTAAAACTCAAGAAAACATGATAAATGATAAATTTAATTTAGATAGCTCATTATAATAAATGTCAATAAGATAAAGATATAATAATCTGTAATATCAATTTTGCTTCTCAGTTAAATTTAAGTTAAATGGTGTTAGATATTTTAAAATACTGATTTTATGATCTAAACTGGATGATTTGGTGAGTTTGCTAATACGGCTCTTATAAATACACATTAATGAATCATTATATTGACCCATGCTTGACTGAGACTGACGTCCTTTGGATTTTGAGGGCATCCTCTCATATGAAGTTGATAAATAGAAAACAGCCCAGCATGTGGTAACCTTATGTGGTTTTGTGCTTACAAAAACACTCAACTTAATTTTATTTTACTGTTGTTGATGAGTCAGTCCTTCTTGTTTTTCAGCATTTCATTGATTAATTATAATTGTTTACTTTCATATTTACTAGAAATACTGAAGTGAGTCAGTTGTGTATTCCCAAAGATAAATATGCAACACATTACATATGAATTTCAAATTTAGGTTCAGGTGGGAGCATGCCTTCAGATCAAAGGCAAAGCAATCAAAATGCTTTGCTTACCAGCAGCAGCTTTGATGTCCCCTCACAATGCTCTCAGGGCACTTGTATAATGGACAGTTTTTCTTTCGCTTCACACAAATCTTTGTGCAAATAAAACATATCCTAGAGTCATCTATTTGAGTCATTCGCACTCCATTCATCTGTTGCCTAAAAAAGGTAGAAAGAACAAAAAGAACATTATACTATTAGAAAATGTGTCATTCGTCATGGAATAACCAAAATCATATTGCATGATAATATAATTGATATGTAATTCCTCATGTGTATTGATGTTTGTTTTGTCTTCATTCATACACATTGTACTGGGCAAGACCAGCATGTTTATTGTTCCTTTATCTAATTAAATTTGGCCCCATCTGACTTTTCAAGCAAACTGAACAAATATATGAATGCCATGCCAGAGACTCAGTTTAATAAAATATTGCATTCTCATATGCTGTTGAATAACAACAATGATCCCACAATTGATTAAATTATTTTACTATATTTCTTTATCAAATCCAAACCACCGATGGCATATTGGGGTGCATACCAATATATTAAGAATTATTATTGCACACATATCTTAAATAAATTCATGTGCCCTCATAATCTTTCATCAAAATAACTTTCCCTCTCTCTTGCAGCAACCTCTTCTCTGATAACGTGTTTACTGGCAAGGGCAATCCAATGATCCAATCAATTCCCGGAGGACACAATCATGTCCCGCCCTACATTTTTTCTTGGTTGAGCCGTTCCACTCTAATTTACGTCACAATTAGGGAAGAAAACGTCCACTTTTAATAGTTTTTACTGTGGACAGTAAAAAGTCAGAATCACTCTGTATGGAAATTCTACTGATGTCTATCTAGAGATTAAAGGGATAGTTCTTACCCTCACCCTCAAGTCATCCTAGGTGTATATGACATCCTTCTTTCAGACAAATAAAATCAGAGTTATATAAAAAAAGTCCTGGCTAATCCAAGCTTTATAATGGCAGTGAATTGTTGTCTCGTTTATGAAGTCCATAAAAGTGCATCTATCCATCATATAACTGCTTCATATGGCTCCGGGGGATTAATAAAGGCCTTCTGAATCAAAGGGGCACATTTGTGTAAGAAAAATATCCATATTTAAAACTTCATAGACTAAAATAACTAACTTCCGGTGGATTGCCGTACGCATCGATTTACAGCGAAAGAGTAAACGCAGAAGCGCAGAGGATAGAGCAAAACAAAACACCGGCCATGAATTAGTCTAAAACAAGAATTTTTAAAGAGAAATGGTGGAGGATTTCGATATAAGCCCTTGAGTTTGTTGCCCAGCCCTATCTGCGAGAGGCATCAAAACTTGCGATGCTTCTATACATCGCGTCATTTTCAAACACTCTTTTGTCATAAGTCGAATTGCATACAGCTTTCCAGAGGAAGTTAGTTATTTTAGTCCATAAAGTTTTAAATATGGATATTTTTCTTACGCAAACGCGCCACTTCGCTTCAGAAGGCCTTTATTAACCACTCTGAGCCGTGTGGAGCAGTTATATGATGGATAGATACACTTTTATGGACTTCATAAATGAGACAACAATTCACTGCCATTATAAAGCTTGGATTAGCCAGGACTTTTTTAATTTTATTCGTCTGAAAGAAGAATGTCATATACACCATGACTTGAGGGTGAGTAAATCATGGGCTAATTTTCATTTTTGGGTGAACTATCCATTTAAGTAGCTATCTGTCATCAATATTGTGAGAGACGAGCAGACAGTTTACATTGTCACCATCAACTGGATTCAGCCTTTGCTCTTATTGAATAGAGGGATATTGAGGTCAGGGTGACCCCAACGCTACAGCATCAAATATCTACTGCAGACATCATTTTCTCTTTCAATTTATAAAGTGATGTCTTCAGCTGTGTGTAGAACAGCTGCCAATGTGTCACACACAGACATGCAAAGGCATTCACACACACACACACACACACACACACACACACACACACACACACACACACACACACACATACCAAATACATTTCATACAATCATTATATGACCAAGGAAATTGCTACGGTTGGCCTTTGGTGACAAAAGAGCAGATTTTGCCAACATACGAGGTGTTTTATTATCGTTACATGAACAGTCATATAGTCATTCACATTTTGAACTTTGAGGCTAAAGAGAGACATAGTTATAACTATGGCAGTTTGAACAATTAATGAACTTTTTTTTTCTCACTCTTTACTTTCACCTCAGTGAGATTTCAAAGCAAACCTTAAGTACTTATGCATATGGTGTTTTCTTTTCTTACTGTAGCAGCATGTTTGCATGTGTTGTGACCATATATCTAGCATTTATCTTAAACACTAATGAGTTACAGAATACAACAAATGGCCACATTATTTTTTTTGGACATATTCATTGAAAGGACGGTAGAGAAGTGATAGGAAACCCAGGAGGCACATGGCTCCATGCATTTTCCAATGCATTTTCATGTCATTCATTACGCCAAGTAGTTTCACATTCAAGAGCAATGACGCACTGACGCAAGTAACTCAGTACTTACTTATGCTGACATAGTTTGAATAACCATGTATGCCTCCACATGAAGGACAAATAATTAAACTGTACTGATGGCCTAATGCATGTGTTTACAGCTGGAAATTCAATCTAACTAGTGTTTAGATTTTTTTCTGTTAAAGCTAGATTGCAGCATAAGTGCCATTAATATGGGACAAAAACTTGATGTATGCACTTGAAGAACAGAAGCGTTCGAAATACAGTCTCAAAATGAAAATGCCCGATTTTTCCCCTCACGTGTATCGCATCTGTATATGTTGAACAAAAAAGGCAAACTGAGAGATATTTTAGTAATGCTTTGAATTTACGAGCAAATAATTATTAGACAAGGGTTTAGTGACTTCAAGCACACCCTCTCAATTACATATAATTCACTGACAAGGAAAATTACCACCGCACAAACTGTCAGTCAATTAATCTAGCGTATTAAGTGTTAAACAATCACGGCTTGTGAAAGTGCCAAATGAGCCTGTAACAAATAGCCTTTACGAGATTTCTTCTTTTGGGAAAACATTTATATGTAGCACAATTACACAATCTGTAATGCATCTGGCTCCATGATCAATTATATTTATTCATCAGTCAGTAAACATACTGTAATTTGAGGCTTTTCTCAATGTTGACCACAGTAAATGAGACATCTTTTATCAAAAAAGAAACTACCTTAACCATGCTTTATTCTTTCTTTTTTTTTAATGCTGAAAAACAACAAAGGTCCATAAATAGCTTAATCGATCAATAAATAAATAAATAAATAAATATCATCATCAATGTCTTTAACAAACAGACTGTGTCAGAGTAAGTCCACAGAGACCTTTCTTCAGACACTGGAGATGGTATGTACAGTGGAGGTCTACACAGTTCATGTCAGGTTTCAGGGAGGATCGCGGGATCGTTGCAGGACTGGCGCCGTTAACACGATGTGAAGGTCTTCCAGAAGAAGTTTTTGCAGGGGGCTTTGCGGTCGCGCTGTGGCAGTTGTGATAACCTGTTGTAAACAGCTCGTTCTTCCAGACGGGACTCCAAGGGCTCCTCCACATCCAAGGGGACCGGTGCTATCTCCCCAGCCAGCACGCTGTTGTCTACTCCATCCAACAGCCCAGAGATCAGCTTCAGGATCAGCTCCTTACGCTCTTTACTCAGCTCCTGATAAGAAAGAAACTCGACTTGAATTAGAATGTACGATTTTTACGGTTCTAAAGGTCTCAGCTATTTACAATAATATGACTACTGAAATGCCCCCAGAATGGTCTGTTAATTGGATGGTAAACATCAAATTAACAGACCATTGTCTAAAATACAAACATCTGCTTGCTACAACTGGAAACCATGTAAAACATAGAAAGCTTATTGCAGCCACTCACCCTACTCTGTGCCAGGTTCCTCTCCTCCATTGGAAGCACAGCTGCTGCTCTGACACTATACAGCACCAGCAAGAGAGACACTAGGCTGGCCAAAAGCTGCATACTGACAAAATAGTTGAAGTTAAAGTGCGCAGAAAGGTCAGTCAGAGAAGCGAAGCAGGAACCTCGAAGTCCGTGTAGCTCCTAGTGCAGAGTAAAGCTGGAAAGATCTTGGTCTTTGAGAGCTTCAGGTGGCAGGGTCCTTATATACCTCTCGTTCCAGTCCCTTACTGACGCAGCGGTTAGAGGATGGAGGGGAGAGGGTGGGGGAGTAGGAGGCTTAGGAACTAACAAAAGCTTTGAGTAGTTAACCCCCCAACAAACCAGACGCTGTGCCGGTGGGGAGGACTGCGCCACAATGCTCACGTCATAGCTCTAAAAATGGTCCCGATTTCAGTTAAAGCGGATGCGAGGAGAAAAAAACACTGATGACGACGGATCTACCGATAACGTGAAGTGATTCTGAAAAGTTCTGTGGGCCTCTCATTGTCTATGCTAATTATAATTTACATCTACGAGGAGTGAAATGGCATGCAGGCAGCGAATCATGTTTTAGAAAGTACACGGTTAGACGTACGCTGTAATTACGTGATGTTCTCATTCAGCTGCATTGTGATATCAATACAAGGAAATCAAACTAAGCCATTTTGTTGTGTACAGTCAGTGGCAGTATGCTCTCATTCCAACATGTAATTAAGCACAACTCCTCCTCCTTCTCCTTCAGATTGCCATTGAACCGTCTGACACCTGGAACAGCTGAGAAAACTGTCTTCAGGAAAAGAAGATGCTTTTGATCGGCCGATGAAAAGGGGCTGAATAACAAGAATTAAGTCTTTTATGGAAATGTAACTGCAAATCTTCCCATGTAAGAATATCAAGTGAGACAAACATTAGCACAAAATGCACAGAGATTATGGCTGAGTCAATACTACAGGAGTAAATCTAATGGGAGGAAAAAAGCTAATGTAATGAAAAGATAAGTTAACAGCATGGAAAACGGTCTCTTAAGGTAGGCTATAGATTTTCTTCAATATAAATACTATCTCCCATTACTGATTAATAACAACAGCTTTGCAATGAGGCACTTACAATAGAAGTGAATACGGCTAATCCATAACTCACTATTTCAGTAGTACAGCCACTAGACATATACAATATGTATGTCATCATAATTCCAAAGTGATAAAATCTCTTACTGACCATTTTCATGATAACATAACTTAAACGACTATAAAATGATTTAACCAACTTTAGAGCTCAAATAACAGTTTTAAAAGGAATTGTGTTTTTATGAAATTATAAGCTTCACATTTCTGTTTTTTTTTTTATATCCATAAATTGGCCCCATTCACTTTCATTGTAAATGCCCCACCATAATAATGGTTAGCATAATAATGTTCCCACAACAGGGATCAGTTAAAGTGTTAGTTCACCCAAAAATGAAAATAATATCATTAATTACTTACCCTCATGCCATTCCATTGAAGCTTTGGAGCGTTATGAATCAGCATATCGATTCATGATTCGGATCGCGTGTCAAACCGCCAAACTGCTGATATCACGTGACTTTGGCGCTCTGAACCACTGAATCGATACGCTGATTCATAACGCTCCGAAGCTTCATGAAGCAGTGTTTTGAAATTGGCCATCACTATACAAGTCGTTATTTAGGGGGGGTTTGCACACAAAAACTATTCTTGTCACTTCATAAAATTATTGTAGAACCATTGTAGTTAGATGGACTTGTTTTTCTGCTGCAAATTTACACTTAAATCGATACTGGTCTGCGCTTTGCTACAATGTAACTATCTGTCGCTGTCCAGTGGGTCACGCAGCTTTAAAGTAAGCTGATGATGGGTAATGTGGGTGCAGATGCGAGATAACCTACATTAATATTTCTGAAATAATCAGCTAATATTTCTCTAGCACGTAGGTTGTCGAATCCATGCCTATAGAGAAGAAAACCCTTTCTAGTCCCTGCCCAGCGCGATTTGTGTCAAAGCATTAGTCCTGTTGTTTGATGAGAGAGCTTATTGGTCAGAAACACTTTAAGAATCCGTCCAGCAGCGGAAGACTTATTCTGCACCGAAATGTGGAAAAACTGAAAGAGGCACCGCAGGCACGGGTTGATCTTTGGTTGACCAATCAGCGGAAAGGGGCGTTTCACGCAAGCCCACGCATAGAAATCAAATATTCCATATTCATTTATCCATTTTCTATCCCTGAACCTAAAAATACAAAAGCAAGCCGAATTCTGTTTTTTTAACGTAAAATGAATAAATTAGCCGCTTTCTCATTTTTTTCAACTTTCAATATTAAATGGAAAAACGATGTACACGGACCGACTAACAAGATCACTGCTAAATTCCTTTAAAGGCCCAGTGAACCGGAAGTAGCAAGTGAGTTTTCTTCAGTGCTGTGACGTATTTCCAAGTGAAAGGGAATATTGAACAGAGGGCAGGGTTTTCCTTCAGCGCTCCTCCTCTCCATCTCTCGCTCATAGCAGACTAACGGTCAGATGGGAGTGGTTACGCATTTTCAAACCTAAGCCGTCAAACTGACATCATCTGAGAAGGAACGCCATTTCCAGACCGGAAGTTACTTTTCAGATTTTGATTAAAGATTACCGCGACAAACTATTTTTTTTCTGTGTATTAACTTGCACGGATTAATTGTTCACCCTAAGACCTGTACTGTGTGCTAACCAAGTAAATAGGGTCAATTTTGACTTCATGAGGACTTTAAGTCATGTTTTTCCGCCATGTTTCTCACTGACACGCCCCCATCCCGTAAAGATCGGGGGTTAAAGAAAATCCCAATCCCATGCTATTTACGACGTAGCCTACAACTGCATTCAACTCGTAAACGACCTTTACGACATGACTTGAACGCACCACATGTTCTCGAACAAGAAAAAAAAAATGTAGGGAAGGACTTGATTTTGTACTTCGGAAACTGGTTGGATTGTTGTCGTTTCGCTAATTGTTCCTCATCATGTTAATGACAGGTTGACGGAGGGATTATTGTCCCATCCTCACAGCGGTGAACACGTCATCAGACAAGACATTTTCCCAAATTGAATTTTGAGTTCAAAGTGTTTTAAATGCTATGCAGATATAGCACTACACCAAAAGTGCCGTGCAGCATGCATACGCTAGTCTATGTGTGTTGTGTTCACATTGTGTTCTGTAATTAAACCAGAATGAGAAATTGTAGCCTACCAGTTAGGAAAATGAAACGCATGCTTTGGTCATTGGATCCAGATGTTCACATTCTGGTCAGCTTTCCTGGCACCCACACACCTCTTTGGATATGCATACACACACCCCGACTGAGTAGCCCTACATGTAGCTAGAAGCCCTAATACTCGCGCTTTAGCACATTTTTCACAGCAGACAGATAGGGGCAGACGCCAGGGCCCGGGGCTCTGTAGAGATTAACACAGCATTGAGATGAGCTGCCCCCGGCCGAATCGTGATAAAGTGCGTTTGAAGAATTCACGCCAATTGACCGATGCAAAACACATCTAACGTTCACTTCCCTACCAACTTCAAACACGTCAGACGTCAGAGTAAAATGTCAATCCACATTCTCTTGTTGTCTCAGCGGGAGTTTTGATAACTTCATATCAGGGTTATTATAGCCTAGTTTACTAAAATTGAACTATTAGAAAAAAAAAAATCCTTAGGCTACTTGAAATAAAACAAATATTAACAGAATTAAAAACGTATTTTATTTCAGCTATATTGCCTATATTGTCAATTAGTTTAACTGGCTACAGAAATAAATAAAAAATAATTAAAACTAGAGCAAAACCTAATAAAAATGACAAAAACACACAAACAAAAAACGTTAACTGAAATTAAATAGAAAAAGGAACAAACATTAATTCAAAATATAAATAAAATTAAAAACTATAATTGTATCTCGATTATACTACAATAACACTTCTTCATATAGCCTATCATTTAGCCACTTAAAAGCAAACGTAATAGCCTACTCTCAAGCTAGTCCTAATAAATAATAAAATAACCTGCCAAAACTTTACATTACAATGTCCATGATTTAAATATTACAACTACTTTGTTAATAAAATAAGAATAGATTAACATAGTTTGTTGTATAACAGTTTTGTGTTGTATAACACTAATGCAAATTATGTCCACTTTTCTAAAAAGTGGACATGAAGATGCATTTTATAGCCTACTTATTATTAATATTGACAAAAGCTCAAAAAACTTGAGCAAGTATTTAAGGTTTATAACCTGGTGAGGCAGTAAAAAAATCTAAAAACGAGTCAATAACGTAGCCTATATAAAAACAGACACGCTTTTAATTGAGTAGGCTACTTGGAATATGTTGACGCTTTAACCGACGATGGAGCTAAAGTGTCGTTTTTAGGTAGGCCTGCAATTTAGAGCACATATAGATCCTATTAATACCACAAATATCAAGCTGCAAGGTGACACCTTACAATCTTCAGAAACGTCGAGACATGATCACGTAAATGCAAGATGTAGGCAGGCAGAATCTAGTAACAATGGCGCCACCTAGTGGTTAGAATGGCACTTTACAATTACTTGTCTATCGTCAAAAGGTTGAATTTAATTTACGTTTCTCTGGACTGCAAAATTGGATCAACAATTTCAACCTTTTTATTATTCCAAAACTATTTATGAAATTCGCAAAATTAAATTTACATCATGAAATGGTAAAAGTACAGATAAACCCTTCCACACAGTAAAACATAACAGTACAAAATAGTTTGTCCTATGCAACCAGCCTTAAAAGACACATGATCATCATCAGCTATCCAACAAATACACTGTTCATTGTTTTGTCCTTAAGTACACCTCCATAATTATGCTCAATAATAAGACGTTTCAATGTTGTTTGAGACTTCCAGTATTTCTAACTTTAAAAGACACCTCAAAATTATCCCATCCATTAACCATAAGCATGTTTGCAATACACTATAGCATATCACTCATAAAGGCTGCATATCAAACATCTATTTGCTCTACACAAATCACATCATGTAATCAGAATTATTCATGAGAGCCAGAACAAATCACCCACAGAGACCCCATATGCCACCTTCACAGGGTAAAAATGCACAAAATGGGAAACAAAAAAAAAACCTTTTATAGTAATAGTTTTAGAAATTACAGTACTAAATAGGATTTCCTTTTGTTTGACTATGGTGTAGTGCTAATAAACTGACCCATAATATGAAACCTTTGAACAGTATGTTAAGAAAATGTATAGTTTTCATTGACCTGTTAAGTCTTTGGGTGTATAGAGAAGAAATGCAGTTTATTTAAAATACCTGTGAGCTTGTTTGAGTGAGTAATGCCAGACAAGCTCTGGTCTTTTTTTTTTTTTTTGTCATTCAACACGAGTAAGTGAAAGTAAGACTGCGGAATCCGTCACAAAACATGCATGATTGTCTGTTTGTATAGTTCTGAAACTTTGATGTGGGACGTGGAATCATAAACCAAAACCAAACTCAAAAGACTTGACGGAAGCACCGCTGGAACTGGACAGAGAAACAGAGAACGTCCCCACAGAAGGCATTTGCACTTGTAGCCATCCATTGACCAATCA
Source organism: Paracanthobrama guichenoti (assembly GCA_018749465.1). Classification (NCBI taxonomy): domain Eukaryota; kingdom Metazoa; phylum Chordata; class Actinopteri; order Cypriniformes; family Gobionidae; genus Paracanthobrama; species Paracanthobrama guichenoti. The sequence continues at coordinate 14,489,231 of CM031965.1, forward strand.
AAACGAAGCCGGAGAGGGATGCGCTGTGGGAGCTACTGCGGCTGTGCTGAAGGTTTTGTTCCGCTTTCACAGAAGGCAGCGTGTTGACAAGAGATCGCACCAATGAAGCCATTTACGCTTCACTTAGTACCTGTGTAAACAACAGGTCACTTAACTTCCCTTAGAAATGCAAAGTAAAGAGCACAAAAAAATAGAAAACAATGGGCTGCATCTCACCTTTCTGGCAAATTCTGGGAGGATGAATGCAGCGCGGTGGATTTCAGGATTGTAATATTTCAGGCTCATGCCCTCAATCTCATCCCTTGTTAGTTCTCGTACTGGCTCACGGAAATTTATTTTCTGCAATAAACAAATTAATTAATTACACTTACTAATGTTGTTATTATTATTATTACATAAATACACTACAGTTCAAAAAAGTTTAGAGTCTGTACAAACTCATGACCACCAAGGTTGCATTTATTTGATCAAAAATACAGTAAGAACTTTGAAATATTACGATTTAAAATAACTGTTCTTAATTTTAATATATTTAACAAATGTAATTTATTGCTGTGATGGTAAAGCTAAATTTTCAGCATCATTACTCCAGTCTTCAGTCACATGATCCTTCAGAAATCATTGATATGCTGATTTGCTGCTCATATAAAAAAATGTATATATAAAAATATTTTTATTTCTCAATATTCAAATAGAAAGTTCAAAAGAACAGTATTTATTTGAAATGGAAATATTTTGTACCATTATAAAATGTCTTTACTGTTTTGAGCCATAGAATGCATCCTTGCTGATTTTTATTTTGTTTGGAATGGTAGTGTATGAACAACATGCGCCAAAGTAATCAAGGAACTGTAAAGCTTTTCAAACAAAACTAAACCTTACTGGATTTTTACTGCAAAGCATGAAGCCGATTTGTCCACTTGGATATGTCGGAATGGTGCAGTATGCATAGTCCACTACAGGAAAGAGAGTCTTACAGAAGATCCGCATTTCCTTGATTAGCTCCAGATGCAACCACTGGCACTCTCCTGTGAAAATCCAGCAGAAAAATTACAAACATGCCATATAATTATTTATTTTGAGCTTTTATTCTAGAGCTATAATTATGTCAACCTTGACAACAGAGAATTCCTCCCTCACAAAGTGCCGTTTTCATGAGCTGATAGTAAGACTCTTTGAACAAGCTTTCAGCCGGACCTGTGACAGGGTGAAATGAGATCAGCCTGAAATGAACACCATGCTTTGACTCGGAGTCAATGGCTTAATCATTATTTACCAATGCAAAGAAGAAACTTCAACGCCACACAGTGGGCTGCATACCGACAGGGTCTGATGAGTCTGTGATGATGACGTCAAAGGCATCCTGATTCTTTTTCATAAATTCAAAGCCATCGCCTACATGCAAAGTAAGTTTGGGGCTGAAGAAGCCTTTTGCCATTCCCGGGAGGTACTTCTTGGAAACATTTATTACATCCTGGGAGAAAATGTAATCCATGAAAATAATCAGCATGTTAAAGCATGAAATAATATGAAAAAAAAAAAAAAAAAAAAACAACAACCCTTAGATATGCAGCAAAATTCCTTTCCAGAGCGCGTTTCTGATTCATTCAATGTTTCAAAGTCAAATTTATTTATAAAGCACATTGGAAAACACAAAATAGCACAAGGTGCTGTACATCAAGATAAAATAAGACGAGATTAACCAAACATAAATATGTAAATTAAACAACTAAAACTAGGAGAAACAGCCATTGCAGCTGTTTAGCACACAACCATGAAAAAAAAACAAATGAGACTTGAAGCTTTTAAAATACACACACATACACACACAACCCATTAGAGATGGTAAACTGATGCAAGATTTTTTTAAATACAAATATTGCAATTTAAAACCATTTTTTATTTTCAAAAGGTAATTTTTTCCTATGAAAAGCTGAATTTGAAATTCCAGCATCATTACTCCAGTCACATGATCCATCAGAAATCATTATAATATGTTGACTTGGTGCTCTAGAAACATTTCTTATTATTAATAAAAGGCCTTCTGAAGCGAAGAGTTGCGTTTGTGTAAGAAAAATATTCATATTTAACACAAAGTAAAATGTCTAGCTTCCACCAGACCTTCTTCAGTATTTAACATATGAAGAAAGTGTAGCGCCTCTCAGTTCAAGTTACGTCATGCCAGTTACGCTTTTTTTGTAAGCTGAATACGCAAGAGACTGTCGGAAGCTAGATATTTTACTTTATAACCTTTTAAATATGGATATTTGTCTTACACAAACGTACCGCTTTGCTTCAGAAGGCCTTTATTAACCCCCCCGGAGCCATGTGGAGTACGTTTATGATGGATGGATGCACTTTTTTGAGCTTTTTGAGACATTTTTTTTAATATAACTCTGATTGTATGTGTCTGAAAGAATGTCATATACACCTAGGGTGGCTTGAGGGCGAGTAAATCATGGGCTAATTTTCATTTTTTTAAATGTTATATTTTTGTGGAAACCACGATACATTCTTTCAGGATTCTTCGATGAATCGAAAAAAAAAAAAAAAAAAAAAAAAAAAAAAAAAAGGGTCTTTAAATTTTTAGTAACATTTTATAATGTCTTTACTGTCACTTTTTATCAAGTTCAAGATTAAACTTGATACAAACCTCATCAATCTCACACTGAACAACAGACTCCACCAGAGGATGCTTGACAACCTCCCTCAGGACGCCACCGTCTCCTCCACCAATGATGAGAACCTGACGACAGGAATGAGGGGAAAGACAGTTTCAGACACCCAAACCGTTTCAGTTCTTCCAAATCACATTTATATGAAGCACAAAATCAAACCACGCACCTTCTTTGGGCAAGGATGGCAGCAGAGAGGTAGATTGGCAATCATTTCTTGATAAGAAAATTCATCTCGTTCTGTGCATTGGATGACCCCATCCAACACCAGCACATTGCCATATGTCTTACTGTATGAAGAGAATGTTCATTTTAATACATTAAACAATGAAAAGGTATAGCAAAAAGATAGAACGAAGCACAACAGATCCATTCTACTAAGCACAGCAACCAAGCATGTCATTTGAGATGACAGCTCATCACATATCCTATTGGGCAACACCTTGCATGTGCAACTTCATAGTTTCATTGATTTTCAGGGAAGAGATTATAACAGCAACCTTATATCTGCATTTTGAACAGAATTAATGACTCTAGTTACAGTTTACTATCTTGAGCAGATCACCAGAACAGCAGGAATAAGAGTTTAAATAGCAGATAAAGGCCATGGACATGGTGTTCGTTTTAATGTACCACACAATTATAGGTGATTATTATTAGTACAATTACGCACATTTTTAACGTTCTGACATATCAGAATTGGTGTAGCGTAATGTTAAGTAAAATACACGTTGTAAGTATAAAACCAATGCGGTCTCATAGTTTCAACTCTGTGCCACGCCAGACCTACAGCAGGCTATGCAGTTAGCAGACTAGCTGCAGCCACCCACACAGCAAGACACCCATAAGCCAACGTGCTGTTTTGAGTGGGCACCTCCGAGAAAAGTGAGAAAATCATTAGTTGTGACCGATAGCTTCACATATCTGCTGACACGGAATACACGAGGAGTTAGGAACCATGTTAAATTGAGCCACTTTGCACCAGGACTCACCTTTTAAAAACCATCACGTCCTGGAAATTGGATTTTTTATTATACAACACTTCCTCCACTTGAAGACTCATCGCTTGGCCAGGCCATAATGTGCATGTTTCGGTGAACCACCCGTCTTTAATGTTGTCCATTGCGGGGGATTTAAATCTAAGCAGCGGTGGGTTTAAATAGTCTGATCAAGCCAGTCCACAGTGCAAGGAGTTACTGGAGATCTTGAAAACGCCGACTGACACGTTGGGCGTTCTCTGCAGTGCAACCTAACCTAATAAATAAGAAGCGACCAATATGAGCTGACTGACGTCATAAACAGGCATGAAGGTGGGGTATATCTGTGCTAGCATGGTTGGTTTTGTGCCGGTGAGGACGAGCCCACGTGAAAACGGGTGTGATGTTAGCTGTATGGGTGTGAGTGAGTGGAAACGCCAGGTGTGCTCTGGTTTGCCCATGTATCATTACAAGTTCAATTTGTAATTTTTTGGGGGGTATTTATTTATTTTTGTTTGTTCCATGTAACATTTAGGCTTACAGTTATGGCACTTTCCACGAATAGGGTACAAAATAGGCCCTGAAACTAAACACAGAAGCAATTTTTATATTTTCCGACATATTAAAAAGGCATGCTTTGGTAAATCAGTATGAGATAAAAAGTTGAACTATGGCAACGTCATAATTATGACAATGTAATAATTAGAACAAGCCAAAATTATGAGAAAGTCAAAAGTGACATACTAAGTCGTAATCATGAGATTAAAAAGTATAAATTATGACATACTGTGATAATTGTGAGACAAACGTCATTATTATGATTTTAAAAGTCTTTAAAAAAGTGGACTCATTGGAATAATTTAGGATTTTTAATTATAATTTACCAAAAGGCTTCCATAGGGAAGAAAAGAGTTGCTGTTCAGAAAATGTTATCAACCTCAGATGGTTTATTTATTTATTTTTTTCTATGGAGCTTAAAAATCATGGGAGTTATGCCTATAATCCTGCAAAAATATAAAAAAAAAAAAAAAGGAAAAGGGTACCATATTTGTGGAACATGCCATGAGCACGACACACAAGCTCTTATTTTCTTAATACGGTATACACCTAACATATTTTCCCATGAAGACAAAGAAAAAACATTTCATAAATACTTGTCATTCCACATTGTACTGAATGAATCATGAATCATCCACAAGGCACACTTGACAATAGGCAGCTAATACGTTCCCTGTTGAGACCTAGTGCAGACAAAACATTAGCCATGTCACTGACTGATCTAGACTGTCCTGTTGACTGAACATAAAAAAGCTGTTCATACGCATCGAATATTCACAGAACAACAGAATACTTACACAATCATGCATTCTATATGGAACACAATATAGCAGACAATATAGCACTTATAGCAACATACTGTATTTAAATCAAATAAAAAAATCTATGTAAACATCAATGATTACAATAATGTTTTTAAAAGATACTACTGTATCAGTTGTGGCAGTTGTGGCCTAATGGTTAAGAGTAACCCGAAGGTTGCAGGTTCGATTCTCAATTCCATCAGAAAACAAATGAGGTGCCCTTGAGCAAGGCACCTAACCCCCAATTGCTCCTCAGGCACCGCAGCAAAAATGCTCAGGGTGTGTGTGTCCACGGTTTGCAGTGTGTGTGTCTTCACTACTAATGTGTGTGCACTTACTTGGATGGGTTAAATGCAGAGGACAAATTCCAAGTATGGGTTACCATACTTGGCCTTCACCTTCACATGTCACTATTGATCAATCTCTCAGCTGTCTACCGACAAATTCAAATCAACACAACCTAATCATTGGGATTGGGATTGGCATCCGGATACTGGGAAAGATCAAAGGTCAGCACCTTACTGATGACACAATCTCCTTGCTGTGAAAAAATTAAAAGGTTCAATTTATTATTTATTTTTTTAAAAATCAACATAATACTAAACTAAAAAAAAAAAAAAAAAAAAAGAAAAGTTAACCAAGTTGCAATCTCTCTAAAGCACGGCGTACAATAACAATATAACAATTGGTCAGGATGGGTTTTATTTCAGTGGAACTCTTGCATGGGTTAACTACTTTTGATATGTTTAGATTTATACAGCCCACTGCTGAAATACAAACCTCAGGGTAAACTCCTATTAGAGAGTCGGCTTTTGTGTAGAACTCCTCTTTGAGAGAGATAACAATGGCCTGGAAATTCTGGACTGACTGGTCCTTTATGTAGTTGGCCACCTGCAGAGTAAGAAGTTAAATACAAATTTTAAATCTATGCCATATCTGCATCCACACATTTGCATTTGGAAGAGGCCTTCTTACAAGCTAACATGCACACACCTTGCCAATGTTGGTATTATCCAAAGCAGCATCAATCTCATCCAGGACAAAGAAAGGTGCAGGCTTGTAGCTATGAGGGAACAGAAATGCATTTTTTTCCATCTGAGGGGTGGCCAAAACATACTAGCTTACTTTTAAAGAAGAATTGCATAAATGACACCTGTGAATGGCAAAAAGCAGAGCTAAAGCAGCCACAGTCTTCTCTCCTCCTGACAGGTTGTCCATGGGCCTGAACCTCTTTCCTGGAGCCACACAGTTGTAGTTGATTCCATCTAAGTATGGCTCTTCTGGGTTCTCTGGCCCCAGGAATGCCTGAAAGGATATAGAATATCCCTTAAATTAAATTAGAATTCCTACTTGTTTTATTGTAGGATTATTTCTTAAAAAGTAAGATCAGAGTTCAGAGTGTTTTTATGAACCTGTGCACTGCTGTTACGTGACAGCGCTTTGTAGATCTCATCAATGTTGGTGGCAACAGACTCAAAACAGGCATTGAAACGGTCAAACCGCTCCTTCTTGATCTGCTCAAATGCCTGTTTGGCTTTCTTGGCTCTTTTCCGAGCAGCTTCAAACTCTGAAAGGCATATTAAAAGTAGAATGGTTATTATTTAGACCAGTTGTTCTACCTCACATCGATCAAAGGATCAAGGGATCAAAGGACACTCCCTTTACAAAAGCAGGAGCTGCCAATCAAACAGCGCGAGTTTATCAGTGACAGAGTTCTGGACTCTTGCCAAAACTCCCATTATAATCAAAGAATATCTTATTTACTTTGTGTTTGCACTGTTAGTTATGATGAAAGCAGTCGTTAGTGTGCAGAAATCTAGTTCCAACGATGACGAGATCGCTGCATTCATGCGCTCAACATGTCTGTGATCGGCTACAATGCTCATCACTGCAGCCTTCATGATCTAAATATAAAGCCATAGATCTGAATATAATGCTATAATCAGCACTTTTCATGATTAGTTAACCTTGAGAGCTGTAATAGTAAAAACATGCTAAAAGTTTTCAAGAGAGTTCCACATGTAATACTTCGCTAAGCAAACATGCAAAGATGTTAGCCAATCACAGCAGTGGGCGTTTACACTGAAGTCTCACAGGAGGGCTAAAATCAGGGCTGGAAAATGCCTTTTATTTCTAAATAATGTAAAATCATACTAACATTATAAGTGCACCCTAGGAAATATTATTAAACAATAAAACAATGCAGTTCATGACACCTTTAAAACAAAACTAAAATAGCTAAAAATCAAGATATAAAGTGACATCATATTTCTTATTTGAACTTTTCCCTCAGTTCATTTGAATTATTAACCAGGGTTCCCACTGTCTTGGAAAACATGCATACAGTATATGAGGGAATTTAAAAGTGTGATTTCTAGATCTGGAAATGTCATGGAAAATTCTATAACGAATAGATTTTTTGTTTCTAGTTATGTCAAGCGCAAAAATATTAAATATAAAAAAATTATCAGGTACAAACTGCAGATTAATTGCTTTCTGAGTAAACATTTTAAAATATGAATGACTGGAAAAGTAATTTTTTCCATGTCATTTTTTGACTTTAAGGGACCTATAAATATTGTCTTGGCCAATGGGGGTTGAGTACCACTGATTTAGACTCGGCAACCTATTGTAAAGGTCACAGATTTCTCAGTGTCAAGATTAGCTACAGGGAGATGAGCCTGGACTTTTGGGCTCACCATCACTGGTCTCCTGGAACTTGTCTCTAACGCTCTCAAGTTTCTCCATGGCCTTCATGTTGGGAGCGCTGATTCTCTGCAGGATGCTTTGCTGCTCGTTCAGCCTCTGCTGTAGGGTGTTCATCTCTGCCTTGATCTCTTCTTCGGACAGAGCATCCTATAGAAAGTTTTTACATAGCTTTTGATTGTTCCAGGTTGCTTGTCAAACAACAAATTCATAAAATTTCATCAATTTAAATTACCTTGAGGTCCTCATTTAAGTTGCTGTAGTCAATTTCTATGAGAGCCTCTTTGGCATGCACAGAACTTGATGCCTTCGGGCTGCTGATCGAATCCTCAACTTGCGAGCTTCCCTATGTAGACATCGATGTGTATGTCTGTGCTTGCAAAAGCAGAATGCGTGAGTGTATGAAAAAAGTGTATGTTTGTGTTTGTCTGTACCTCTCCCTGGCTGATGTCATCCATTGTCCCTGATTTGAGGGGCAGTTTTATATCCTGCATCTTGCAGGCTTGCAGTAAGTTGTGTCTGTCACTGCGTTTCTGTTCCAGTTTGGTCTCAATGGCGGTTACTTCCTTCTGCAGCTGCGTCAGCTCTCTAACATATCATACATGTATAACATAACATTACATCAATATTACATGCATGTAACCAGCACTAACAAAATTATTTTACACACAAAAATATTAAATTTTTTATTTATTTAATTTTATTATTATTTATTATTATAATAAATCTAAATGTAATAAATAATAATAAATTATAATGTATTAATTTTATACACTGATCAGGCATAACATTATGACTTTATTAATATTGTGTTGGTCCCCCTTTTGCTGCCAAAACAGCCCTGACCCATCAAGGCATGGACTCCACAAGACTCCTGAAGGTGTGCTGTGGTATCTGGCACCAAGATGTTAGCAGCAGATCCTTTAAGTCCTATAAGTTGGGAGGTGGGGCCTCCATGGATCGGACTTGTTTGTTCAGCACATCCCACAGATGCTCGATTGGATTGAGATCTGGGAAATTTGGAGGCCAAGTCAACACCTCAAACTTGTTGCTGTGCTCCTCAAACTATTCCTGAACCATTTTTGCTTTGTGGCAGGGCGCATTATCCTGCTGAAAGAGGCCACAGCCACCAGAGAATACAGTTTCCATGAAAGGGTGTACATGGTCTGCACCAATGCTTAGGTAGGTGGTACGTGTCAAAGTAACATCCACATGGATGGCGGGACCCAAGGTTTCACAGCAGGACATTGCCCAAAGCATCACACTGCCTCCGTCGGCTTGCCTTCTTCCCATAGTGCATCCTGGTGCCATGTGTTCCCCAGGTAAGAGACGCACACGCACCCGGCCATCCATGTGATGTAAAAGAAAACGTGATTCATCAGACCAGACCGCTGCTCCGTGGTCCAGTTCTGATGCTCACGTGCCCATTATTGGTGCTTTCGGCAGTGGACAGGGGTCAGCATGGTCACCCTGACTGGTCTGTGGCTATGCAGCCCCATATGCAACAAACTGTGATGCACTGTGTATTCTGACACACAACAATTTGAGCTACAGTAGCTCGTCTGTTTGATCGGACCACATGGGCCAGCCTTTGCTCCCCAACCGCTCAAATCCTTACGCTTGCCAATTTTTCCTGCTTGTAACATACATTTTAAGGACAAAATGTTCACTTGCTGCCAAATATATCCCACCCACTAACAGGTGCCGTGATGAAGATATAATCAGTGTTATTTACTTCACCTGTCAGTGGTCATAATGTTATGCCTGATATGTGTATCTGAAAAGATCTAAAGAACTAAGAGAAAAAATATGAATATCTCTCACTTGTTGGCAGAGCCTAGTTTCTTGCGGATCTCCTCCATCTCTCGGTTCTTATCATTGACCTCTCCCTTCTTAGTGAGATGCTGGTTCTTCAGGTCCTGTAGCTGTGCCATTGTCTCATCAATGATCTTCATGTGTCTGTGTTCCTCCTGAGGTGGTGGGGAATGACATGAGCTACTGTTTAGTTTTTCATGCTAAAAGATTTTACTGCTGTGCTTGTCAAGACTTTTTTCTCCTCCTCTATTCTCTGTCACCTTTTTAAGTCTTTCGATCTCATTCTCATCCTTCTTTACAGTCTGTTCCCACATCATCACTTTCTCCTGGTCCTCCTTCAACTGGTTCTTCTCATAATCAAGCTGGATGGCCAGACGGGTCTTCTGTGTCTCAAACTCCAGCCTAAAATTGCCATATTAGCAAACAAGTTAGATCATTGAAGTCCACTGAGAAGTTGGTAACCTGTATATCGTCCTTAAGAGGATTACCGTTTTTTGGCAATCTCATTTTGCCTCTTCACTTTTTCCTCTTCAAACTCTCGAATATTTCGCACACCAATCTCCTCACAGAATTCAACAAAGACCTCATCCTCCACCTATGAATGGCCATAACAATCATTATTAGAGCATTATTACAGATCTGGTTGCAATTTAAGGTAAAATTTTGACAGCATTTCAAACATCTTCATACGTTCATGCCTTCACGTTTGTCTTCAACATCAGAGCTCTTACCAAGTTCATGCGATCTCTTAACTCTGTAATGTCCCTCTCTCGTGATTGGATGATTCGTTTTATGTCATTGATTCGTGGGCCAAAATTTGCTAGCTCACTCTCCAACTTTGATTTCTCCTACAAAGACATACACATTTTGAAAAGCACATTGTAACACATAACACGACTTCATTAGATCTAGAAACCACCTGTATTTTTTATCTTGTAAAAATGTAAGACATTCATTTGATTCTCTATATTTTGATGTCACTTCTTGACTGAGGTGTTGTTTCTCAGGTGTACCTGCATGTTCAGAGAGAGGTGGCGGGTTTTGGTCTGTTCCAGATCACTCTGAGAGTATTTCAGTCTCATCTGCAGCCCGTGAGCCTGAGACTGGACCTGTCTGAGCTCTGCTTCCTTTCTCTTTGCCTTCATTTGTTCCTGAGGAGACAAAAATATAAAACTAGCTTGTTAAATTTTTTTTTTTAAATGTCTTTATTTCACAAATTAATGAATTATGGTAGGCCTGTCGCTTTTATCATCTGAGATCAATTGCAAAATTGAAAGCGTTTTTATCACCAAAAGATTTGGAGACAGTAATTCATGCTTTTATTACATTCAGGCTTGATTACTGTAACTCATTATACCTTGGTGTGGCTAAGTCTTCGTTATCCTGGTTGCAATTGGTACAAACCGCTGCTGCCAGACTTCTTACGGGGACAAGAAAGAGGGAACACATTTCGAACATAATTCCTGTTTTAGCTTCACTTCACTGGCTGCCCGTTGAATACCGTATTACATTTAAGGTTTTATTATATGTGTATAAGGGGTTAAATGGCCAGGCTCCATAATATATCACAGATTTGCTTCTCCAACGGAAATGTTCTAGACCCATAAGGTCTTTCAAGCTGATACTGACCATGCCGCGGCCACGTTTGAAATTAAAAGGAGATTGTGCCTTTTCTGTTGCTGCCCCACGGCTGTGGAATGATCTGCCGGTCCACATTAGTCTCTCTTCCAGTGGTGAAAGTTTTAAATCTGCACTAAAAACACATCTTTTCTCTCTTGCTTTTGAATCTTATTAGTTTGTGTCTTTTTGTCAGTTTTGTGTTTATTATTATATTTGAATCTCCCCTTTTTACAAGTTTTTGCACAAACCTGATTCCAAAAAAGTTGGGACACTGTACAAATTGTATATTATATAATATAATTATAAATTGAATAAAAAAGGAATGCAATAATTTACAAATATCACAAACTTATATTTTATTCACAATAGAATATAGATAACATATCACATGTTGAAAGGGAGACATTTTGAAATGTCATGCCAAATATTGGCTCATTTTGGATTTCATGAGAGCTACACATTCCAAAAAAGTTGGGACAGGTAGCAATAAGAGACCGGAAAAGTTAAATGTACATATAAGGAACAGCTGGAGGACCAATTTGCAACTTATTAGGTCAATTGGCAACATGATTGGGTATAAAAAGAGCCTCTCAGAGTGGCAGTGTCTCTCAGAAGTCAAGATGGGCAGAGGATCACCAATTCCCCCAATGCTGCGGCCAAAAATAGTGGAGTAATATCAGAAAGGAGTTTCTCAGAGAAAAATTGCAAAAAGTTTGAAGTTATCATCATCTACAGTGCATAATATCATCCAAAGATCCAGAGAATCTGGAACAATCTCTGTGCATAAGGGTCAAGGCCGGAAAACCATACTGGATGCCCGTGATCTTCGGGCCCTTAGACGGCACTGCATCACATACAGGAATGCTACTGTAATGGAAATCACAACATGGGCTCAGGAATACTTCCAGAAAACATTGTCAGTGAGCACAGTCCACCGTGCCATTCGCCGTTGCCGGCTAAAACTCTATAGGTCAAAAAAGAAGCCATATCTAAACATGATCCAGAAGCGCAGGCGTTTTCTCTGGGCCAAGGCTCATTTAAAATGGACTGTGGCAAAGTAGAAAACTGTTCTGTGGTCAGACGAATCAAAATTTGAAGTTCTTTTTGGAAAACTGGGACGACATGTCATCCGGACTAAAGAGGACAAGGACAACCCAAGTTGTTGTCAGCGCTCAGTTCAGAAGCCTGCATCTCTGATGGTATGGGGTTGCATGAGTGTGTGTGGCATGGGCAGCTTACACATCTGGAAAGGCACCATCAATGCTGAAAGGTATATCCAAGTTCTAGAACAACATATGCTCCCATCCAGACGTCGTCTCTTTCAGGGAAGACCTTGCATTTTCCAACATGACAATGCCAGACCACATACTGCATCAATCACAACATCATGACTGTAGAAGAAGGATCCGGGTACTGAAATGGCCAGCCTGCAGTCCAGATCTTTCACCCATAGAAAACATTTGGCACATCATAAAGAGGAAGATGCGACAAAGAAGACCTAAGACAGTTGAGCAACTAGAAGCCTGTATTAGACAAGAATGGGACAACATTCCTATTCCTAAACTTGAGCAACTTGTCTCCTCAGTCCCCAGACGTTTGCAGACTGTTATAAAAGAAGAGGGGATGCCACACAGTGGGAAACATGGCCTTGTCCCAACTTTTTTGAGATGTGTTGATGCCATGAAATTTAAAATCAACTTATTTTTCACTTAAAATTATACATTTTCTCAGTTTAAACATTTGATATGTCATCTATGTTGTATTCGGAATAAAGTATTGAAATGTGAAACTTCCACATCATTGCATTCTGATTTTATTCACAATTTGTACAGTGTCCCAACTTTTTTGGAATCAGGTTTGTGCAAAAACTTGTAAAAAGGGGAGATTCTAATATAATAATATACATAAAACTGACAAAAAGACACAAACTAATAAGATTCAAAAGCAAGAGAGAAAAGATGTGTTTTTAGTGCAGATTTAAAACTTTCACCACTGGAAGAGACTAATGTGGACCGGCAGATCATTCCACAGCCGTGGGGCAGCAACAGAAAAGGCACAATCTCCTTTTAAGAGATCTTTTTCTCCGGGTTTCTACATCACTGTACAAAGTGATAGATTGTACAGCACCTTGGTCACCTGTCGATGTTTTAAATGTGCTTCAGAAATAAAATGCCTTACCTTGCCTAAAAAGGACTCAAAAATATATATTTAAACACTTTTTTTTTTTTTTTTTTTTTTCCCTACAAATTTGAAAAGTGTAAAACTATTTTGCCATATTATATTTTTGTCATTTTTTAAATTAGTTTATTTGTAAAATTCTTGATATTTTGAAATGTACAGAACTATTTTATATTTTTGTCATTTTTTAAATAGTATTATATTTGTATAAAAGTGAAATGATTGTGACATTTTCCCTAAATGAGGGAAAATCTTCCAGCTGTGTGTGAAGTTTCCCTGTAGTTCTTTTGTATGCCACCTTCAGTTCGTCTGTTAGTTTCTCTTTCTTTTCCTTAAGTTTGTCCACAGCTTTCTCGTCCCAACGCCGAGCCTTTGCTTTCAGGTCGCTAGCTCCTCCAGAGATCACACCTGACTTTTGGAAGAGAGTTCCATCCAAGGCCACGGTCTGTAAAGGAGTAAGACAGAATTGAAGATGAATAGTTTGAACACGAAATCCTATATTTAACTTTTACTACATATATAAACCTTATGACGGTATGGTCCACCGAAGGCAATCCTGCGAGCGTCCTCCACATTCTCACACACTAAAGCATTCCCGCAGGCATACTGAAGGGCTTTCTTTATGTGTGGCGGCTCATAGCGGATCACGTCGATCACCAGCTTTGCCCCCCGAAGCTCTCTGAGTTTCTCATCTGTGGGTTTCACCTTGAGGGAGAGAAACATGTGTCCAGTGAATGCCGTTCAGCCTGCTTAATGGAAAATTTAGACCTCAACTCATGAATTATTTATTAAAATCTGTCTGTACCTCCAAATAGTCAAGAGGCAGAAAGGTCTCCGGTTCTCCTCTTTGCTCTTTAATGTACTGGATGCAATCTCTGCCAGTTTTCTCAGAATCCACAATGATGGCATCCATGTTTTTTCCCAGGACTTTGGTCACTGCAATCTGGTATTTCTTCTGAGTGGGCTGGCATAAGTCGATCAGTCTGCCATACTGTTCGGACAAACATTAAAATATGAACCTTTAAATGGGATTTAAGTGCAAATGACGGAAACAATACAGTGAAAGCTCCTTCCAAAGCTTCAGCTGCAAAGCTTAGACTGAAAATGTGTCTATACACACAGCAACTCACCACTGAGCCGGGGTAAAGCCGTTTAATGCTCTCCATAATTTCAGCTTTGCGCTGCTGACGGCTGTTCTCTTGCCTGTCAATGCGAGCATCTCCAAGTTGCTCCATCACCTGTGACCAGAATCATCACAGCAATGAAAGCAAAGTCTTGGTGATATTATGTCCCAAAGAGTATGAGTAAATGTGTGTTTTATTACTTGGTTTAACTCCATGTTTATCTCATCGATCCTTCTCTTGGCCAGCTCCACTTCCTCAGTCAGTTCCTCTTCCATACGCTTCTGTTCATCCAGAGACTGCCTGGTGAGAGAAACACAGAGATGGGTCAAAATTCAAGTTTTCCATGACATAAAATTTAAGGAAAAAGCAAAAAAGTAAATCAAAACAACAAGTTACTAGAGAGAGCAACATCGTTTTTCAATAAATATGCATCTATAAATCATCTAAATCATCAAGTTGCATATAAATAAATATTTATTATCTAAATGTGCATATTATTATCTAAATATATACAGGTAAAAAGTACCAGTCAAAAGTTAGGAAACATTACTATTTTTAATGTTTTTAAAAGAAAGCTCTTTAAATGCTTTAAAAGCTCATCAAGCCTGGATTTATTTGATCAATAATACAGAAAAAACATTAATATTGTGAAATTGTATTACAATTTAAAATAATGTTTTTCTATTTTAATATATTTTAACATTTTATTTACTCTTGTAATGGCAAAGCTGAATTTTCAGCATCATTACTCCAGTCTTTAGTGTCACATGATCCTTCAGGACTGTTTCCAACATTGTTAATAACGGAGTATCATATCAGCATATTAGAATGATTTCTGAAGGATCATGTGACACTGGACTAATGATGCTGAAAATTCAGCTTTGCCATCAAAGGAATAAATACAAGTTTATTCAAATAAAATATATTCAAATAGAAAACCATTATTTTAAATTGTAATAATATTTCACAATATTACTGTTTTCTGTATTTTAATCAAATAAATGCAGGCTTGATGAGCATAAACATTAAAAATAGTAATGTTTCCAAACTTTTGACCGGTACTGTATACAGTGTGTTTATTATTATTATATATATACATATATACATTGAAGGAAGAAGCAAATTATATATACACAGATGGGAGTATTTCACAAATGGGTGTATATCAAATATTAAATAGAAAATCAGATTTTAGAGCAGGAACTATTTCTATTATAATCATCTCTGAAACACCTGCTAGTTGCAATGTAGTCCTCCAGCTTTTCAATGCGCTTCTGGTTTTCCTCGATCTCTCGAATCTTCTGCTTTATTTTGGCCTTTAATCCAAAGAAAGAGATTTAAGAAATCTGTCTCACAAAGGCAAAAAAGAAAATAATTTATTATCATTTCTCAGTGTACCTCTGTTTCAATTTTCTTCCTCTCCTCTAGATCCAGTCTGTCCTGGTCGGCCTTTTGGTCCCTGTTAAACTTCTCTAGCTCCTGTGCCAAGGTAGCTGCCCGCTTACTGGCCTCTTCCTTTAGCCTGTGATACTGCTTCACCTGAGGTAACAGAAAAAGTGTAAAATGAAACACAGAAATGTATAAACATAGTTGTATACTTCCTCTTTCCTGAGATCGGCTAACCTGGTTTTCCTCCAGTGTCAGATCTTGGCCTTGACTCTGTGCTTCCTCTTCCATCCGTTCCTCAAACTCCTGCCTAGCCATCTCCACGGCACCCTGCTCACGGTCCAGTTCCTCTATGTCTGCCTTACGCTTCTTGTACATCTTCTGGGCGTTCTGCAAAGACTTTCGAGCTACCTCAAGCTTCTTAATTTTATGAGCAGTGTTCTCCTTGGCCTTGATATACTGTGGCCGTTTCTGATTCAGCTCAGCATCTTTCTCTCTAGAGGAGGTTAGATAAGAGTACTTCTTTAGCAAACTGTGACCATGAGTTATAGTTAGCCATCATAACTATAATACTTTAAGGGCCAGGTTTACTAAACAGAGCACATTAGCGAGAGAGCACAATTCCAAAAAAACGCTGATGGGAGTGGAAAGTTCTGCGTGTGATCTACTAATGTTAAAGAACACAGATGCAGCCGGATCATTTCCATTATGACCAACACAATCTACCAAGATAAGCGCAAATTAATGTCTGGTTTAAAACATGCATTTTTTGGGCAGTAAATAATTCCGCAAATACCAGTAAACTGACGAGCGTAAATCTTAATAAATCACCTTGCGTGATTCATTTAAATACTCTCCCCCCATCAGTTTTGCATCTGAAAGGGAAACTCCTACAAATGCATATGCAATAAGGTCAGCCCCAAAAATAACTGTCCACACTTTTTCAGCGCTAATTTTTCACTGCGTGTCTTTAGTAAATCCTGACAGTAGTTTTTTAATGCCTGCTCTGGCGCAATCTGTTAGTAAATCTGGCTAGTTTCTAGTTTAATAATAGTTATAATAGTTAACTAAAAATAAAACCATTAAAAAAAAATGTATTACTTGAAATAAAATGTTAAATTAAATGAAAAATGAAATATAATTTTTTTACTTATTTTATTTCAGCTATGTATTAAAATTAAAACTTAAATTCAAATTAAAAACAAAACTGAAAAAAATAATGAAACTGAAATTAAAATAAACAATAAAATAAAATAAAAAAATAATTTGTTATTTCCTGTTGTGTATATATATATATATATATATATATATATATATATATATATATATATATATATATATATATATATATATATATATATATGTGTGTGTGTGTGTGTGTGTGTGTGTGTGTGTGTGTGTGTGTGTGTGTGCTTTTTGCATAGTAAATTAATGCCGTGGCTATAATTAGCCTTTCTTTTGCCAAATTCTTTTCTCAGATGGTGTTTTGTTCTTCACAATATAACACACTCCTCATAATTTGATGGTTTAATCCAACTTGCAGGGTCATTAAAAGCAAATATCCATTAAAATATAGTATTATATCAGTGGTGTGCGGTGGTGTTTTAAAATGAGGCAAAGTCCTCACATTTTTTATATATCAAATGTAAATTTATGTCCCTGTTACACTTAATTTTTTTGTGGTTAAATAAACATTACATAAAGAAGTATTTTTACAGTATGTAATGTACAATGTACGTATGGTAACCCTCGTTCCCTGAAGGAAGGAAAGGAGACGTACGTCAGACGTGACCGACTGAAAGGGAACCAAGAATAAATGTAATCAAGTTAAGTGTTTTACGCATGTTTACATTTATTCCAAAATAATAAGATAGACATTGCCTCCTCTCACGTGACTTTCCCCCATTCATTCTCAATTACCCCCCACTAAACCCACCACACGCTTTAGGGGGTCAGTTTTAAGTCAATACCACCCTCTGTAACTTCACCTGCGGGTGACGCTGTTGGACACTGTTATTTTATAAAAACTTTTACACTGTTTAACTGTTTTACACTGTTTATTTTCTCATCCAGTTTTTTTGAGGAGACATTGCCTCCCTCGCCTACTTGGAGGAAACGCCCCTGTATTATATATATATATATATATATATTACTGTGTGTGTGCATATATAAACCTATCACTCACTTTATCTCCTTCTCCACATTCTGCTGATCTCTCATCATTCTTCCCAGCTCTTTCTTTTTTTCTTTGAGCTCTTCCTCCACATGATCCATCTTCTTCCTGTCTTTCTCAATCTCACGGTTGCGCTGGGACAACTCTCGGTTCAGCTTCTCGATCTCCGCCTCATTATGGTAGAGTTTAAAGAGCTGTAGCTGAACATGAGCCCTGACCACCTCATCCTTCAGTCTCTGGTACCTCTCAGCCTGAACAGAGAGCAAAAGTTTAAACAATAATGCATTCACTGCAAAATTGGGGTGCAGTAAGATGTAAGTTTACCTCCTCTTTTTCCTGTTTGGCCTCTTTGCGCTCTGCTGCGATGTTCTTCTTACGGTGATAGTTGAACTGTGTGTCTTCTTCTGCTTTTACCATCTCTTTCTTTCTGCGATCATATTCCTGGGCCAGCTCACCGGAGCGGGAGATCTCCTCAAACAAAGCCGTCCTCTCTTTAGGATTCTTCATAGCTATTGACTCCACTGCACCCTGCACAACAAAAACACAAAGACAGACAAAATCTCATATATGAAACAGGCTATCTTATATTTTTTATAATACTGAAAAAAAAATGTGCATGTATACCTGGAACACAAGAAAATTTCTGGCCTTAATAAGAATACCGAGTTTCTCCAGTTCCTCGCTGTACTCTGAAAGCCCGACCACCTTACTGTTGATTCGGTACTCTGAGGAGGAACCTGTAACATAAAGATAGTTAGTCTCACAGGGTAAAAATGATTAGTAGAATTAGTAATTAATGCAGATTTACTGTAGTTTTTTGGGGTTCACTTACTATTATGAAGTTGTAACAACTTTCAGGACTTTCAGTAATTTAGTAACTTTATTTTTAACATTTACCAATGATGACCCGTGTGAAAGTGCATTCATCTCCATTGTCCTCGCAGTACACCATGCTCACGAAGGCACGATTGGCTGCTGGTTTTCCCACTGGTGCTCCATGGATGAGATCCTTCAGTGTTTTAACACGCAGGTTACTGGTCTTCTCTGCTAATACAAAACTGATGGCGTCCATCAGGTTTGACTTCCCTAGAGAGCAGTGATTTTAGGTATTGAGTTGGCGACATGGTTAATTATTGGACATTTTAAACAACACTCTCATGTCTGGCTATGGCTAATTTCATAGCTCGTATCCTAAATGTATCCTAAGCAGTGCTCGAAGTGGGCTGGTACACACCAGTATTTTATTCTGTAGCGTACCCTCACTTTTTCGTGACCCATCGAAGGTCAGATTAGCTCAATACAGCTCCTACTAGGGTCACATAATTCGGCACTACGCCGGCACTTCTCACATGTTGCTGGTACTCTGACCACACCGCCCCCAGAACGCAATTTCAACCCTCGGGAGTACCAGCACATTATTTATAAAAAAAATATATGCATGTTTTTTTTTTTTATATAACTTGACCGAACTTAGGTTAGATTGGAAATGATGCACAATAATACATTCTGCTTATATATTTTCCTTGAATTTTTCCTGTTATTCCCAACCCCACACACTAACACACACACATCACACGTCTTATACTTTCACTGCATAGTATGAATTCATTTTATGTATGTATGTATAGTATGAATTGCTTAATATTTGAATTAGCAGCAAAAATAAATGATGAAACCATAGTTTCTCTATTGTTTCTCACACCTCACATGTCATATCTAGACTAGGATTTTTGTTTCCTTGTAAACAAATACACAAAGCTTATAAATTGATGGACAGTTAAATGATAGTAATTTCATATTTAATTTCATTAAATTAAACATTTTAAACATATATGAATGAATATTATGAACAACTTAAAATAGGAATATATAGTATTAAAAATAGAATAGAATATAGTCGTCTTTGTTTTTGATACCTACTGTACACATTAAATGTTGTATCTTCACTCTTGTCTCTTTGGTAAACAAATAGGCTTTTTTTTTTTTACTAAAATGTATTAATATTTTATTTTATGATTTTAAGCATATAATATGAATGAATACTACGAACAGCTTAATATATATTAAAGTTAGTAGCAAAATAAATTATGAATGCTGAAATGATAAATGATGAACGCATGGCTTCCAAAAAAAAGTTTCTAAGACACTTTTAGTATGACCTATGAAAAGAGAGAGAAAAAAAAACTTTTTTATTAGTTAGTTGAATTAAATTTGTTGTCTTCACTTGTTGTCATGTCAATCAGTTGTAACCTCAGTTGGACCTTTGTCAACTCCAATTTTGAAATAAATTTTTTTGTGTTGAAATATTAAAACATCAACAGAACTACATGATATTATGTCTGATTTATGTAAGAACATTGGTTATATATGTTTTATATTAAAAAGGAGGATAGAGGATTAAGACATTTAGGAACTGGATTAAACCCAGGGGAAAAAATTAGAGAATGTATTTCTTTCACTTAGATCCTTTAATGAACTCCATTATTACATAACTGAAGATTTTACACCGTTGTTGGATGGATCAGATTAAAATAGCATGATTTTAATGCGTCTGAAGGAGTTGACAAATGAAGTTATTAAGTGAATAAATGTACATTATTAGGGAAAAAAAAAAAAAAAAAAAAAAAGATTTTGCATTTTACACTTACATGGTTCATTAGCTGAGACCTTTGACTACAAATGACATCAGTTTATAATAATATATTATTACATTATGAAAAATATAACCATAGCGACTACATGTTAATGCAGTGCACACTGGATCCTAGTGCAGTTCACTGCGGTGCACCAGCGCCCGAGAAAACACTTACCAGATCCATTTGGCCCAATTATTGCTGTAAATTTGTGAAAAGGTCCGATTATTTGGCGTCCCTTGTAAGATTTGAAATTTTCGATCTCGATCAGCTTTAAATACCCCATGCTGACTGATGTCTCTCAGGAGAGGCGTGTCAGACTGATGCTCTGTGGTCTCAGTGACGATGCGCTTCTCCTCCGGACGTTGTTTGACTGGAGCCAAACGGATTTAAAACGAGCTGGCAGTTAGATATGTTACGTATCGTCTGAATTACATGTCTGAAACTGTAATATTCTGATAAAAGATCATCAACACATACTGAAATGAAGGTCCAGACGGGTACACGCCCCCCTGTCTAGAGCAGAATGCAGGCAAAATAAAAGTCTTACAGACACTTTTGGTAGATCATGTGAATCGAATCCCATATTACTGCTGGACATTTGCGCAATCCTAGTATGTGGACAATCCTACAGGACTCCTGCAGGAACGTACCCTGTCCTGTGGGATTTTCATTCTGTCTTGCAGGATTCCTGCTGGATATTTGAATGAAGGGTCTGTACAGCAAAATTAGCACTGTAAACAAAGAAACATAGTTTTTCATTCCGTAAAATAATTAGACTACTCTGCATCTCAGCACGTTTTGTTTAAAATACTATCATAATTCCAGCCGGTATATTGCTATGTCCTGAATATTAAAAAACTATGACAATACATTTTCTTATCAATTTTCTGAAGTAGCTTACCAATGATTGGCTACTCATAGCTGAGATAAAACCATGTGGAAGCTGCTTTTACTGTAACTTGCTCCAGCACCAAAAATTTGCCTGGTTACAATATATTTGTTTTAATAAAAAAAAAAAAAAATAGTCAGTTATTTTATCAGTGATATTTTTTATTGCTATTTTGAATTTAAATTATTTTATTTATTTTTTTTAGTCATTTTTATTATTATTTTTAAAAGACGCATATTTATTATAGGCATTACTTAATTTTATTTCAGTTTTAGTTACATGGAGGTAATGGAAATGAAAAATGTTGCCTTGGCAAGTAGTTGAAATAATTTTCTTTAATGTTTTATTTATTTCAGTTAATTCATTTTTATGGTTTTAGTTTAGTTAACTGTAATAACATAAATAATTTGTATGTCCACATAAATTAACATAAATAATACATGTCTGTCAAACATATCCCATAACGTTGCTACTGAAGGCGCGCCGCCGACCGTGCAGCAGCAGTTACCATGACAACGCCAAACTGCGCTTCAAACACAACAGGAGAGCTGACACACTGCCGTACGTCGAACCGAACTGATATTCACCAGTACAGTTTTATTGTTTCATCTATGCCTATTCATGATTTAAAATAATGAATTTTGAATTTTAATGTGAAATTGTGCTCATACATGACAGAACATGTACAAGGTTGATTTGCCGGCGGATGAGTCTGAGCAGAAGGCGGTGGAGCGGCGTCGGGCCGCAGAGGCTGAGCGCAAGAGTCGAATATTCAACACCAGAACCCGCGTGATCGGCGTGGATCTGCGCGCGCTCCACAAACAGCAGGAGGAGAAACGGGAACGACTGGAGATGGAGAAGCAGCGAGACATGGCTCATGGTAATAGACACAACTTTTGGAGGTTTTTTGTCTCTCAATACTTCTGTACTGCGCCAAAACAGGCTACAAAACTAAAAGTTTAAGTATTATATTATTATATTATTATCATTATATATATATATATATATATATATATATATATATATATATATATATATATATATATATATATATATATATATATATAAGCTTCTGCTTTCTGCTTTCCGCAATGGATCAACCAGAGTCAGATACAAAAATAATAGTCTGTGATATGCAGAAATGAACTCTTTTTTTTTATTCAGATCTCTTGCGCTTATCTCTGGATGAAACGGCACTGCAACAGAAAAAAGAGGAGGAGGAGACGCGAAGAGAGCTGGCGCTGGACTTGGTACAGTATCGAGCGATACATCAACGTGCTGAGGACAGTCGTGATGCAGATATCAATTATGACCGACAGGAGGCGCCAGATGCCTGTATTTCTGTCTCAGACTCAGCATTGGGACCCGCCAGTATGCAAGTGTTTTTGGTAAGACTATAACGTTAAAGGGTTAACGTTAGTTCCCCCCAAAAAAATAAATAAAATTGTGTCATTAATTACTCACCCTCATTTCGTTCCGAACCCTTGGTTCATCAGAACACAAATTAACATATTTTTGAGAGAGCTCTCTGGCCCCTCCATAAACAGCAATTTAATTAGTTACCACTTTCAAGGCCCAGAAAGGTAGAAAAGACATCGTTAAAATAGTCCATGTGACTCCAGTGGTTCAGCCTTAATGTTATGATGCCACAAGAAGACTTTTTGTGAAAAAAAAAAAAAAAAATCAAACTAAATAACGGCTTTATTCAACAATTTTTTCTTGCCTGTGTCAGACTCTTACGCTGTTGACGTAGTGTAAACAGTGCAGCGCTGTTCACGTGAGCACCACAACCTCAGCAGCGTAAGAGTCTGACACAGGCAAGAAGAAATACCTTTCTGGGCCTTGAAAGTGTTAATTGAATGGCTGTCTATGGAGGGTTCAGAGAGCTCTCGGATTTCATCAAAAATATCATCATTTGTGTTCTGAAGATGAACGAAGATCTTACGGGTTTGGAACGACATGAGGGTGAGTAATTAATGACAGAATTTTCATTTTTGGTGAACTAACCCTTTAAGTGTTTCTAGGATTCTGTTACAGCAACAAATGACATGGACTTTACATTTTCCATCAGCATTTTAGGTTATAATTTAATTTGATTTTGAATGTGTAAGGAAGATTCTTATTTATTAACTTCTGCATGTATTTCTCGGTTTAAAATTATTATGCACCTGTTTAAAAAGTCCTGCATTGTAACAAAAACAGAATAATAATAATTCTATAATAGAAAAAAGATGTTTCATCAGAAATATAACACTGCAGGACACCAGTATTCATATTCAATCAATGTGTTTATGAACATTTGGTCAGGGAGAAGGAATTAATGAGAATGAAAAGAAGAGAGCTCAGATGGAGATGAACAGAGAGAAACCTGAGAGCTCAAAAGGAGAGAGAGAGAGAAACAAGAAAGGGAACAGAAAATCAGAGGTAAACAGATAATATTATATGTATATATATATATATATATATATATATATATATATATATATATATATATATATATATATATATATATATATATACACTCACCTAAAGGATTATTAGGAACACCTGTTCAATTTCTCATTAATGCAATTATCTAATCAACCAATCACATGGCAGTTGCTTCAATGCATTTAGGGGTGTGGTCCTGGTCAAGACAATCTCCTGAACTCCAAACTGAATGTCAGAATGGGAAAGAAAGGTGATTTAAGCAATTTTGAGCATGGCATGGTTGTTGGTGCCAGACGGGCCGGTCTGAGTATTTCACAATCTGCTCAGTTACTGGGATTTTCACGCACAACCATTTCTAGGGTTTACAAAGAATGGTGTGAAAAGGGAAAAACATCCAGTATGCGGCAGTCCTGTGGCGAAAATGCCTTGTTGATGCTAGAGGTCAGAGGAGAATGGGCCGACTGATTCAAGCTGATAGAAGAGCAACTTTGACTGAAATAACCACTCGTTACAACTGAGGTATGCAGCAAAGCATTTGTGAAGCCACAACACGCACAACCTTGAGGCGGATGGGCTACAACAGCAGAAGACCCCACCGGTACCACTCATCTCCACTACAAATAGGAAAAAGAGGCTACAATTTGCACAAGCTCACCAAAATTGGACAGTTGAAGACTGGAAAAATGTTGCCTGGTCTGATGAGTCTTGATTTCTGTTGAGACATTCAGATGGTAGAGTCAGAATTTGGCGTAAACAGAATGAGAACATGGATCCATCATGCCTTGTTACCACTGTGCAGGCTGGTGGTGGTGGTGTAATGGTGTGGGGGATGTTTTCTTGGCACACTTTAGACCCCTTAGTGCCAATTGGGCATCGTTTAAATGCCACGGCCTACCTGAGCATTGTTTCTGACCATGTCCATCCCTTTATGACCACCATGTACCCATTCTCTGATGGCTACTTCCAGCAGGATAATGCACCATGTCACAAAGCTCGAATCATTTCAAATTGGTTTCTTGAACATGACAATGAGTTCACTGTACTAAAATGGCCCCCACAGTCACCAGATCTCAACCCAATAGGGCATCTTTGGGATGTGGTGGAACGGGAGCTTTGTGTCCTGGATGTGCATCCCACAAATCTCCATCAACTGCAAGATGCTATCCTATCAATATGGGCCAACATTTCTAAAGAATGCTTTCAGCACCTTGTTGAATCAATGCCATATAGAATTAAAGCAGTTCTGAAGCCGAAAGGGGGTCAAACACAGTATTAGTATGGTGTTCCTAATAATCCTTTAGGTGAGTGTATATATATATATATATCCCCTTTAGCCCTGTAATATTAATATAGAAAGGATTGTAATGTTAGTATATTTAACCATGGTTAGTAGCAGAGTTGCACAGAGGTTCTGAGCGTGTGTATTGTATCTGTGTTTGTGTGTTCAGAGCTGCTAACCGAAAGGGAGTTGGTGGAAAAAGACCTCAGGGCAGTGCAGCTGAATGCCCTGGAGGAGGAGTGCAAAAGAGTGGCCCGCACTGCACTCAGTCATTACAATCAGGCTCAGGTATTACTTCACCACTAAACTAATGAAGACAGTTTATTTTGATTAGGTTAATAAAACATTAACCTGTTAACTGTCACCCATTTTGAGCTTGATCTAAACTATAAATGGTTGTAATTCATCAATGCTTTGTAATACAGACCTATATACTCACCCTCAAGTTGGCACCATTGACTTCCATAGTGTGGGAAAAATAATATGGAAGTAAATACTGTTTGGTTACAAGCTGTTCAGCAGAAGAAAGAAATTCATACAGGTTTAGAACAACTTGAGAATGAGTAAATGATGACAGAATTTTCATTTTTGGGTGAACTATCCCTTTAATTATATAGTAAGTACATGTTGTTAATTAATATCACTCAGTACATATTTATAATAATAACAACACTATAACAAGAGCACCTTAACCCATTTCACCGGCAACTATAGTTGCCACAGTATATAGTTGTCATTTTCCTTTTGTAAGTATTTTTCTAGATATTATCAATTTTTTATATCTCAATGACACGCAAGCAAACAATCAAATAGAGGATTTCAAGAAGAAAAAAGGTATTAACTTCCTACCCCTACTTCCAGGAAGCATAGTGAAGGCAAACCCTCCCAAAGATTTATTTTCATGTTACTAAGTATTTTTTGTTGACATATATTTATCTACATAATCATGACGGTCTCTAGAATCATCCAATCAAAACAAATATTACAACAGATCTTTAGTTTTTTTGTATACTCAGTCAAAAGTCCAAGCGGCAACTATAGTTGCCAGTGGGCAAATGACTTGTAAGTACATATAATGGGGAAATGGAGTATACTGTGTTAACAGGTTAATAAATCAAGGTTTTTAGTCGTTTAGTGCTTTTTACTTTCATAATATCCCACATAAACATAACCTAACCCTTTAACTAACATGTCTACTGTACAGTAGACCTTAATCGATAGGGAAATGTATAATATTTTAAGATATTATGTCTTGTAAGGGCCAAATTGAGGACCCTTCATCCAATTCATTCTAATCGGTCAAGGACCTAATTATTTTTATGACTAGTAGCTTACATTTCCATTATAATGTGGAAATTCAGACAAGTAATGAGTTTACATTATTATATGGAATCACCTACTACAGTCATCCATTGAGTACTATGGGACTATTTAAAAAAAAAAAATTTTAATATAGATATATATTATTTATTTGTAATTTTTTTGTCATTCTATTTATTTATTTTCATTTAACTTTTTGATACCCAATGCCCTGTTGGGGCAACTTAATGGCTGCACTTTATTCTGCACTATGTTCCACCACTTTAAGATTTTACTTGTTTGCTGTGTTTTCATATTCAGAAGATTATAAGATAGATGCAGCTTTTTGAGTTTGCATCGAATGTTCTTCAACCTTTATACATAATAAATTTGTTTATGAATAAAGATTGATCTGTTGAAAGCAGTTATTTTGAGTTAGATGCCAAATGTTCTCCTCCTATTCAAATTTGACATTGAAGGGGTGCATACAACATATTTGCCCACCGGCAACTATAGTTGCCGCACATTCAAATACGATTTTCAAGAAAAAAAACGGAAAAAAAAAAAACTTGGGGAAAATAAATGCAGAACATGTTCACATAGGACACTATTAACATGACTATATGCATGAAAAATTGGGCACAAATGGGTTAAATAAACTGTAACCGTTTAAGCTTACTGTAAAGCAAATATACTGAAC
Source organism: Paracanthobrama guichenoti (assembly GCA_018749465.1). Classification (NCBI taxonomy): domain Eukaryota; kingdom Metazoa; phylum Chordata; class Actinopteri; order Cypriniformes; family Gobionidae; genus Paracanthobrama; species Paracanthobrama guichenoti. The sequence continues at coordinate 14,516,479 of CM031965.1, forward strand.
AAAAGTTTTTTTGATTTGATACAAAATTTATATTTGACAAAATAATTTGGACTCCAACATTGCTAGAAAATCAAAGCCATATGTCAAACCAAGTTGTGTTCCAAATTTGAAGTTAACAAAAACTGCTAAAAGGTTTTAAAGTATAATTTCTGTGGTAACAAGAGACGCACAGAAGGAAATTGCGTGTTTAATCTTTTAAATGATACCTAATTTATGATGATTACCCAAATTGCCAAACACGTGACAGTTGTTAGGCTAAATTAATATAGTTCACTCAAAAATGAAATTTTCTCACCCTGATGACATTTGAAACCATCGCTGCATCTGAAATCGAATACCTCCCTATTATACAGTAGACAAAAAACAGTACGCCAACAGAGTGTATGTCCGAATACATAGTATTCGAAAAACAGTAGGCAAAAAGTCCCAGATGACCTACTACTTCCGACAAAATTCTAAAGTGCAATCGGGAGGCCACGGGAGGGGATTTATGAATGGCAGTGAAGCGTCACAACTAACACTAGTAGGTCACATCTGAATTTCATTCATACTCATGTTAGAATGTACTTTTTTAACACTAGCCAAGTAAATTCAAATTCAAATGTAGTACCTACTCAGACAGTATGTGATTTAGGATGCAGCGTATGACTCTTTTGTGGAACAGGAGATATATTGAAGAATGTTTATGCTGCTATTCTTCCTCAAAGATCTATCGTGCCTTTGTGGGTTTTCGAAATGAAAATTCTGTCATGATTTACTCACCCACGTCATTTCAAACCTGTGTTTGCATATACTGCCATTAATTACATCTTAAAGGGATAGTTCACCCAAAAATGAATTTTACAATATACTACAAAAGCATATAGTGAGTGTAAAGCTCCAAAAGGGGGAAAATAGTTCAAATCACACAGAATCAGTGCCTTAAAGGGATAGTCCATCCAAAAATGAAAGTTGTCATCATTTACTCACCATTATGTTGTTCCAAACCTGTATGAGTTTCTTTCTTCTATTTAACACAAAAGAAGATATTTTAAAGAATGTTGGTAACCAGACAGTTGACGGTAGCCATGGACTTTAGGAAAATAAAATACTATGGGAGTCGATGGCTACCGTCAACCAAAATTCTTTAAAATATCTTTTAGGTTTATGCTTTTGTAATATTTTGTAAAATTCACTTTTGGGTGAACTATCCCTTTAAGGTGTAATTGAGGGCAATATGTGCAAACACAGGTTTGAAATTACATGTGGGTGAGTAAATCATGACAGAATTTTCATTTCGAAAACCCACAAAGGCACCATAGATCTTTGAGGTGAAAGGTCAAGGTAACATCTGACCTCCCCTTGCAGGCAGAGGAGAGGATGGAGAGGGAGCGACAAGAGAGACTGATGAGAGAGGGAGAGGAGCTGGCAGAGGTACAGTACGCAGTGACCTCTGACCTCCTCACAGAGCGACCAGAGGCTGCAAAGAGAATAACAGAATCCTCAGCAAAGGGTCCACGAGTCCTGACCGACCGCTGGAAGGGCATGACCCCACAGCAGATCAGTGATATCCACAGAAAGAGAGAGGAACAGTGCTTTGAGAAAGAGGTTAAGATCCTGCACTGACATGTGCCGTTTGAGCATGCATTTATAGTCATCATAAAAGTAATCTGCTTTTCTCTTTTTCCAATTTCAACAGAGACTGAGAGTGATGGAGAGGCGGAGAGATCTGGCCTGGGATTACCATCTGACAGAGCAGGCCAGACAGCAGGAGAGAGAGGAGACAAGAGACAAGGAGCTGCAGAGAGAGAGGAGAGTTCAGCTCGATAGATACAATCAACAGCTGGCACAAGAGCAGCAAGCGCAGTGAGTGCCACATTCACAACAACACATAAACAACACAGCAGGACACAAGCAGAAGGCATACAACTGGAAATTAAACAATCAAGGGAAGTAAAGTCAACATAAAATGTTCCAGGTGCACAACTGCGCATATTGTTCCAATGTTTTTGTATTCTTTAATTTAAATTAAACAACATGCTCCTCTCTCACACCTTTTATTTTTGACTGACATCAGCTAGACCACAAATGATCTACAGTAATAGTCAAATAATTATTTTAGGCTACTGTGGTTGTAATGCAAGCTTTCATATATATTGTAATGCCAATAATTGGGTCACTTTTCACTATCAAAAGTCCCATCCTTCATTTTTTCTTGTTGAATATTCGGGTTACACTTTATTTTTACAGTACATGCACTTGTGTGTACTTAGTGTATTTACCTAAGTACTGGTTAATATAAGGTAATAACTACATGGGTTAAGGTTAGGTTTAGGGGTAGGTTCAGGTTAGTACCTAGTTATTACCCAGTTATTGTAATTGCTATAATAAGTAAACCGTATGTACATGCAGAACAGGACTGTAAAATAAAGTGCTACCGAATATTCCGTTTGACTTGGATATACACTACAGTTCAAGTTTGTTGTCAGTAAGATTTTATTAAGTTATTAAGAAGTGTTTTATTAAGTTATTAAGTTATGTTTATTAAGTTAATACTTCATTTAGCTAAAATGCATTAAATTGATCAAAGATCAAACGTCATCATGGTTTCCACAAAAATATTAAGCAGCACATCTGTTTTCAACATTAATAATAAGTAGCGCTGTCAAATCGATTAATCGCAACTGATCGCATCCAAAATAAAAGTTTGTTTACATAATTATGTGTGTACTGTGTATAATTATGTATATATAAACACACATGCATTTATATATTTAAGTTTTTTTATATATTTGTTACATATATAATATGAATGATAAAAAATATATACAGTATATTTCTTTTGTGTGTGTATTCAAATATACATAATTATACACAGTACACACATAATTATGTAAACAAACTTTTATTTTGGATGTGATTAACCGATTTGACAGCACTAATAATAAGAAACGATTGAGCACCAAACCAGCATATTAAATGATTTCTGAAGGATCAGGTGTCATTGCAGACTACAATTAATTTAAATATAATCATTTACTTACACTATAATATAAATTATAATAATATTTTATAATATTTCTTATTTTTACAATATTTTTGATCAAATAAATCCAGCCTTGGAGAGCATAAGACTTCTTTCAAAAAATAAAAACTCGTACTGACTTCATTTTGAAGAAAAATGTTCGACACTAACACCAAAAAGTGAGCTCCTAATAATAAGTACTAAATATAAATTCTAAGTCAATTCTAATTTTAATAATTGCTAGTAGCGAATATAGAAATTCTTGGATGTTTAGAAACGATTTATTTGTTCTTGTTTTTTCAGCCAACACTACCTGGACAGGCAGCTGTATACAAACCGTCCCACAGGGCAGTACTTCACCCAGTTCAGCACAAGCTCTCGATAAAGCAGCGTCCAGTCCATCCTCCTCCTGCAATAAAGTGCTACTGGGCTTCAAAGCATTGTGTATGTTTGACATTCATTCCTCATAAAATGTTATATAGTGATGTATTTTCACATAAACAAACAAACATGTAGATGATTCCATTGATTTTATTTAAGAAGTATTTACTTGCACTGGCTGATTGGTGATGCAGATACAATAGCAAACTCCAGTTCATATCTAGTCAACGTAGCCCACCCTTCCTGACCCCATCAGTTCACAAACACCACAGGGGAATGTGACCAATACAGCCTCATTCATCTGGTCCTTCATTTATTTTCACATAATATGCAGTAACAAACAGAACATACAAGGAGGAATAAGAGACTATTATGTCAAGCTTATTTATGCATTAAGCCTACAGTTTAAGATGCATTATGAGCTTGAATGCGTACATTTGACAAGTAACAGAAACGGCAACGCTTGTTCGCTAGTCAAGCTTTAAATGGTGCCCTCCCACCCAGTTTTACTTGCAGTAGCAGAGGGCAGTATAGTGGATATCTGAGAGTCGATCCACCTCCGAGCTCAATACACAGTCAAGACACTGACAAAATACACAAGTCGTCTAGCAGCAGTTTAGTTGAATATTGAGTTGAATATAATTTGCATCACTTCCCCCTCCTGTAAGAAAATAGATCTCTTAGAGACTTTTGTCCTGAGTGTGTCTGTACAGCTTTTGTGAGGGAGGCAAACACAGATCAGGCAGTCCGGCCCCCACAGCTATCCCAGAGTGCTGGGAATCGCTGCAAAAACCCGCCGCAAGACAGTGGTCTCAAAGATCTGAGTCAGCATGCTTCTATTGCTCCCTGGAAGCGTGCGTGTGTGTGTGTGTGTGTGTGTGCAGTGTGCAAAATAAGATGACTGCGTCCTTCCTCTCGCACCGCCTCTGCAGCGATAGATTCTAATCAGATATGCACAATACTGCCATTCTTCAGCACTCGGGAAACTATAAGCGCAATCATGTTTTGTCGGTTGCTTCAATTAGCTCTTTTTTTTTGTCTCTTATCCAATCAGCTTTTTTTTCAGAACCTGCAACATTTATTTATCAAAGGACTTTTTTTTTTTTTAGCTTTTTAAAACTATGCACTACTCATCTACCACACTCAAATCACAACTAACAAGTTACTTTAAAGTTAAAAAAAGTTACAAAACAAATTTCAAAACCTAAAACGTAATCAACAAGACACATATTTTTCAACGTCATAACAAACAATCTTTTGGGCTATATTTACATTCATCTGGAAAGAGTTCTTTTTTTTACCCCTGTGCCCCTCTCTTGAGAACCAGATGTGCCATAGATTCTCTCAGTGCTATATTCTGCTATATTTGTTTATCAAACATCAAATCAAATGAACCAAAAAGCAAAAAAGGGAACAAATGCTATTTGGTATACTGGTATGGAACAATTCCCACCCGAACAAAGCATACATTCTGTGTAATAAGACACAAGCCAATACATGATTGCATTTATGTAACCAAACTAAACTGCGTGTGTGACGTACTCTCTCACAAACCTATCTAACTCAATACGACCTCATAACTACGCACCTTACGTGTGTATTCTTATGGCTTTACACCAACAGGACTGCAAGAGAGAATCGATCAATACAGTTTAATACAATGCAGAAAACAAGATATAAAAACAGACATATACAGAGGGAGAAATAAAGATGAGAGATGGTGGTGAGTATGTTGTTGTAGGCAGGCACAGGAACCAATGGAGATGACAGAGATTATAATACTGTATTTGGCTAAATTGATAGATGCTTATATGTACAGCTTGTTATAAGTCGTTGCATCTCATGTATTTACACTACAGAACGCTATAATTGTAACTGCAGGGATGCCGATATGTATCTTCTATTGAATCATGATAATATTACAACAAATCAACGTATGGATGACTTAAAGGTGCCATAAGCAAATTTTATGGAATGAAAAAAAAAAAGGAAGGCAGGGAATTGGTTCTATCCATCTGCATTTGACTGTAAGAAAAGGGTGGGCAGACTAAAAGACTGTTGTTTCACCGGAAGATAAAAAAAAATTAATAAAAAAAACACATGCATGTATGAATCATTCACAATAAGGATCAGTAAGATGCATTATGAAAATAGATGGGTTCATTTCCCTTTCATGCCGACTTTAAGAGCCAGGAAGAAATTGGGCACCGTTCAAACATCCACTATAATATAACACATTTTTTTATATAACACCGTCAGGATACATTTTCGAATTTTGATGGTGAAAGATGTTTTTAGTAGCAGATGGTGTAGTTACGGAATCTACCAGCAGGGGCTAATGGGGCCATGCTAATCTAGGGTGGGGTTTTGGAAAAAGGGGCATGTCTTAAAGCCCAATTTATACTTCTGCGTCGAGTGTACACCGTAGTTACGCCGTAGGCTGTGTGTTGCACGTGTAGCCTACGCCATACCCTGACGTGCACCTCTCCAAAAATGTAACAACTCATCGATTCAAAGTGGACTGCAAGCGCTGTGATTGGTCTGCCAGAACCCTTCCCCTAGGGTAGGGATACACATGCTCCCTCTGCATGTCAACGCGGACAAGGACGCAGAAGTATAAAGGAAAATTGCCGCGTAGCCCACGGCGTAGGGGCTACGGTGCAGGTCCAACGCAGAAGTATAAATCAGCATTAAGTCAGTGGTTAAGGCTGAGAAGTTTGATGATGGCTGATATTGCTTACAGCACCTTTAAAACACGACACAAAAGTGATTCTTGCAGAAAAAAAAAATAATAATACAAAATTAATTATAAAAATGGTTCAGGCAGGTCTTCAAAGAATAAACTAAATGGTAGAGATGCACAAAAAACAATAAGTTGATTAAACTTTGCAACCAGTATAACCAGCTCATGCTGTCTATATGCTTGCACAACGCACTTAGTCATGATTTTAAGGCCCTCAGCTACTCTCTTCTCTCACACCCTCCTTCCACAACACTTCTTTATTGACTAACAGGTGAATCCGACTCCATGTTTGATTTGGTGTCTGCCACAGGAGCTCGGCGTCTGCTTTATTATTCACCAGATTATCAAAGAAGTCTCTTCTGGAGATGTTCTTGTCACGTCTGTATAACTGTAAACGGCTAGAGCCTATTTTATATCGTAAAATGAGAGATAATATCTGTAAACAACGAGCATGGCAGTCTATTTGTTATATGTCAGTCAAATGATTTCCTCTGGCTGTGTTAAAAGTGTTATGTTGGTCCAATTACATCTGAAGTAAGTTCCAGCAAAATGGCTCTGGTAGGTTTTCTTGGCATCTGTTGTGTGTGCAGGTCTTATAATTGTGGGTTTTCGATTATTTGGTTAGTCATGAGCGGTTGCAACAGGTGGGCACATGTGTGAATCCACGTTTGGTCTCGGGCTCGCCCGGCTAGTCAAGGAGGGCAGCAGAGTTGGGCAGGCCATGGTGGGAGATGGCAGTGGCAGGATTTAGAGGGGAACTTTCCTGAGTCTCAGGGTCAGGAACATCTCGGACTCCGCTGCTCTGACTGGCCAGCGACTCGTCCATGAGGACCTCGGTCTGCACGCTGTTGCTGTTGGCGTAGTCGTCTAGAGCATCGTCGGTACATAGTTTACTGTCCTCGCACAGAGACGGCTGACTGGCCGTCCGCTTCTCCTCGTTGTCACTGTGCAAAAGAGAGAAATACAAATAAAGCTACAAAAATACACCAAGTGCGATGTCAAAAAGGTACATCAAAAATGCCACACTGTGCATGCAAGGGAAAGTATTGAGAAAGCCATGCATGCAAAAGAACACAGTGCCACCGCAAAGCATACCTCTCCAGAGATCTGTAAATCATTGGGAAGAGCATTTAGGAAAGAAAGAAAGAACATAAGAAACAAGGAAAGGAAGTTTCTGCAATAATCTGTCTAACAAACTTCACCACACCTGTACTCTCCAAAAGCCTCATTATTTATTGGCCGAGCTTCAGAATCTATCTGGCCCTCTTCTTTCTCTTTAACTGTAAGGAGAACAAAATGCAGGGATATTTCCGCATTTATTAGTATTGACTAATCGCTAATTAGATGGTTAAATAGATTAGAATGATGTTGTGAGTGTATTTTACCTGAGTATTTTCCACCTTTGCTTCGTTTTATGAAACACAGAATGAGCAGTACCAGCAGCAATAGCACAAGGGCGCTGATGAGTCCGATGAACCAGATTTCAGTCACAAATCCACCACGTTTTTCCATGACAACTTAAGCAAAAGGGGAAAATGCTGTAATGAATTTCCTGACACTTTGTTTGATATTAAAGAGATAGTTCACCCAAAAATAGAAATGCTGTGATCATTTACACTACTGCTTGGGGTCAGTAAGATTTTTTCTTTATTACATTTAATGAATACTTTTATTCAGCAAGGACACATTAAATGGCTCAAATGTGACACTAAAGACATTTATAATTGATTTATTAATTAAATAATCCAAATGTATTAAATATTATAAAAATATTAAGCAGCACAACTGTTTTCAGCATTGATGATAATAAGGATAGTAGGTAGGATAGATAATAGTTATGATGTTGAAAATTCAGCTTTGCCATCACAGGAATAATTAACATTTTAAAATATATTCTAATAGAAAAGAGTTATTTTACCGTTTAATAGCATTTCACAATATTACTGTTTTAATTCATTTTTGTTTAAATAAATGCAGCCTTTTTAACCTCTTAAACTCAGCGGACCCTGTACAGGTATACTTTAAATTTGAAATGTCTGTGGAGGAGCTCTGACCTCATATATGGTACCACATAAAAAGCTTAGAGTCTCTACTTTCTGGAGACATGCATCACTTTGGCATTTGTCTTACACAAAGTAACTTTATTTACACTTAATTACTCTGGTACCATTTCCGCCTACCCAAATGAAAACGCTTCCCATACCCACATACAGTGGTCTAAATACACAATGTTGGTGTCATTTTACAGGAAACCCTTTGAAGTTACATAAAACACTGCTAAAAGTGATAAACGTAAATATATGTTGTCTGAGCTGTAATGACAAAGTAGAGCTTTTTTTTTTTTTTTTTTAGAAACATAAAAAAATTATTACAATTATATTCAATTATAAATAACTTACTGACCCCAAACTTTTGAATGGTAGTGTATATGGCTTTAGTTTTTTTCCAATGAACAAAAAAAGTGGACAAAATTTTAAAGTAGTGGCTGTGTCTGTCAAGCTCCAAATCACACTATATTCTGAGCCACATTTATTATACTTTTATGATGTTTAAAGCTTGAAAAATTACACAAATAACAGCATACAGGTTTGGAACAAGATGAGGGTAAAGAGAATAAATGAAGACAGTATTCATTTCTGGAAAACTATGAACTATCCCATCAAGGGTACAAGAAAACATCCTCTACACTCCATTTTCCAGCCCAAATATAAAACCAATCTTCAAATGTGTTGTTCATGAAAGCTCTTCTGTGGCCTGCACATAAATGGCACATCAGTGCAATTAACAAAAAATTAACAAAAATTAGGCGAACAAAAATTCAGGGCTGTTTTGTGATTACTTGTTCCAGCTGTTTTGTGATTACTTGTTCCAGCTGTCTGGATCGTATCCTTCCAGATAGTCTTGTTTCCCAAGTCAATCTGTAAGTCATACTGGTATCCGGGCTGGAGCCCCTGCAGCGTGTAGAAAGACTGAGAGCTGTTTACTTTTTCAGAGTGCTTCCATTTGCTTTTGCCTGGACAGAACACAATACAATATAAATCAAAACTCACTCATTCGTATTCTCTCTCAAGTTACTAAAAGGTATAGGCACTAACTGAGTAACTAAGAGAAAGGGTAATAAAGCTGATTTCTATTCGATAAATGAGCTTGTGTTCAATCATTCTCAAATCACATCCTGTCTATACGGCACGTACCATCCTTTCTCAGGTAATGAATAAGGAATCCCACGTTCCTCTGTCTTTCTTTCGACACCCAGGTCAGGTTGACTGATGTCTCTCCAATCGATAAGCTAATGTCGGAGGGTGGACCTGTTCACACACAGAAACAAAACAAGTCTTAAACCCTTAAATCTGACGATGGTTTGTTCAACAAAATTTGTTCCAATATAAATCTGATTGGCTGTGATGTTGGGGGTAACGTATTACAAGTAACAAAACATCTGAGTTTTTCAAATAAGTAACGCAAGTTAATGTTTTCCCATTTATTGACTGACACCTATTCTGTCCCCATGTCGAGAGAACATGATGGTCATTGTAGTTCTAGACTAAATGTGAGCATGCATTTACTCATCACACTTGCACAAAAACAGATTTAGTATTCCTCAATAATTAATAACGGTGAACTTTTACGGACTGTAACCGGTCTGGCCATGAGGCTGGACGTAATGTCTAGGGAAACTGCACAGACCGGACACGAATGCTGAGGACCAGATCTGATTGATTGATTATGATCCGGACAAATTACCGAAGATCATCAAATGGATTAAAAAATAATAAATTGTATTTGCCTGACCTAATCAACTAGCCCAACGAACCTCACTTGGTCCCTATCTCTCGGTTGGGATTTCAGCCTGACAGCTTTGTCTGCTATCTTTCCCTGTGCACTGCCTTATCTCCCTTCAAGGACAAACCATAGAACTGAACTCGAAAACATCTGAAGTTATGGCTAACATTCTCACACACAACACAATCTCAGACTCACTCGCACCATACATACCCGACCTTCCCTCCCGTTCCATCCGTCTGCCTGTCTGTTATCTATCTCCTCTCCCACTCCATACAAAAAATCCCACCACGTGACCACGTGTACTGTGTCATGTTTATGTTTATGTTTATGTTTTGTTGTGTTTGCTATGTAATGCTTGCTAAATTGCATTCTTGTATTTCTGAGAGCGTAGGGCGCGCCTGAATAATCGGCTGCGGCCCGGAGGCTTGCTCCAAACTTCATTTCGTTATACTGTACTTGTACATGTGTAATGACAAATAAACTTCAACTTCAACTTCAACTTAATAAAAACGGTGAAATGCAAACTCAGAATATTATGCAAATCGGCAACAATTAAATGTTAAATAATACAGATATACTTTAGCCATGAATTTGCATTTGAGGCTTATTCATTTAACTTTTGCCAAAAATATAACTTATATTAAAATATATAAATATATTTTTTGTTATTAAAAAACAAAACAAGCAAGCCCGGCCCAGGTGATAAAAAGTAACATAACGAATTACTTTTCATACAAAGTACATAAAGTAATCCAACTTAATTCAACTTAAATACATTTAGGAAGTAACGCAATATCATAATGTATTACTTTTAAAAGTAACTTTCCCAAACACTGACTGTCACATTTTCAGCGTGGACACATAAATAACTTGTAGTCACATAAGTGTGTCACATCATGTCTGGTTAGGACATAGTGTTTGAAATGTGTGTAAAAACATTCCCCCCATCATGTAAAACCCCTCAAAGCACATGTGCAGTTAGATACAACTCTATGTCCAGATAAATCATTCAGTGATGGGTAAAGTGTTGGACCTCCATCCAGTGTGGTAGCTCCCTCCCTGATGATTGGCAGTCCTTCTCCAGCAGCCGTGTATCCCCGCAGGTAGAAGCGGTAACGGCTGCGAGGGTCCAGCTTTAACGTTAAGTGATCCTTGGCGTGGTCACTAATCTTTTCTACCTGCATAGGAATGTCTTCATTATCAACTGCAGAGAAATGAGGGGGAAAAGAGACAACAAATGTATAAAAAATTGTGTTTTAAATTAGTGATTTTATCCTCTGGTTTCACAGACGAGGCTTAAGCTAGTCCCAGACTAAAACGTTTGAGCTGTTTTAACAGCTTGCACTGAGATATGTCAAAAAATATGTCAGTGCCATTGTTTTGTCTCTAGATGCACGCCAGTAATGTTTTTTCTAATGCAGGTTTATAAAAGCTACTTAAATGCCCTAATTACACTAACGCATAATCCTGGTTTAGTCTAAGCCCCATCTGTGAAACCGGGCCTATATTTAGTAGTTATATATATTCACCCGGCTAGCACTTTGTGTGTTTTTAGAGTGTTGCTGTTAAGTTGCTAAAGGGTTTCTGGACATGCTTGTGCGTTTCTATACAGTTGCTCAAACAGTACATACACATATATATATATATATATATATATATATATACACACACCCAGGACACGAAGCTCCCGTTCCACCACATCCCAAAGATGCTCTATTGGGTTGAGATCTGGTGACTGTGGGGGCCATTTTAGTACAGTGAACTCAATGTCATGTTCAAGAAACCAATTTGAAATTATTTGAGCTTTGTGACATGGTGCATTATCCTGCTGGAAGTAGCCATCAGAGAATGGGTACATGGTGGTCATAAAGGGATGGACATGGTCAGAAACAATGCTCAGGTAGGCCGTGGCATTTAAACGATGCCCAATTGGCACTAAGGGGCCTAAAGTGTGCCAAGAAAACATCCCCCACACCATTACACCACCACCACCACCAGCCTGCACAGTGGTAACAAGGCATGATGAATCCATGTTCTCATTCTGTTTACGCCAAATTCTGACTCTACCATCTGAATGTCTCAACAGAAATCGAGACTCATCAGACCAGGCAACATTTTTCCAGTCTTCAACTGTCCAATTTTGGTGAACTTGTGCAAATTGTAGCCTCTTTTTCCTATTTGTAGTGGAGATGAGTGGTACCCCGGTGGGGTCTTCTGCTGTTGTAGCCCATCCGCCTCAAGGTTGTGCGTGTTGTGGCTTCACAAATGCTTTGCTGCATACCTCGGTTGTAACGAGTGGTTATTTCAGTCAAAGTTGCTCTTCTATCAGCTTGAATCAGTCGGCCCATTCTCCTCTGACCTCTAGCATCAACATCAGGCATTTTCGCCCACAGGACTGCCGCATACTGGATGTTTTTCCCTTTTCACACCATTCTTTGTAAACCCTAGAAATGGTTGTGTGTGAAAATCCCAGTAACTGAGCAGATTGTGAAATACTCAGACCGGCCCGCCTAGCTCCAACAACCATGCCATGCTCAAAATTGCTTAAATCACCTTTCTTTCCCATTCTGACATTCAGTTTGGAGTTCAGGAGATTGTCTTGACCAGGACCACACCCCTAAATGCATTGAAGCAACTGCCATATGATTGATTGATTAGATAATTGCATTAATGAGAAATTGAACAGGTGTTCCTAATAATCCTTTAGGTGAGTGTATATATATATATATATATATATATATATATATATATATATATATATATATATATATATATATATATATATATATATATACACACACACACACACACACACACACACACACACACATATATATACATACATACACTATCGCATACTATCCGTCTTAAATAGTATTCGAAAATAGAATTAGTATGTCCCAAATCATAGTACGTGTATGGAGAAATTAGTATTCCATAGATACCCGGAGGGGTCTACTATTTTATAGTATACTATTTAGTTGGACGAGGATTCAATTAAAACTACAAACATGTCGGATGTGCAAGTCTGACGGTTAAGCAGAAAGGTTTAGATAGTGATCTGAGTAAATAATTATTAGTATCCAACCTGACAAAAGATATTTATTCAGTATATTATTTATTCCCTTATGAAAATGAACCATGAAACATGGTTATTATAGTTAAACCATGGTAACCACAAATTAACCATGACTTTGCTACTCTAACCATAGTTTAACCATGGTATTTGTGGTAAAACTGTGGTTATATAAATGGTAATCAATTAGTCAAAAAAACATGGTTACTACACTTTTATTATAATAAATCCATGGTTAATATTCGTAAGGGGTTATCCACATTATATTTCATCTGCAACAGCATTGAGAACTTTTGTAATGATACGTTTGGCCATTATCTTTTAAACACATCATATTCAGTTTTAACTGTGACAAGGCAATTTAAATAGTGACAGGATGCACGTAACAAAAGCAAGAGAGCTGTCCGTTAAAGATGCTATGTAGTTGATGTTCTGAGCATTTCTGGAGTGTTGCTAGGTAGCTTTCCTGAGTGTTTTTGGGTTGCTATGTAGTTTCTAAGGTGTTCTGAGTGTTTGTTTTGCGCTGCTATTCAGTTGCTATGACGTTCTGAGTGATTCTAGATTGTTGCTAGCTAGTTGCTAAGGTGTTCTGAGTGTTTTTCGTGTTGCTATGGAGTTGCTAAGGTATTTTGAGATATTTTGAAGCTGCTATGCAGCTGATAGGATGTTCTATGTGGTTGCTAGGGTGTTCTATGTGCTTTCTTGGGTGTTGATAGGATATTCTGAGTGGTTTTTAGTGTGTTGCTATGCAGTTGGCAAGGTGTTTTGAGAGCTTTTATAGAATTACTTGGGTGGTTAGTAGGACGTTGCTAGGTGATATCTAGGGTGTTCTCATTAGATGCTTGGTGGTTGTTTACCTGGCCAAGTCAAAAGAGTGTCTAAACACAGATTGTTACCTTCCTTCAATGTAAATCAATGGGATTTGTATTGTATAGCAGGCAAAAATCCCTCTCCTGAAAAACTGCTTCTAACACTCCTAATGAGAATGAATCATTGAGCTGTTAGTTTACACACCTGCTTGATACTGTAATATGTACCCATTCAGGACTCCATTCGGCTGGATGGGCGGAGTCCAACGCAGTGTCATTTCTGTCTCTGATGGGCTTTCCAGCAGTAAAGATGATGGAGGACCAGGTACTGAATGACAGAATGGCAGAAATTGAAGCTCTCACCTTTCATCATCTATTTTTCTTTTTGTCTCTCGTTCTTACCTCCTTCTGGAGTGTGGAACATGAGGGCTTCAGACTGGGGTCCTTCTCCTTTATAATTAAAGACACTTACAGTCAGTGCGTAATGGGAGTAGGGCTGCAGATCTCCCAGAACCTTCTTCTCCTCATTACTGTCCGTCGTCACAACTGAGATGTTTGTTGGCTTCCCCTCCCTAACACGCTCCCGTCTGAGGTGTCTGCTTTCTGGGCTAAAGTGCAGCAAATAAATCTATAGGATGGATGATAGACAATTTGTTGAAAAGATTTTACATCTCACTTTTTTCAAATTTTGGCTGAGCTTAATACAGCACAGTATGTTACCTTGTAACCCTGCAGACGGCCCCTCACAGTTTCTCTGTTCACAGGCGCCCATGTCACTTTAACAGCAGTGCTGTTGATCAGAACCACTCCCACATCCAGAGGGGCCTCAAGAGGGTCTGACAGGGAGAAAGAGCACCCACATTTTAATTCCCTTTAAAACGTCTGTCTCAGGATTAACAAGACTAAAACCATTGTTTAATTGGGGTGACTTGAGATGTATAACCTTACAGGAAGATGTCAGGAAAAAGGGCTCACAATAGCAGAAAAAATATCAGACATGTCAAACTCACAGTCCTCTCCAGAGTATCCAATGGCGGATTTGGGCTCTGGACCTTCTCCCATCTCATTAACAGCTTGCACTTTAATGTCAAAGGCAGAGAAGTTGCCCACATCTGTGACGGTGAAGGGTGGAGAAGTGATGTATTCGGTGTGCCAGGAAGGACCGCTGCCCAAAACTTTCCTCCACATCACTTTGTAGCGAAAATCTGGGCCGTTGAAACTACGTCTGTCCAACTCCTGCAAGAACACAGACTCAGTCTTGAGATAAAATTTATCTTTCTGTGAACTGAGAGAATTTTGGCAGAACGTTTAGAATATTGGCAATAAGTACAGGGATTCCTTTTTTATCCGTTTGTTAACATGAATTGTCGAATGAACTGATTCACTAGAATGAATCAGACTTTCCAACTGTACATATGAGAGAGATTGAATCATTTAGGTTGAACCAATAATTCACTATAATGAATCAAACTTTCCAACATTACATGAGAGAGAGTGAGATGACTAATTCACTAGAATTCTAACACTATATATATATGAGAGAGGACCATTTAAGATTAACTAGTTCACTAGAATGAATTTGAATTTTCACTACATATGAGAGAGAGGGTCCGGTTAAGATGAACCTATTTGCTAAAATGAGTCAGACTTTTCTAATTCTATATATGAGAGAGAGGACTGTTTAAGATGAACCGATTCACTAGAATAAATCAGCCTTCCTAACACTATGAGAAAGAGGATTGTTTAAGATTGAACCAATTGACTACAGTGAATTAGAACTTTCTAATGCTACACATAAGAGAAAGAGAGGGCTGTTTAGGGTGAATTGATTCACTTGACTGAATCAGACTTTCCAATGCTACAAACATATGAGAGAGAAAGGGCAATTTGGGATCAACTGATTCACTAGAATGAATCAGAATTTTCACTACACATGAGAGAGAGGTCTGGTTAAGATGAATCTAATCGCTAGAATGAGTTAGACTTCTCTACTGCTACGTCTTTCTAACACTATGAGAAAGAGGATTATTTAAGATGAACCTGTTCACTACAACGAGTTAGAATTTTCTAACACTACACACATGAGAGAGAGAGAGCGAGAGCGAGAGAGAGGACCATTTAGGATTAATTGATTCACTTGAACACTTTCTAGTGCTACATACACTATATTGCCAAAAGTATTGAGACACTCCAAATCATTAAATTCAGGTGTTCTAATCACTTCCATGGACTGCTTCTACAAACATTTGTGAAAGCATGGGTCGTTCTCAGGAGCTCAGTGAATTCAGCAACTCAGCCACGAAGTGGTAGGCCACGTAAAATCACAGAGTGGGGTCAGCACATGCTTAGGCGCACAGTGCGCAGAAGTCTCCAACTTTCTGCAGAGTCAATAGCTACAGACCTCCAAACTTAGTATGGCCTTCAGATTAGCTCACAACAGTGTGTAGAGAGCTTCATGGAATGGGTTTCCATGGCCGAGCAGCTGCATCCAAGCCTTACATCACCAAGTGTCAGATGCAATGGTGTAAAGCATGCCGCCACTGGACTCACAGAGAGCAGAATCATGCTTCTCTGTCTGGCAATCTAATGGATGAGTCTGGGTTTGGCCGTTGCCAGGAGAACAGTACTTGCCTGACTGCATTGTGTCAAGTTTGGTGGAGGGGGGTTTATGGTGTGGGGTTTGTTTTTCAGGGGTTGGGCTTGGCCCCTTAGTTCCAGTGAAATGAACTCTTAATACTTCAGCATACCAAGACATTTTGGACAATTTCATGCTCCCAACTTTGTGGAAAGAGTTTGGGGATGGCCCCAGTGCCTGACCACATAAATGCGGTTCTAGAAGAATGGTCAAAAATTCCCATAAAAACACACTCCTAAATCTTGTGGAAAGCCTTCCCAGAAGAGTTGAAGCTGTTATAGCTGCAAAGGGTGGGCCAACTCCATATCGAACCCTACGGATTAAGAATGGGATGTCATTAAAGTTCATGTGCATGTAAAGGCAGGTGTCCCAAAACTTTTGGCAATATAGTGTATGAGAGATAGGACCATTTAGAACATGTAGACACTCTAGAATAAATCAGACCTGACAACGCTACTTAAGAGAAAGAGAGACAGCCGTGTGTGTGTATACTTAAATTTTTAAAACAGTTGGTTATGTGACACCACTACTTCAGCTACCAGTTAGTACCATCGCTATTTTTTTTTTGGTTTGTTACTTGCCAACACTGCAATATCATGTGTACATCGTAAGGACTTGAATAGCTTGACAGTCCAAGCTCCTGTTCACTTTCTTTTGTGTTCCATGTAAAAAAAAAAAAAAAAAAAAAAAAAAAAAAATTGGAAATCATATAGGCTTGGAACGACATGAGGGTGAATGCATTAAGACAGAATCATTTTTGGTCTGAATTGTGCAGCGCACCTTCCATGTGATGACAAGGGTGCCTGGGTCGATGGAATCACTGTGCACTCCTTCAGGGTTGCTGTCTGGAGCTGTAGAGGACAAATCATAATTTAGTGCCAAGATGTTCTAACATGGCAATAAAACTGTCACTTCACATCAGCCACACACTGAGAGAAGATAAAAAACAAATTCAAAGTGTCGTACAATGATTCGAGAGACAAAACAAATGCATCACAATGTAGCAGTACAAGCATTTTCTTTTTTAAGGCAATGTAAGCGTTCACACACGCATACACACATGCAGTGTTACTTACGAGCAGCTGGTGTGGAATAGGCCTCTGTTTCCTTGCTCGGGTCACTTTTGCCGATGTCATTGATGGCAATGATTCGGAAGCGGTATGAAATGAAGGGCTTCAAGGGAAGGGTAGTTCGCTGAATGCTGCCTGACACGCGGCTTAGCTCCTCCCATTCCTTTCTTTCAGATCCTGTCTCCTCGAACTCAATCAAATACTCTAGATACATAAACACGCGTATATATACACACACATAAAACAGGAGGAAATGACACTGATTTTATATATAGACTATCCTCCCAAAAGAATTTGGACAATTCAAACACGCTTGTATAAATGCCAGCAATAAATTCAAAATATGAAGTCAAATAGCATTATTTATTTTTTTAATAATTTTTTTTTTATTTTTTTTTACAAAAACACACTTTTCAAGTATAAGATTTTTTTAAAAGGCTGTTTAAATGATGGTTTCCTAAAATGGGGTTTATGAGTTGATGAAAAGTTAATAATGAATTGCATCATAATCATACATTAAATTAAATTAAAAGAATTAACAGAACATCTAAATAAAAACAAATGAAAAGGAAACAGTATTTTTTTCCACACTTGTTCAACTATCAATTTATACAACATTTGACATTTAAAGGGGAAAAAACATCAATAAGCATTTCAAATAATGAACATGTATCAAATATTGACTGCATACACTTAAACTGTATGTGTTGCATAAACAGAAAGAAAAATAAAAAAACCATATACTGTAACTGTACCTAGCACAGGGCTGTTGTGATCATCTCCTGGTGTCCAGCTGAGAGTGATACTGCGTTCTTTAGGTTCGGTCATCTGTATTTGGGTCGGAGGGTCTGGTCGGTCTGGGAAATGAGGGTTGACAAAGAGGTCAAGGGTTACGATGCTAGTGAAAACAAGGCATCTATGATTTTAAAGGTTATTTCTTGAATCTGCCTACAGCAAAACATGTCCTTTTGTCCTTTTTGTAGGTCACATTATCATACAACACACATACAGCTACATAGATCCAGAGTTACCTACCAACAATAGTGATGGAGCCACTCGCTTCCGCCATATCCAGAGTGGTAATGACTTCACAGGTGTATATCCCTTCATCCTCTTCTTCAACATCAGGTATTATGAGGGTGGATTCATCTATCATGTACCTAAGATATTTATGGTTAATAATGTTCATGAAATCAAGTTATACAGTTCAAACTAAACCATTCTGCAGCATTTTGCGGGACATGAAGGTATAAAAGCATACTTGTCTGAATCAGAGGACTCTGTGAGCTTCTGTCGGTTCTTTCTCCACTGGACTTGAGGGGCGTCCTGCCTGGAGTCCACCTGGTACTCGCAGGTGAGGGTAGCTGGCTTCCCCCGCTGAATTCGCAGAGCCAACGGAGGTTTCACAATGACTGTCTTATCTTGATTTAAAGTAAAAAAAAAACGAGAAAAAAAAGTGAAACCAGTTATAAATCAAGTGTGTGAAGGCATGAGCATTCATGCATACAGAACTCACCGAGTACATCCAGCTCAGCGGTGATGGTGATTTTGCTGTTGCTGACAGAGCAGGTGTAGTGGCCGCTGTCATTGAGGGAGGTGTTACTGATCTGTAGAGAGCCATCGGATAACTGACTCATTCTTGGGTTGGCTTTAAGTGCACCATCCTCCCTGTGAACACACAAAATATAAATTTTAGCTTGTTCAAATGGATGCAATGTGCGATATTCCAAGAACACCAATATTTAGAAATGCTGACTACTGAGTGTGATTTTGCCCATGTGCCCTAATGGACTCCCCACAAAGCAGCTTCCTCCCACCAATAATAGGGACAGCTGGCTGGAGCAGTTCTGGCATGTGAGGAAGGGACACCCCACAGGATCGAGTCTGTCTCACCATGTGACATTGGGCCGAGGAGAGCCAAAGGTCTCGCAAGCCAGATCAATCGTCTGTCCCTCTGCCACAGAGTACATGAGACCATCTTCTGTCAGGATCTGGGGAGGCAGTTCTAGAAAAAAAAAAAAAAAAAAACCACACCATTTATGATATTCTAGTCCCTGAATGTTGCCTTAGCAATCACCACAACAACATTTTTTGAAAATTAATTTACCTATAACATAGACGTAGGTATTGATGAGGATAGATCCATGCTTATTGGCAGCTTTGCACTGATACACCGCAGTGTCACTGAGTTCCACATTCTTTAGAGTCAGAACACCATGTTTCACACTGCGTCGGGGGTCAGGGTCAATATCTACGCAAAAAAAGACACCTCAGTACATCAATTCAAGACCACATACCAATGTTTCTAATGTCTTACAAGAACAGATAAAGATTATTCAACATATACATACAAAATATACATTAAGACAGGGATTCCCAAACAGTTTTTGCCTTTATCGTGATAGTATAGAATGGACAGGAAGCAAATTGGGAGAGTGTGACGGATACATAGCCCACCTCACATATTTGGCCTCTCACATTGGTTTGTTTTATTTTGAAGCTCAATTTAAAACGTTTTGCTACTTTATTTAAATTCCCTTGTTATAAGAAAAACACAGAACAAGAGGACAAGTTAAAAGTTTGCTAAAATCTTGAATATATAGAAGGGTGCACACTTATATTTCTCTTTGCTGTTTAACTTTACCTGAGTCCTATGCTGCGTTCCAGTTTGTTTTTATTATGCCCTTCACTCGCTAACTTCCCTCCCTCTCGTTCACTCGGATGTGCGTCATTGCTTCTCTTTCCACTACCTGTCCTGCCTGTTCTTGGCTTCAACCACCACAGAGAGAGAGGGGGGATAGGATCGGGAAAGGTCCACAAGCCGGGATTTGAACTCGGGTCACCCACAAAGCTATTGGCACTGGCTCACAAATATATTTTAATGACAACGTTTCAGCTGACAGCCTATTGTAATTTCATCTGACGATTGTGCAAGGCACTATATATTTTATACATCTTATAAGTTAATATTTCAATTCAGCAACACATCTGCATGGTCACGGTTTGCTGATGTCATTTAACTGGACACATGACATGCAGGTAAATAAATATTTCATATTCTTCTAGTAAGTGTTTTATTTTTATTATAATAATTTATTTTAAAATGATTGATTTATTTATGTTTTTCCATCAAATCACAAACCCCCACAGTTTCCCCATAAACCCCAGTTTGAGAAACCCTTCGTTAAGACACGGAATGTTTCCTGACGGAATCAGTTACCAGTAAGAAGATTGCCATTGATGCTCCAGGTAACCTCGGGCTTGGGAATGCCATCAGCCTTACAGTCCAGTTTGATCATCTCTCCTGGGGCATACAGCTGGCTCTTTGGTTCTTTAGTCCAATATGGGGCAGCTACACCGCCACAAAACAAACAACTAATCATGAAATGTCTCTGGCAACAATAATACAACTTTCGAGAAGGGATGCAAAGTAGCCAATAAGCTTTTATCAAGCAATAAGCAATTATACACCAATTAAGCAAAACGAATAATGTATATCCTGACTGAGTTTGTTGCTTTCGTCAGCAAAGTCTAATTTAAAGTTTTTTTTTTTTTTTAAGTCATCCTCCCAAATATCTCAAATTCATACCCCACATCTAAATCTGCAGAGGAAGTGATCTGGCAGTGTGAAGCATACAGTACCTTCCACAGTGATGCTGTAGGTGTGAGTGACCATGCCTTGCAGATTTGTGGCGGTACACTGGTACTCTCCACCATCAGACTCTGTGATATTCTTAAAGCGCAGAACTCTGTTATAACTGTCATTGGAGGTGCGTGACTCAGACAGGACTCCATCTTTCCTGATCCATTGGATACTGGGAGCGGGCCTAATGGGGGATGCAACAGCATGTAAACAAACGGTGTAAGTCTAAGTACACTTTTTAAGTAAGTATTAAACTCTAAAAGACACACAGCCAGATTAGGTTTGACTTACAGGCCCTGAACAATGCATTCCAGCTCTAGGTTTTGGCCACTGAGCACCAGGTAGGAGCTGCGGGAGCCAGTGGGTCGCATCATTTGAGGTCTTCTGTTACGCACCACTGAGTTAGCTACAGATACAGACAAAGACAGAATTATTGAAAGAAATAAGAAGAGAGAGCATGGTAAACAATCACGGCTGCAGTAAGTGGGTGTTTATACAGGACTAAAGCTGGGCAAAACAGTTAAAACAATATCATTCATGGATGGATGGATGGATTGGCATTGCATCTTAAAACAGTGTTATGTTCAAATATAGCTCAATGTAACAAAAAAACAAACAAAAAAACAAAAAAAAAAAGAAAAGAAAAATATATATATATATATATATATATATATATATATATATATATATATATATATATATATTTATTTTTTTTTTTTCGACTGTTCAGGCCAAAAGTTTTATAAAATAGCCTTATAAAAAGGACAGTCAGCATCCTCTGCCTTGGTGCTTACAGGGGACAACAGTGAGTTTGATGGGCTCTTTGAGCATGATGATGCGTGCGCTGGGGAACTGAGTGTTACAAGTGTAGTCATCTCGGCTGTCTGCCGCAGTCACATGAGAGAAGTACAAGTTCCCATCGCGACCCTGAATCACACGCTCGTTTTGCTGAATGTGCCGCAGCCCTAGGAAAAAAAGAGTGTAGAAATATATGTATATACTGTATACAGATATTGCTGAAATGTTGTTCTTGTTTAACATGGATAAACCAGGATAAAAACAGACTAACTTTTGTCCATCCAGTGGATGACCGGGGCCACGGTGCTGTTAGGAGGATTACAGGGAAGCACCACACTCTCCCCTTCCTCCACCTTCTTGGACACCTTCTTCTCCTTCTGCAGAGTGGGATTGTCTGCGAGAGAGAATTCATTAAAATTGATCACATGATCCTTCAGAAATCATTCTAATGTGCTGATTTGCTGCTCAAGAAATATTTCTTATTATCAATGTTGAAACGGTGCTGCATAATGTTGTGGAAACTGTGATACATATTTTCAGGATTCAGCAGAATTTTTTGAAACATTATACATGTCTTTACTATCACTTCTGATCAATAAAAAAAAAAAAGAAAAAAGAATACTATAAAGTATCCTAGCTAAAAAAGTATTTTTATTTGCTAAGTATAAAACTATTATTTTTTTTTTTTTTTAAGTGACACTACTGGTCCCAAACCTTTAAGCTATAGTGTAACTGAATAAAAATGTAGGTCTATTCAATTAATTCTCAGATGTGGATGGGGAAGAATTTTAATTATTATTTACAATAACTGACCATTTCAAATACATTTTATCCCTGTGAGAAACTGGAGTATGCTAATTAGCTAGCAAGTAATTATTTACAGCACAGCTGACAAAACAAACAAACACCAGAATGCAATTAAAAACTACATAACTAGTCCAACATTATTTAGAAGATGCCTTGGCTTGAAATGATATGAAATAAGTGTGTGATGGTGCACATATTAATGTGGCCAGCGCCAGCTGTGTGTGGAGTTCATAATATGCAGGCTATTGTTAGCCCTGCTCATGCTGAGTACTCTCACTTCCTGCACATATTAATCCCAGGAGTGGTCGTCCCTGCTGACACACTTACACTGGTTTCTGAGGTAACTGTTGTCAGGGAAACTGGCAGAGAGGTCGGGACAGAGTAAGGGAGACAGGTAGATTGCTAGATAGATGTGTTGTTGTTGTTGTTTTTTGTATAATGAGCCGCTCAGTGTTGTGT